>CAXAMN010018524.1:0-27396 GCA_963970005.1 Durusdinium trenchii | reverse complement strand
TTTTCCTGATTCGAAGGGTGTCTTCTGGCTTGCTTTCTGTGCCTTGGAACAGTGGAATTGCCTGCCAGAACCTTGATTTTTTCATTCGGTGTTCAGGAGTGACGTTTGCCAGAACCTTGATTTTTTCATTCGGTTCAGGAGCGACGTTTGGCCCGGGCAGAGGGACGGCAGGAGGCTGTTCCGTCACGCCGTGCCAGGGTGCTTTCCTGATTCGAAGGGTGTCTTCTAGGAGGCTGTTCCGTCGCGCCGTGGCTTGGTTTCTGTGCCTGGAACAGTGGAATTGCCTGCCAGAACCTTGATTTTTTCATTCGGCTGAGGAGTGAGGTTTGGGCCGGGCAGTGGGTAGAGGGATGGCAGGAGGCTCTTCGTTTCTAAGATAGAACCCCAACAGTATCAGTAAAATCACAAACGAACACAAAATCTAGCGTTAGTCACTCCTCGCAACCCACCTCTTGACTTTTACACAAGCACTTTTGCTCGATCTCCGCGCCTGGATTGGCTCTATACTCCCCTCCATAACAACATCTGCCTACTTCTCCGCGCACCTGCTCATGGATTGGCTCCACGCCTCTCCATTCCAGCGTCTTCCAGTAAAATCACTTGAGAGGCGGGGAACGAAAGCGATGACGACGACGATCGTCAAAACACCTTAAAAATAATCCCCTGACATGATGTTTGTGACGTCGTGTCCCTTTGGGGGGGGTCTATTGATTCACTTCACACGAAGTGGGGGGGGTGGGGGGCCCGTTTGCAGTGATTTTGCAATTGATCCCTTCGATTTTGACCCATCTAATCGTAAACTAGAACTTCAGCTGACCTCCTTCGGAGATCGCTTTCGTGACAAACGAACACAAAAGCTCGCTAAGATAGAACCCCAACAGAAAAATCACCAACGAACACGAAATCTAGCACCCACCTCTTGCCTTACACCATCACTCTACCTCGCCGCTGGCGGCACCACGGTGCATTGCGGCCTGGCTTAGCTCCATACTGCCCTCCATAACAACATCTGCCTACTTCTCCGCGCGCCTGCTCATGGATTGGCTCCACGCCTCTCCATTCCAGCATCGTCCGACTTCCACGCTTGTAGGAACTTCTGCTTCCAGAAACAAACAAATACAAAAACTAGCGTTAGTCTCACACCACCTCTTGGCTTCTTTGGAACAGTGTACCTCAACCGCGCAAAAACCACGGTGCATTGAGGCTGGCACGCAGATTGGCTCCATGCCTCTGCATACTAACACCTTCCTACTTCTGCACGTTCATGTCCACTTCTGCTGCCAATCGCAGACAAACACAGAATCTAGCGTCAGTGTCAAACGACCTCGTGCCTTCTACAAAATCATTCCACTTCTGCTCCCACTCACAAACAAAAACAAAATCTAGCATCATTCAGTCTCCAACCACCTCTTGGCATCACCCCGGTGCATCGCGGCTGGTTGCTCACCAAGCCTGGGTTGGCCTACTTCTCCGCGCTCGTTCAACTTGTGACGCCAGGCCCAAACGAGCGCAGCACATCGACCTAGTCTTCCACCACATCTTAGCTTGCAGCAGACCGTGGAGTGACCCTGCTTTCTATCTGCACCCCCCCTGCTCATGCCTGTTGCATCACCATGCCTTCTCTCTGCCACCCAGCGCCTTTACTTGCACCGTCCGCGCCTCCTCCTCAAAACCAAGCCCCATCCCTGCTGCGTCCTCCAGCCCCTTAACATCCACGTGCGGGTTCCACGTAGCCGATGCAGCACAGTGCGGAGTCACCGTGCCCTCTGTCTGCCCCACACCCTTCAATAACCGATGCAGCACGACGTGGAGTCCCCATGTGTTCTGCTCTACCACCTACCTCATCTCTTGCCTGCACCCTCTACTGGCGCCATGTCCCATTGCCACCCCAAGTAAACCTCCACATAGGGACCATAAGGACTCCATTCCTTCTGTTCTCCCACTTCATCCCTCTTGGCTGCACCCTCTACTTACCCCGTCCCACTGCCATAGCCCTGTCCCTGCTTCGTCCCTCAGCCCCTTAACATCCACATGGGGGTTCCACGTAGCCGATGCAGCACACCGTGGAGTCACCATGCATTCTGTCTGCCCCACACCCTTTATTTAATATCTCTAATGCTTACCCCCTCCCTGCCCCCTCCTCACATTGGGGATTCCACGTAGCCGATGCAGCACGCCGTGGAGTCCCCATGTATTCTTCCCTACCACCTACCTCATCTCTTGCCTGCACCCTCTACTGGCCCCACTGTCTGCCCCACACCCTTCAATATCTCTAATGCTTACCCCGCCCCCTCCTCACATTGGGGATTCCACGTACCCGATGCAGCACGCCGCGTGTTCTGCGCTACCACCCACGCGTCACCATGCCTTCTGTCCGCCCCACACCTCTTTTGTCTCCCTTCCTGGGGTCGGCGGCACTGGGCGGCAGCCCTTAAATTTGTAATTTGTGCATGTTTAGTCGCAGGCTTTGCCCTTGGCTGTAAAAAATAAAACATGAAAAGTTGTCGCAGCTCTCTCGTTCATCTCTTCTTCACGTCTTTCGACGTCTCGGCGTCCGACTTTCCGGCGGTCAAAGCTTGGTGACGAGCATGGACCGCCTGGGGCGATGGAGACGACAGAACGGCGGAGCAAGGGCGGCAATGCAGTTTGATGCAACGATGGCTTTGACGCATTGGCGACTTCCTTTGCTTTTCCTTTTTGGTTGATCAAATGTGATGGGCGGAGTGACGGGACCCATTGCGCCCCTTGTGCATGTCCCTGAGGATGGATAGAGTCTCACTGCAGTGAGGCTTACATCGATGTGTGCAGGCGCCCCAAACACCCCAAACCAAGAACAGTTGGAGGATGTCAAATCAAGAGGTGGCGATGTGCATGAGAGTAGTTCCAAATGGCAAACCGCAACAATGATTGGGTGCCAATTGGGTGCACTTGCGCATGTCTTCGCAACCTAAGAGGCCGTCATGCATCTTGTCTCTCTCTCTCTCTCTCTCTCTTCTCTCTCTTGGGTTGGGTGTAAGCTTTCCCTCCTGGCTCTACTAGTCCAACCGTGCTGTCCTTTTCAAATCCATCCCGGGCGTCGCGTAGTTCGCACATGTTGCATTCGATTCTTTTTCACCTACAAGCGACGCTAGACTAGACGGAGTTCCGTACGGCAAATCGTCTTTCTGTCCATCCGGTTCCGCTTTCCCCAAAGCGGAGATTTCAGTTCCCCTTCGTGTTGCGTCCAAATTCTCAAGATGAACTGATTTTGGAAGTAAGATGTAAGAGAACAGAGCTACAAGAACTCAACAAGAGCATCAAAATCTTAAAGTTCTACAACCTCCTCACTTGTTTAATTCTGTGATGGACTCACCACATCGTTGCCCTCTGCATGTTCGCGTGTTCGTTTCTGAGGCATCAACTACGACGACGTCATGAATGAGGCGCACCGGTGGGCGCTTGAAAATCCTCAAGGTTTGATTCTCCGCTCGTTTTCCAGATTCGCCGAGACACAAAAACAGTTGTTACTACTAGCTTCTTGTTACTACTAGTACGGCACTTGTTACTAGTAGCGATGCACTTGTTACTACTAGCTTCTTGTTACCAAACAGTTCATATCTCTGAAACGTTCTATAGAAGCGTCTTTCCTTTTCTGGCCTGTTCGGTGGCAGCGGGTCACCAGGGTCAAGTAACTCGGCAGAGATCGCTCCGGGTGGAAAAATCCATTCCATGTTTCTTCTGTGGGTCTTTCGAATTGAGTGCCCTTATTCTTCAAAAAACAGAGCACTGTGGATGTCTGGTGCATGTTTTACAGGCAGCCGTGCCTCTGCAAGCAACGGCCGAGTTGCTTCCCAATCACCACTGATGGGCCTAGCAGGCAACAGCGTGAACACGGTAGAGAACAAGAAACAAATCACAACATCACTTAACAAATCGCTACTAGGTTAGAGGCCATCGCTGGTAGGTTGGAGGCCGGTTGGTTTATGAGGGGGTTATTCGTTGAATTCGTTGTTTGCGATGTTTTTCATGTGCCTCCTTCCTTGCATCGCAAAGCTGCTGACCTAGGCATGTTTGGTGGTGCCAAAAAACAACAAAACAGCCAGAAACTCACAAGCTTTGCGGCTTTGGCCGTCTCAAGTTTCCATAAAGGAGGCTCAGGTCTCTTCCTTGAGGAAGCCTGAGCCCCTCTGCGTCCAATCCGTAGTAGCTTCTTGTTCGCTTAGTAGATACTACCTGCTTGTTATAGCTAACTTCGTATAGTGTGAGCGCTTCTTCAAGGAGGCAGCGGAGCTTCCTTGAAGTGTGAGCTATTCTTGGACGCATCTGTAGCAGCTTACCTAGTAGTTTGTGTTAGCCCCTATAGTTTTTGTTGAGGGTGGAGACCGAATCGACATTCGCTTTGTCAGAACCCGCGCGCGGTCGACTCGTCGGCGCGGTCGACGCTAGGCTGTCCACCCAAATAGCTTTGCCCAAGTCCACCTGTTAGAGCCGAGAAAGCATAGCACAGTCGGTTTCACCACAATCGCGCCTGGACGTACTCTGAGCTTGAGTCTTGAATGGGACTCCAACCTGAAGAGCTTGGATGTTTCGCATTCAAAGAAGGAAAAAGGCTTTCTGAAGAGTTGTTGAATCAAACTGTTACTAAGAGTTCACTAGTAGGGTGGAGGCCATCGCTCTTAGGTTCCTGTACTAAGTAACTAAGTGACCAAGCGGTGATTTTAGCAACTCTCTTTCTGAGCTCCGAGGCCAGCAAACGCTGACTTCATCCGATCCACACCACCATAAAGCCGCAGGGAGCTGCAAGCCTTGCATCCGAACGATTCACTCGTGCGTGGCATCGAGAGAGAGAGAGAGAGAGAGAGGTAGAGAGCTCCTAGTAGTGTCCTCTTGCTCCGTTCGTAGCGATGCCCTTTGCTCCTAGTAGCTTCTTGTTACTACTAGTAAGGCACTTGCTCCTAGTAGCGATGCCCTTTGCTCCTAGTAGCGTCCTTGAGATGTAGAGAGAGAGAGAGTGTTTTCAAAGAAAAACTCTTCCTAATGGCTCACAAGTTCCCACCACCATGTGTTTGCGAAGAAATCCAAGAAGGCACGCCGGTATCGTGGGCTCTTTAGGATTCTCAGATTCGTGGGCGTCGCTACTCGCTGCAAGAACAAGGTTTCTCTTCAAAGAATAAGGGATACAGTATGTTTCATGGTTGAGTGGGAAGCTTGAATGGAGCATAGCCAGGCACCCCGGTCTGATGCATGATCCCTTCCCCAGCCCGTTGTTTGTGGCAAAAGCCAAGGGTGCTGGAAATACAATGAGAAGGCCTGGTGGCTCTTGTCCATGTTTGGACAGTTACCCTGGCTCTTTGGGTATGACAGTTGCTCTGGACGTTGCGCTGCAAAGTGTCAGCTTGTGGCAAAACCTCTGTGCTCCCAAGTGACTGGCTGAGAAGTTTCATGAGACCAAACTCAAAGCATAGAAATAAGTGGAATGCCACTTTGTTCTGCGTTAATGTCCCAGTTGAGGGTGATCGACCATTGTTCAAGCATGCATGAGCTGGTCACGAGGAAACTCCATGAGCTGAGTGAGTCCGTGGAGTGAGTGACTGTAGGATGTGTGCGCACCCCTCTTCCAACCCTCACATTCGCTGTGCACGGATGAAAGCGCATGACAGATTCCAAAGCACTCCATATAGAAATCACTTTGCCGAACACTTGGAGTCAGCATGTTTCATCAGTGAAACACTCTGTCCAACACCTCCTTTTCCTTTTCCTTTCGCGAATACTAAGTCCAGGTGGACTTGCGGTTCAAGGCATGCACATGTCGCTGATGCCTAGTGGTGATAATCTGGCTGGATCTCATCATGACCTTTGGTCACTCCAACCCTACGCAAAGCATTAAGCTCCTCACTCAGGCCTCCATCGTGTGCCTTCAAATGCAGACTAGCGACAAAGTCCGCGAAAGCTTCTGCCACGACGTAGTTAAGCCCTGCAGGGTAAACCTTGGCACCTGACGTACGGAAGCGCCCATTGGCGCGACCCGCCAGACCCACGTGAGCCCCTGGTCCGTCCACGTCCATTGGACAGCACAAGCTCCCTGAACGAGGGCATTCTCCCCACCAGAAAGGTGGTCGGCTTAATGCCACAGGCGCCGAACACACACTGGTCAAAACTGGTGGCACTGACGCATTGGAGTTGCGCCAGTTTCTGCAACATCGAAGTTCTCCAAATGGCCCCCCAAGGTGCTCTCCGATCACGTAGTGGAGGAGGGCCTCCTCCAAGCCACCGTGCTGCTGACCATGTCTCGCAGGGAGGTCCCCCTCCTATGCCACGGACTTCTGGACCGAATTCGATCCTTCCACCACTCTACCTTGACAGGCGAAAGAAGATCACCCTGTTCACCTTGAAGACACAAGTCCACGCTAATGCAGAAAAGCTCGACTCCTGCATTCCAAGCATGATTCTCTATGTGATGGTGCAAGTCACCATCTCTTCTGTATCCAGAGTACAAGTGAACAAAGACTACTGTGCTGACTCGAATGCGTGCATCAAGAACAGACACTGATTGCTCACGAAACACACCTGCTGCCCCTTCAAGCGTGCCATGCACTTGCTGGAAGACATAATGCTTGTCATCGAACTCTTCAGGGACTGCCAATTCTACCTCAACACAGTCTTCTATTCTCTTCCATTCACCCGAAGGGTGCCTCCACGTACCATGCGGTCCTTGATGGATATGCGAAAAAGTAGATGGACACGCCAGCTGAGTTGCATAAAGAAAAGCCTCGCAATGGGATGTAGCAGGTCCTTGCTTCTGGACTCCCCCATTCCCAATGAATTCCGAGGTATTGGCACCAAGGGTAGCATTGCAGTCAAGGAAAGCGACAATTCGTGCTTGCTTGGGGGCCTGGCTGCAGATCTCTGCAAGTTGCTTCCACCATGTTCGAACACGATCATGTGTTTCCGAACCTCCCCAGTACGGTGCATGCCCAGAGAGAAAAACCCAACACCCCAATGGGTTGTCGACACGCACCATCAACAACCTGGGATCTTGATGCAATACGACCACATTGCTGTGCTGGAAACTGATGTCAGCCTCTTTGACCCATGATCTAGTTCTATGGAACCAAAGCTCACAACCATATTGCCTTGCCGAAGAGGGCACGGCTGAGCCAGCACTGAAGATTTTATAATGTTCGGTGAAAGAAACACCTTCATCCGTGCGAGCCTCTTGGAAACCAGCGAGATGAATGCCTTTGGCATGCATCTGACAATCCATACGGAACGATTTGTCGCCTCCCCTACGACCCCATTGGTCGAATGTTGAATCATCAATCATGGAGAGCACGTTATATGAAAGACATTTCATGGTCAGCTGGTGACTCTGAACCGGAGCAAAGCGTGGCAATTCTAACGGAGCACAGGTGGCCTTTGGTACAATACCAACTTGCCAACAACCTGCATCAGACATGGGAAAGCATGCTTTCTGGCATTATTGTGCAAGATCGGCCACCAGTGGAGTTGTTGCTCATGCGTGGCCAATTCATTCAACCACTCAAGATCAGGCTTACCCAAATCGTGATGCGCTACTGCAAAAGCTGCCACTGAGTCAGCCAGCTCGTTCCAGGCTTGCCCAACATGGGCTTCGACCCGAAGAGATACTGCCAGACCTTTTTGCCGCGCAAGTTTCCCAAGATTCGAAACCATCGAAGTGAGGGGCCTGTCTTTCCTGAGAGCCACTAATCCATCCAGCAGCTGACACGAAAACTGGAGGTCAGGTCTGACCGCCACTTGAACATCAAGATTGAGCGATAATGCATAAGCGATAGCTACAAATGCTGCAGCTAGCTCAGAGTCCACATTGTCGTTGTGCGTGGCCCCAATCCACCCCGCATCACTTGCATCGTAGACTTGGCGAGCAGCACAAACACCCTCAAACGTTTCACGTGTGTCACCTTCGCATTTTCCAACTATTGTCACTACCATTCCCCACGCTTGCCCTTTCACACTTGCCGACCCATCAACATAAATGACACACTGGCATTCCGTCATTCCCTTCCTATCAGTCTTGACTCGGCCAAGTGCGCATGCCGTAGCAGGGTGAACCTTGATACCGTCTGGCAGACCAGTTAATGGCTGAACCCACAGGGCATGAACTCGGTCATTCCAGTGCGAAGGCAAGTCGAGCGCAATCTCTCGTTTAGTGGATGGGTATAGGAGAGTTTCCAGAGCAAGGATAACAGGGGCGTGCTCCTCATCCCACTGAGAGAAGCCTTCTTGACACTCCTGCTTCCTGCTCTTACACGGTTCAGCCCATTCAAAATCTACCTTCTGCCCCCATGCACGGACTCGAAAATCATCTTGAACTAATGGGCGCCGGGGTGTGGGCCAAAAATCAATTGGCAGATCTCCTGGGCCGTTGTGTCATAAGCTGAGTACACAAAGCAAACTTGCCCGGTCGTGATACAGTGCAAGGCAACTGGCAACACTTCACGAGTAGCATCACCTACCACAAAGCCCTGACCCAGATCGAACAGTTGCATCGGAATGAGCACAAAAGGGTGCTCCAACTTTCTCTGAAAGCAAGCCGGGTCTTGACTCCAGAAGACCCCATCAGGAGTATGAATCCAACAGGGCTCAACTGGCCCTCTGCCTTCATGTGCTGCTTGCCTGGCAAGGGTTGTCCTGCCCATCAGGCCCTGCAAGACCCTTGAACATGTCCTTGAAGTGGCTCATGAAAGGGTTACCCATGCATGGGTCATGACACTGCGCACCATTAACCTCAATACTAGCATTGAAAGCCACTTGTCTCGCTCGACCATTACCAGGAAGCGGTAGGTAAGCTTGGGCGACTTGCGCGAAACTCGGTCTTGCTGCTGATCCCATGGACGCCAACACACTCAACTCCAACGAGGTGTTATTGGAGGCTTCAAGTCCACTGGGCGATCTACTAGCAAGGATGACTTTCCTTTGCAAAAGGAAAATGCCCTCTGCTCTGCCCCTTGGGAGACTTCCAACTTCTGCATGATAATCATCAGTGTTGTTAGCATTTGGAGCAGGCTCAAAAGGCCACGTGTCATCATCACTAGAACGGCTTCCCCCCTGATTGGAACACGTGCTTTGTGAATCTGTTCGCACTGGCGCTGTCTCATGTAGTTCGATATTGATGCCCGCATGCACTGGGACTTGCACGCCCCACCCAAACACTTGCTGGCCTACACGAACTTCGCATTCGTTTGCCCAAACGCATTGATGCCCTTGGACTAGAACGTCGAAAAGCCTTTGCACTGTTGGGAAACGAAAAGTACGCAGCAAAAACGTGCCTTGGAAGCTATAGCGAACGGTGTCCACACTGTGACAAACATGCCCACATAATCTTCACGATCCACTGGAAGCAGCAAGAGAACCGGATGGTACCCATGCACAGCCTGAGTCCTTGGCTGCATGGTGTAGATCGTCACATCGGGTCGCACTTGATGAGAGGCCCAGGCCACTAGCATTTGATCACGAACTGGCCTCGCTACATCAATTACCGTGGACTGAAACACCATGGACCAACTATCCCTTTTGTCCCATGTATGGAGCCATGAGAAAACTCTGAGACTGCGCATACGATATGCAGACAAGACATACGGGGCTAAAGCATCTTGCGGTGCTCCTACCACGATACGAGAGGCTGCTGGCATAAGCGACATCCCATCGTCAATGGGTACTGGTAGTTCAACATCATAAACATCATCAGTGCACGGGCGTATCTGATCAATCTGCACTACTGTAGCAGGAATCCACTCCACCATGTAGTGATGGTGCACCAAGATACCATCAACCCAGAATTGGTGAGCGACTGGACGAAAGAGGGCTTCAGTCCAAATTTCCTGCGCATTCTTGTAGTAGTAGTCCATAACGATATTTCTGCTCTCAACCAGCACCGCCGTTTGACTGCCGGTTTATCGATGCTTCGGTACCAGATCAATTGTGGTACTTGACGACCCCTCAGTTGCTGGACGGCGATAATGAGCGGGACATCCTGAACAAACCGGAATCTAGCCAGAAAGCACCTACATTGTTCCTGCAAGGCAGACGCAACAAATCGTTGCATCAACAAACGAAACTGTTCGGCCTGCCGTAGTTCCTCACTTCGAACCCTTACCATCACATCTTTCAACTGCGCGTCCTGGCCAGATATGATTTGGACCGTCAGATCTCCCATTGTCACTGCTTCATTACTCAGCGAGGGCAGGAAGGCTTCTATGTCATGAACCCAATCCTGAATTGGAGACAGAAGTATGGGCTCGTGAATACGACCCTGCGCATCGATAAACTCAGTACGCTGCGTAAGGTCCACCTGATCATGGTCCAGTTCAGGATCGTCAGCCTCCTGTGTGCCATCCTCATGGTTAGGATGAGAACCTTGCATGCCTTCAAGAGTGCACTCTGGAAGAGAAAACCCAGCAGAAGACCATGTGTCGTGCGTCTGCAATTCTAAGCTCCTGACTCAGCCGTTGACGAACCGGGATCAACCATCTCAACATGTGCCCGCATACGAACCCCGAAGACCGCTCCTGCGTGAACGTATACATCCTGGTCACCCCTCACGAGTGCCCCATCGAAGGTGAGCACCGTGGGAGCCAGAAGACGGACTTGCGTCATAATCCAGTCTTCAATCATGACTATTCTCTCTACTGCAACTGCCAAATACACACGAAAGACGGGGCTGCCAGTGCTTGTGATATGCACAACTAACGGTACCTGACCATTTGGCAAGTACTGAACCATGACCAGTGACGGCACATTCTGAAACACTTCTCCGATCACTGGAAAAATGCGGCTGTACTCAGGAAACAGCTGGAACAAACTATTCTCACGCCAGTCAGCAAAGGCACACACTGGCACATCTACCTGGAGCAAAGGCAAGGGACACATGGCCCACACTACCCTCGCGCGCCCATCCCTTAATCCAAGCAAATGCGCGAGAGTCTCTGTGTCCCGAGGGTCTGCATGTTCTGCATAAGTGGCAACGCGCCGTCTCGCTTCACTCATGCTGAGGACCCAATCAAAGTCGGTATTAGGCTGAACACCAAAAGTGGGAGGCCCACTAGACATGGTAGACACTTGAAAAGACCTGGTGTCTAAAGTAGATGGACCACTAGGGACACCATCTTCTCTACCTGCATCTCCTGCTTCTTGATGTCTTGCAGGTTCCTCATGCGCCTTGACGTTTGTGTTCTGCGTAAGAAAGACTTGGTCACCCTCTGCTGGCTGATCATCCCCATGCAAGAGAACCTCATGTGCCTGCCGAACAGTCCGGTCATAAGCCGCTGTCCCTTCTGGAAATAGGAGACTAGCAACTTGTCTCGCACGCATCATGGAACTAGGAGCCGGAGCCGAATGTGAATCAACTCCCGGCATCGTCGCTGCTCCTTCGGCTACACAAGACGTAGGCCTAACCAGCTGCACTGACAGGTGCACTCTCGATGCCGTTGGCACTTCAACAATTTCATCGTTCTTGAAATCCCTCCTACAGACACCATGCATGAAAGCAATTCCACAAATGTGCCTTCGAGTACACCAGGCCCCAAGACCGCTAACTCAAACACCTTCTTGACCTGACATGGCTCTTCGCATGCAATGGCCTGTCGCAACAGTGGGGGCTGCAAGGCATGCTCAACCACCAGGTATAATGGCGCAATGTGTAGAGCAGCATTCGGCGTTACAAGAAACATGTAACTAGTCCTACCATCACTGGCTTCACTCTGCACCTGTGGTATAACCGTATAAAGCAGACTGTCGGCAAGCCCAGCTCCCCGCATCAAACTAGACACCTGCAAAGCCCGTGGACGCTCTTGATCGAGCCCCCAATGGAAAGGATCACCTTTGCTTTGCCTAGATGTTCGAAAGAACCATCCAAACATCGACTGCATGTCATGCGCAAGACCTTGAGCGGATAACTGTGCTTTGACCACATCAAAATGACGCTCAGTCCATGCCCAGTATAGCTCTCCATATTGCAGGCGGACAGGTGTGACCCATGACAACTTTTGGCTAGCACTATATTGCAAATTACGCAGGGATGTTGAGGAGCGGCCGTCGTCGATGGTCCACCTACCGAACTGCTGCATGCTAGAAAAGCTGTCACTCTCAAGGTCAGGTTCAACCTGTCTATCCAACCTTGACCTTAACCCACTAGCCATTACATTGACCTCATCTTGACTATCTTCATCCATTATGTGACCGCATCTATTATTAGGAGTTTGTCTGTCAATGCGGTATGGCCTGATGACCGCTCCATCTGGCAGGTCTAGGTGATCATGCCATTGCCATTCAAAGGAGTGGCAATCTACTAACCAACAATCTTCACGTGAATCGCACTGGTGGTCAGGAAATATCTTGCGAAATGCCGTTTGCACATTGACATCCTCCCAAAACGAACACATAACAATAGTGCCATACTTCGATCTAGGAGCGCTGTCGATGACAACAATGAAGGTGACACACATATCCTCAGTGGGCCTTGCCACCAGCCAGTCAGGGCAAACATCATCAATGGGAACAAGAGACAAACTGCGACTCCTCAGCTCACGACGAAAACATGCAGTCACCGCTACGCTTGTGGAACTGCCTACTTGTCTGCATCATGACATGGCGATGTGAAATGTCGTGCCACCAAACGGTATAGCACCACTGATGCTGCAACGGATGCCTAGAAGTCAACTCATACGCAAGAACATTTTGACGGACATGGGTGCATGGTGCACCTTGCTGCACAAAGGACGTACCATCACATTCTTCTTCCCCTTCACCAATTTGCGGCTCTGATGATGGGGCAGGCATGATATCAATGGCGAACTTCATGCCTTCTTGCACATACCACGACTGCCTCCTACATGGATGCGAATCATGGCTAATCTCACATGCCACTGCCACATGTTGGCACAATGCATCGACCCCTGCAATGGTGAGAAGAAGATCACATTGGAGCAGCCTGGAAACTTTGGCTGGCACACGCTCAACATGATATCCGTCTTCCAACATGGTCCATACCACGATAAGGATAGGTATGGCCTCCTGGCCGTCCTCAACTGCCCCAACCATGTACAGCGTATCGATAGAGTCTGACTCTCGAGGTGTCACCTGTGGGAAAACATGTGCCGCTGTGAACTCTGTTTCTAAGTCAGCATCATCCCACATCTCAAACCTCAAATAGCTGGTGAACCAAGCGAAGTCGAGTCCTCTCAAACTGCATGGTAGTGTCCAGGAATGCTCTAATCCCGTGGTAGAATGGCCAAGAGTAAAAGCCACATATTCCGCCCGTGTGCGACAGATAGCAACAAACTCCTGTTGTAAGCCTGCAAAGTCGACAATGTTAGTATTTCTCGACGTGTAGGCTTGGAACTCAGCCCAATGGGCTTCTGGAGCGGCTGCACTCAAAATGTGTCTACTCCATACTCGATGTTGCAGAATGTCTCGAGTGAATATGCCCGATGCAGATGTAGCGAATCTCTGCATGAAGCTTGTTCCATCTCCCAACTCAGGCCCAACATGCTGCTCCATTTGCGAGGTTGCAGTGTTATCCTCAAAATGCCTGAGAGCAGCCCCGTCACCTTCACTTCTTACGACCACTTGCCTCTGCTGTGGACAACTATCGCGGTCAATAACAACCACAAAGTCGAGGTATGAAAAATCAGGGACTTTCAGCACTTCATATGATTGGAACACTGCCTGGTGAACACCATCTTTGAGTGAGAAAAACACTACCACATTCTTCGCAATTGCAAGCAGCTGTTGAAGATTCAACAACTGCCCGATCTGGTGCACCGTGTATTCTCTAGGACACACCACTGCACGCCTTGCGAGAAATGTTCTGCCACTGGAGATACGAATATCCTCAGTTCTCCAGATGTCAATCAAATGAACCACTTGCTCTGCGAGCAACTTGCGGTTTTCAAACGCAATTACATGCAACTGCACTGGTTCCAGGTTGGACATCCTTGGTGGCTGTGGCATCGGCGCTGCCACCCTTGGAACCTTGAAATCATCTGTGACCTTCCAATACGTTCGAAAGTTCCTGGACCAATTATCATCCTGCAAAAGCACACGATCACAATCATACACTACCGGGAGTGCATAATGAACTCTCCACACCGCAAGCACAATGACTTCAGTGTTAGGCACTAAATGCAGTTGATGCACCCATCTTCGTAGGTGGTCTTCCCTTACATAATTCGGCACTGCAAAGTTCGTCACCCCCAAAAGTGACTGGCGCCTATCCACAGCCTGGAGCACCTTGGCCCATTCTGTAATGAGCGTTGTTCTCGCTGCCACTCGGGGTTGCAGTGTTTCCCCCTTCGACCAATGCTTCCACAGAACTTGCAGTACTGTCAGCAATCACTTGCATCGTAGTCGAAGCCATCCTTTGCATCAATGCGGACTGTTCACCCTCCCAACTTCGTGTAGGGGTTGCAGTGTTTTCCCCCAAAGTAACAGGCAACAACTCCGTCGTAGCTGCTACTAATTGTGTTTGGGTGACCTTCGACTCTTGCAACATGACAACAAAGTCCTCCTCACCTTCAATGTTGTCGGGATATAGAGGATCAACAGTGGCCCTTCGAACATGGGTTGCAGTGTTTTCCCACGGAGAAGAATCTACTTCACTGTCAGCACTACTGGCATTCCGTATGTCATGCATCGCATTGATACTGCTTCCTTGTACATTCTCTTCTGCATCACCAAATGCCTGCGACGAGCCAACCGAGGCACATGTGCTCTCTGAACGAGAGTCATTCGAAATGCGAGGCTCAAGAATGATGGCCTCATATAGAAGCCAGGATTAGGGACAAACTCCTGGTTCCAACGCCACACTCGGTCCTCTTGCTGAACCACACATTCCATATCCTCTTCACACCCATGTGATGGATCGATTTTGGCAAAAAGTCCACCAACACTGAAATCATCCCATACTTCGCGAAACAAAATCGTGCCAGTGCGACTCACTGCATTGCGGATGACACGAACCAGAATGGGAACTACAGGAAAGGCAGACTTTGTGTAGAGGATCACCTGCGTCCCTTGCCTTCTACTATTGCGCATAGACACAGGATAAATGCCAAAATCACGGCCTTGAAGCCACTCCTCGAGGTCATTAAGAATGACAGACTGCAAACACTGATTGGTTTGCACCCTAACAAATCGATGCTCGGAATCCCATTGGTTTGCCTTCAGGTGATGATGCTTCCAAACCTTAACTGAAAAAGGTTTAGCCCTGAAGACACACTCCCCCCAGAGGCGATCATCTCAGAAAAACCTACGTGTCGCTGCATCAAGATGGAGGAATCACCCCAAGAACCTTGAGGGTACCAATACCCAGTAACAGCAACATGCTCGTCCGACTTTGATCCACCTCCACCAGAAGGAATTGACTGACCGTGAGGGACTAGACAGTACTTGCATTCAGGACCTACCAGCACAGGACTTTGGCTCAATTGCGTATCACTCAGCAGCAACGTGCAAAATTCAGCACTTGGCTGTGGAATGACCGGCCAGAGCTTCCATGGGCCTCCTACAAATACTCCATCCAAGAGCATATGAGGCCAATCTGGGTCAGCTAGATCATCTCGAGCAAAACGCTGTCTATGCACTTGCGAAGGGCCATGTATAACAACCTCAACTTGGTCACCAGGAACAGCCCCAAGCGTACTTGCCCAAACAGCATGGTTGGCTGGCTCAACTTCACTGTGTTGGACACTCTGTTTCGTCTCACCAACTTCAAAATCCGCACCTCGTGCAACTGTGTCTGTTCTTGGGTCCATCATCTGTGCATCAGACAGGAGCAAGTAAACCATACAAACCACCAGACGAACAGGCGGTTTGGGCTTACTCCGAACTAAAACTTGTAGTCGATCTCCACGAACTACCACTAGCTTCTTTCTCCTGCGGCATGGCTTGCGACAAACACTTCAGACACAACGTTTTAGGCCCATGAAGAAGCCAGCAAGCAATGTGACACAGTCAAGACAGATCCTCAAGAACAACATATCCCTCTGCATAATATCAATGACAGTCTCCTCCTTGGATGCATTCACAAGATGAGACCCTCGATTCCTTTCGTAGTGTTGCTTGTCACAGGAAGTGGAAAAACAGCCATGGCTCAATAGCCACTCATGGAAAATGCTGTCTCCCTTCCAATGACCGGCTTGGCCACATTCACGTGCTTTGTCGAAGCAGGCACTAAAGGCACTACTACTACTGCACAATTCACTGATCATGGCACTGTGTGCACTGGACTTGGCAGGCGCTAGGTGACCATCCAATGACCACCTAGGGTCTTTATACCCAAGACCAGCGAGCTCCCTTAAGAACAAAACCTTGACCGGGGACCAACTAGAAAAGAAGAACTGAAGTCCGTTAACTGGCTTGTGGTCATAGTCAGCCAAAAAAAGAGGCGCCAAAAGACCATGCCAGCAACTTTGCCAATGCTCTTCACCACATGCAGTCGTGCCCTTGACCGCATAGCATTGCACCCACTCACCCTCTATGAACCTGTTTCTCCCGACGCTGCATTGTTCTTGGGCTTCTTCAAAACACGACCATCTTGCTTCTCTGCATGCTTTTCGAACTGGTGAGGTCGCATGACAACCAAAAGGCTGCGGAGCATGAAGAAATGGCGCCACTCCCTTGACTTCGGCATCCGCCATGAGTTTCTCGTCCGAAATCATGTCCGTTGCCTCTTCCTCTGGCAGCGGATAGGCATCTGCATCCACCGCCTCGGGCACATCTTCGCCATCCCCAAACTGTGACAAGGCCGACCTGCGAACTGCATCTTGCAGATCCCTCAGCTTGTCCTTCTTCTGCTGCAACTCTTGGATGGCTTCTGCTCTCTGTTCTTTGTAGGCAGCTTGTTCTCTGACATAAGCTGCTTGGATGGTTTGTGCAAATGCACCCAATCCTTGTCGATTTTGCCTACATCCTCTTTCGCCTTCAAGTACTGCTTTTTGGCTTGAGAGATCTTGTTCAGATCTCCATGCGTGATCTCGGCTTTTGGAGGCTGCGCCAACTGCGCATTTGCTGACTCCAAAATCTTGGCCTCGATCTCCTGGTTGTAGGCTGGACCTAAGGTCTTCTTCACTTCTTCCACCTTTGCTCGAACCTCGGCTGGGATCTCTGGTGGTTGAGGAGGCTGTGGTAACACTGGAGCGGGCGGCAACGGCAGGTCCTCCGTTACCTCGTCTGCTTCCACAGCAATTCTTGTCGCTGGTGTGGTCTGGACCCATGGCACTCCCGCCGGATCCTTGCCCCCTTTTTTCCGATTGGAAAATGGGGTGAGACACAGCACATTCTCGCGAGCTTCTTTGCTCTCTCCCTTCTTCGGCTTCTGCTTCTTTCTCTTCCTGGATTTGGAGCGCGACTGAGTGTGAAGCACTGTCTGCCACCATGAGTGACATGAGTGGCAATACAACACATTCATCGGTGTTGTAACCCAACACTTTCTGCACATCCAATTCTTCTGGCTGGCCATTGAGGGAGGCATGGACCGTGATGCCGAAGCAACAGCTGTCGATATACGGCTAGCTTCTTGCCAGCCTTGATTCCAGCTCTTACACTGTGCCACCTCAAATAGGCTCGAGCACGACTCCGCCTCCGCCGGCGGTTGCGATGCCACGCAGCCTCCACTGCTAGAAGAAATCCAGGCCCAGAAATAGAGAACAAGCGAAAAGGTCGCCGGGCAGCTCAAAACCATGAACCGCGTCCGGCTAGGGTTTCTCAGCTAAAGCAAAGGGGTGTGGGCACTCACCCCTTTGCTCATGGAGCCCTGTCCAACACTTCTATGCCAAACAAGTCCCACTGAAAGGCGATATGTCGAGTCAGGCACGTGACCCAACCGCCCCAAAAATATAAACACATCGGCACGTTACTTAGAACGTCGGAAAACGCGGACAGTTTACATCATCAGGTCTTTCGAGGTAACTGTCAAAACTGCGGGCCCACGGCGCCCGCTCCTGCTGGTTGGAGCTTGCAGAGATATTCGCGTCTCCCAGCTCCTGGCAGCGGTCATTGCTGCTTCTTGGTATGCGTTTTTGGTTATATCGAAGGCCATCCCTATCAGGTTGGCCATTGAGGTTGCTGCCTCTTCATGATCGTTTTTTGTGGTATACAGAATGCGTTGCATCTTGTTGATCGCCTCTGAGGCAAGGCCCAGTGGTGCAGCCAACGCGGCAGACACCTTCGGCACTTCCACAGCAAAGGTCACACACAGTTCGCCACAAAATGTGTTTTCAAACGAATGTCCACTTTGTGTTGCAAACGGAGAATCAGAGGTTCACCCGATGCGACGCGATGTTAGAGTTTGGCACATAAAGACATGGTCCGTGAAAGAACACAAATCAGAAACAGTGCATGCTCATTGCTGATGACGGTACGATTGCACGACGGTTCGCGAACAGGTACTTGTAGGTCCAGACTTGCCCAAGGTACGAAAGCGCGCGGAAGGCAAATGGTGGTCTAAGATGATATTCTGTATTCTGAATGTGATACGAAGCACCAAAACTTTGGTCAGAATGTACTTTAGACAGGCCATGCTATTAGGTTGGAGGCCATTGCTATTTGGATGGAGGCCATCGCTTGTATCTTTGGTCAGAATGTAATTTGAACATATCTATTAGCGTTGCACTTGCTACTAGTAGCGATGCCCTTTGAAGGCGTCAGTTGCCGAGCAAAACTGGATCGGTCTAGCTTGAGAACGGTCTGAATGCGACGTGAGCGTTCGTCCGCATGACGGTGTCGGTGAGCTTCGCCATGGCGATTGACAAGGTGAACCGGTGGCGCTGTGGCGCTGTAGCGTGTCCACAAACACAGGGCGCGCAATCTTTCTGTGCACTGGGTAAGTCCCCCTGTTTAATTCAGAACAAAACGTTCACCCCAAAACGTTCACGTGTTGACGGTGGACGGTACCGATGTGCCGGTCTTTGCGTCCTCCGTCGCGAAAGCGTCCGTCCCCGTGAGACGGGACACGGAGAGAGGTCGGTTTGGGGTCGACAGGGCCGGTCACGGCAAGCAGTTGGCAAAGAGACGAGCACAGGTAGCTTTGCAAGCTAGGACGGTGCGACGGGATGTGGGCGAAGGCTTTCGAAGGGTTCTTTAAGGAAGCATCGAAACAAGGCATCCGAACACGTGTTTTTTTTGCAAAAACATGTCCGAGATGTTGAAATTTTGAGAATACTTTTGTCGAACACGGAATTTCCGCTCCCGACTGACCTCATCACTGTGGTACGGCAGTGGTCGCTGTGACCCGGAGCCACCCGGAATCTCCACTTCCAGCCTTGCTCAGTTTGTGCAACGCTTCTTCCCATCGCTAGTCGCTTGGAGGCCACTCTTAGATATTCAAAGCCTTCGAAATCCGAGCCGCAAAAAAATAACCCTTCTTGAGACGGTGTTTTCTTCGTATTCAAAAAACGCAAAGCGTATATGTCGCATTGCATCGTGCCGCCGCGTCGTATCCGTTTGGGCACTTCATTTCCTCCGTCAACTCGGCGACATCAGCCCCTTGCAGGGCTCGTTTGGAAAATCACAGCCAAACAAGAACAGGAACAAATAATAAGAATGAAGTGAAGTATAAGATATTTCGATGTGCAAGCCGTTTTGCATTACAATATCTTGCAGTGCATATCTTTTTTGCCATTGGCTATGGCCTAGGGCACTGCTGCAATCAGCCAGTGATTGTAGCTGTGCTGTAAAGCCACCGAGAGCTTTATGGTCCTCTTCAGCGCTCCAAGCAAACGGTTGGGCTCAAGTCACACAAAGCTGTGCTCAAAAAGAGAAATTCATGTTTCTTGTTGAATGTGCACTCAGAAAGCAATGCTGAATCTGCACATCTCTGCACATCTCTGCACCTCTGCTATTTGCCCCCAAATCTTCATTCTGTGGCTATCTAGCCTGGACTGGAGCACATGCCATGGCACGCCATGCAATGCTCATCCATAGAATCGAGGGGACTGAGCTTTGGACTGTCGAAGGATCAGGCCCAAGACTTGAACAAACTCCTCAGAGACCTGAAAAAAGAGCACAGCCAGAAGAAGCTCCTGGTTCTTTTACTAGGAACAAGAAGCTACTAGGGGCTCCTGGCATCGCTACTAGGAAGAAGCCACTAGGAACAAAGGGCATCGCTACTAGGAGCAAGGACGCTACTAGGTTGGAGGCCATTCCTACTAGGTTGGAGGCCATCGCTATCAGCCGGAACTCGCAAGAACATGTTGTCATCAGGAAAAAGAGGATCAGAACCTAATCGGGTCACCCTATCGACCGCAAATTGGAGAGAATCCATTATTCGCCTCGTTGGTTTTGTCCTCTTTACTTCCGTCTTCTTTGTCTTTGTCTCTGAGGTCCTTCTCCTTCTCCTCCTTGCTTGAGACGGAGGATGCCAATCGTTCAAAAATGACGTACGGTCTGTGCTACGTATACCATGCATGTACAACGATCTAGCTGTCTCCCTCTCTCTCCTCCGAGCTCTCCAAAGCAATGCCTGTCACGGCTTTTTGCACCTGAGGTGTTTTTTGTGCCGTGTGCCTTTTGGTCTCGACATAGAACGCACGACGGCTGCATTCTCTTCAAGCTGCTGCATTCTCTGAGGGTGGAAGGAGCCAAGGACCACCAAGATGGAAGAGAATGGAAGAGAAGAGAAAGGAGCCGCTGAGCCTGTGGAATCCAACTCGCCACCTCCCCTGCTAGTTCTTGTTCTTGCTTCCCCAATGACTCGAACCTCGCAACACCGAACTTCGACTCGGAACGACAGAGCACTCCAACGGATCCGTGGAATTGAGCTCCAAACTCCCGAAGCATTGTGCCCACTTTCCTCTCTGCCTAGGAACAAGTGCCTTACTAGTAGTAACAAGAAGCTACTAGGAACAAGTGCCACGCTACTAGGAACAAGTGCATCGCTTCTAGTAACAAGTGCCTTACTCCTAGGAGCGGACGCTACGAACGGGGCTCCTGGCCTCGCTACTAGGAACGATCGGACGCTACCTAGTAACAAGGGGCATCGCTACGAACGGGGCGCTCCTGGCCTTACTACCAATAACAAGAAGCTACGACAGTAGCTCCTGGCATTACTACTAGCTAGAACGCTACTAGGTTGAAGGCCATCTACAATGCTCGGAGCAGTGAACACGAAGTGAAGTGACGCTGGAACATGGTTTTGCCCATCACGTTGCCTGCTGCAGCAGGATTCGTAGCCCAGCCCCCCCATCAAGTTCCTTCCCACCAGTTTCTTGAACCTGAAGCAAAGGAAGCAGAAAGGACTCCGAACCAAATTGGAGAATAAAAGCAGCAAAAATTGGAGAATTGAAGCGATGGTGGACGACGATGATGTGTCCAAACACAACTGCCAACAGGCCTTCTTATGGCCTTCTTCGATTAAACTTTTGACTTTACGGAACATGTATCCATTTTCCTAGTAGGTTGGAGGCTATCGCTGGTATGTTGGTGGCCATTGATACATTAAGTGTTACTTTCTTTGTTACCTTATCATATTTGATCCAATGGAACAATGGAACAAAGAAAGTAACGCTCCTGCCGCGCCTGCCGCTGTTTCTCACACCAATGCTCCACATCATGGAGCACGGCATCCCGTAACAGGACTGCAGCCCGACCTGGCAGAAGGAAGCAAACCTTCCTCTAAAACGAAGCAACACACCTCCTTTAGCACTAGCATGTTCTACTATCTTATGCAAGCTTTTTTTGAGTACACTAAGTCCATTCCTTGCCAAACCCTTTCATTGAGATACTTCTGTTAACAAAATTAACTTCTCTTACTAGACAGCCCACTTGCTTTAAAACGTGTCCATTAAAGCTCCCTTTTTCACAAGGGCCCCATCATTTATCTACACTTGATCCTTACAAAAGTTTCTTCGTCGCAAGAGATGCTTCTTTCTCAAAGCACTTCATCCTTCTTGAATGTGGCTTTCAATTTGTGAGGGCCCCTCACCTTGTATGGGTTGGAGCTTCTTCATACCAAAGCTTTGCTGTCTGTTTGATTAAAGCTTGCTGTCTGTTTGATTTCATTAAATGAAAAGGACCAGAACTTGCTTGGGTGGCTACTTGCTCCTGGTAGTACGGCCAGGAGCTACTAGTAGCGTCCTTGCTCCTAGTAGCGATGCCCTTTGCTCCTAGTAGCTTCTTGTTACTAGTAGTAAGGCCAGGAGCCCCTAGTAGCTTCTTGTTACTAGTAGCTACTTGCTCCTAGCTGTATGTAGTCAAACACGGCCAATGACAAGTGTGGCTCCGAGTAGCAGCAAGCAGTGGCTGAAAGTATCTCCATTGGAGGCCATTGCTTCTAGGTTGCAGGCCATTGCTATTAGGTTGGATGCTATTGCATTTGGCTCAAATACCGTGCGCTGTGTCGGTGCACGGGGAGAGTTGGGCGCAAATCTAAATAAAGTCATCTAAAGTCTAAAGAAAACGAAGTAGAAGGAGACGGTGAAGTATTTGTCTGCTTTAAACATGAGATGGTTCCTCCATTGCTCCGGCAAGCTTTGCCCATTTCGTTTGGTCACCTTGGCCAGGTTTTCCCAGGTTCCGTTTCAGACCGACCGCCCTCCGAAATGAAGAATCCTTGTTTGGCTTTCAACAACAAAGCAATACCAAAAACAAAGAGCTTGGAGTTTGAACCAAATTGTTGTTGTTGTTGTTGTGGTTGTTGTTGTTGTTGTTGTTTAAACGAGTTTGGGAACTGTTTTAACATGTCAATGGACAAAAAGATTTCGATGTTTGAATATGTCTCACTCACTCTATCGTGCCAGCTCCGCATTGTGCTGTCACGCGGTTCTCCAAGGCTAGCAGTCGACTAATTTGACTTGGCCTCAAACTTTGCTCCGACTCGGAAAAGAAAAGGACTTGAAAAGGATCAAGTACAAATGGACAAGTTTGTCATGCAAGTATCATGCATCGCTATTAGATTGGAGGCCATCGCTACTTAATATGAAGGAAAACACATGAAATTGAACGAAAAGCGTGGCCCAACAAGGCCATCCGCCATCCAAGGCCCCAGCCAACTCGAAGTGTACGTCCTCGGACAAGGATAGGCGAGTTGCTCGAGTCACTTGCTCATAGTCTTTTGCATGTCTAAAGGAAACTCTCGCTCTGTCCTCTTTCCTTTCTTTTCAAGAGTTTCGTGCCAAGTGCCACAGACAAGGAAATTCACCTTCGTCTGAAAGAGCCTTCGAGGTTTGAGCCCTCGACGTCCACCGCTCTCCGCCCTGTAAGGCTTTCAGCTCCTGCACGATGAGTTCCAGATCGCCCTGAAGCTTCGAACGCACCGCACGTGAAGATCGACCCTTGGGACCTGAAACCGAAGTGTGAACGAGCCGAAAAGAGCACGGAATCTAGCATCAAATTGGCATCAAATGTGCAAGATGAAAAAGAAAGAGAGAAAACCAAGGAGAAAAGAGCACTTGGAATTTTCGAAGCTGAACAAAGTCGACCCCTCCTCTTTAAACGCTTCGGTTCGTCTCTCTCAACGACGCTTCGCTCGGCCTTCTCTTCCAGCATTCGGATTCGTCTCTGACGCTCTTCATTCAGCCGCTCCATATTCCTCTGTGCCTGAAACGCATCACATCATGTCACATTCATTCCGCCTCTAGGAACAAGTGCCTCGCTAGCAGTAACAAGTGCCTTACTAGTAGTAACAAGAAGCTAATCCATTGCTACTAGGTTGGAGGCCATCGCTATTGGAAACAACGAAAAAAGAAAAGGAAGAAAGGTCTAGTCCATTTAGACACGAACGACGTCAGCGTGGACGTCACCGTGTCAGATCTTTGAGACTTCTGGCGTTAGTAGATTCTTGTTACTAGTAGTGATGCCCTTAGCTACGTACTAGTAGCGTCCTTGCTACTAGTAGCGATGCACCTTGTTACTAGTACCTTCTTGTTACTAGTAGTAAGGCCAGGAGCTACTAGTAGCTTCTTGCTCCTACTCTCTTGGAAGAAAGTCCGTGCTATGATCTAGACATTTTCCATGTTCAGACGTGTCCAGAAAGACACATAGTGGAAACATAGCAAGTGGTTCAACTTGGTCTACAATTATTGACGTGCTATCCTGAGAAGGCATTAATTCCTTTATCAGGCGGTTTTATGCACTATAGTGATGTATTGAGGTGAAAGCGTTGACCTGCAGCCCATAGCATTGCATTCGAGTATTAGACAAAGAAAACCACTCGTGCGCTGACCATACTTGGGTGCACAATTCAAAGGCAAGACGTCGGTCACTGACATCTCCATTCGTGCTGCCTGAGATGTTTTTCTGCGTCAAATCAGAACGTGAAAAACATGTCCAAGACGTTACCCTTTTATAAGAACTCAATGTCTCAACTCATCTCGACTCATATCATCAAAGCTATAACTATAAATTGTATCCAGCTATATTTGGAAACAATTGTATCATATCAAAGCATATCTTGTCATCCCGATCTTGAAAAGGTCCTGACCGGACGGTTCCCCTCCCCATCTAATAATAGGAATGGCCTCCAACCTAAAATAGGAGTGGCCTCCAACCTATAATAGGAACGGCCTCCAACCTATAATAGGAATGGCATTCAACCTATATTAGGAATGGCATTCAACCTATAATAGGAATGGCCTCCAACCTGTAATAGGAATGGCATTCAACCTATAATAGGAATGGCCTCCAACCTATAATAGGAATGGCATCCAACTTAATAGGAGTGGCCTCCAACCTATTGGCGATGGTCTCCAACCTAATAGGAATGGCCTCCAACCTAAGAGCGAAAGAATATGTTGGGTTGCAAGCCTCAACTGCGTCACAAACTGTGGAAGAACTGGCTTTTGAAAGGCTTTGCAAGTCAACAAAAGGCTTGGAAAGCGGAAAGAATCAAAGCCATGCCGAAGCCAAGCCCAAACTTGCCTCTTGTTCGAGTCTCTTCCTTTCCTCTTCGTGTTCCAAGGATTGCTTCTCTTTGTCCTTGAACAATCATATTGAAACTTAGACGATATTGAAAAAGGACGAACGACAGTGTCATGGAAAGAATCTTTGCGACTTGTTTGGTTCGACAGTGTCTACAGCCTCCCATGTCTGCTTCATGAATAGTTCCATCTCGGCAATTTGGTTCTCGTAGCGGCCTCACGAAGTGCATTCTTCAGTCTCGTCATTAATAAGGCCTTCTAGGCGGGTCAGAAGAGCAGAAGGAATCCAAGATCGAAGGCCTCCAACCTACTCGCTTCTAGCTACGTTCGTAGCTTCTTGTTACTAGTAGTACGGCCAGGAGCTACGTTCGTAGCGTCCTTGCTCCGTTCGGTTCGATGCCCTTGTTACTAATAGCAATGGTTTTCGAAGAAGAAAGGCCTTAGGCCTTTCTCGAAATTCGAGCAAAAAGTCGTGTTGTCACCGAAGAGATCGACAGCACTCGGCATATCCTTCGCACAGTCAGCTGTGTATCTGGGTGCTATGACACATCCTAAGGGTTGATGTGTGGCCAGGTGTTTGATCAAAACTCTTATTAGGTTGGAAGCCATCGCTATTGGGTTGGAGGCCATTCCTTGTGGTTGAAGCTTCACATAGCTACTAGGTTGGAGGCCTTTGCTATTAGGTTGGAGGCCGCTTGTAGGTTGGAGGCCATTGCTTCTGGTTGAAGCTTCACATTGAGCTTCATGCAAGTGTTGTTTGCTTGACCTGCTGAGGTGCCCACTGGTGTCTGCCACGCCCGTTGCCTGCTCCGCCAGCTTAGCGCGCAAGGCCTGGTAGAGATGAATCAAAGCACACTTGCAGAATCAGGAGTTTCCATGGCACAGCAACAAAGCCACGGCCTTGCCTCTACTTCCTCTTCCAATTTGGCAATCTGTTCAGCCTCGTCATTCCTGAACGGATGTGTGGGTGGGCAAAATCCACCTGCATGAATCGGGGCTGCGGCTTTGTGGCATTGACCTGCAAATCTTGAAAAAGTGCCATTGCTTTTCAACCACATGTTCAAGGAATGAAAGAGGACAATGACAAAAAAACAACTGAAAAGTCTAAAGGTCTAATTAAGATACTTTAAAAAAAATACAAAACGTTATTAATGCAGTTGTTGCACTGCTTCTTGGATGCGCTACGAGTAGACTCTACTCGCTTGCTTTGAGTTCCAAGCTTTGATGGTCTTGGCACGCCTTGAGTGATCCAATCGGTCGATCATTGCGACAAGCTTAGAAGCTACGAATGGCCTCCGCCCTAGGAGCAAGGACGCTAGGGGCTCCTGGCCTCCACCCTAGTAGCCTCTCAAAACTAGTCGGACAAGGGTAGGAGGTGAAGCCTCGGCATTGGCCCCCAGACCTTGAGACGCAAAGCGCCGCGAAGCCCTTTTTCGATCGAGGTTTTGCTCCAAATCGGGACGTCCCCACGCGAGGCCAACGACTGTCGACCAAACGAAGATTTGGACTAACCAAATCACTCGCAATGTGGTGAGTATCCGCCCGGTCAGACTCATTTGCCCTCGCAATACCACAGCATGTCAGCACCAAATCACATCTTTGAAGGCAACGCCCACTTGCAGAATGTTGTCTTTGCCACAATCAAAAAGGTAGAAGCAGCCGGCGGTTGCAACAGGTGGAATGCTGCATTCTCCAAGATCGTTAACTCCACAAGCAACAGCACTCCCATCACTCGCAAAAGCACTGAATGAGCATATCCTGCAGAACACATTGCCACAAACCAGAGAATGACTTGAGTAGAGAATACATCTTGGGCCAAAAGGTGTTCATGTTGTTTCTTTCGCTTGCCTGGGTTTCCCAAGCCCAACTCAGACTTTCATGCTCCAGGACAAGCCATGATCCCCCAATTGTGTTCAATATGATTCATTGTCATTGATGAGATGTTCCTTTGATCGGAAACCAAAAAGGAAGAATGCTGCCAGCATGTTAGTGACTGTCAATGTGGTCTCACACATACTAAAACTAAATTCAATTGTAAGCCCCTCCCACCTACTAGCGATGGCCTCCACCCTAGTAGCGATGGTCTCCAACCTGATAGAAAATAATCACATCCTTCCCTATGCACACCCTGTAATTATACTCCCCAGTCATTCAAACCCTCAAACACCACTCAAGTCATCGCTGCATCAATGTCAAGAGGGTCAAAATATCTGACAGCTCTCTTCCGGGGGATTACTGCCCTAAACCAGGTACCTCTATGCTCACAGTTTCCACTTAGTAGGAGACCACGCAGGGTCTGCGAACGAGTTGGCACGACGGTCACTTAGATTCGGCAGTGCATTTTACATGGGCCGAATCACGCGACGTGTCGTTTCCGTCACCAGTAGTAACAAGTGCCACGCTACTAGGAACAAGTGCACCGCTAGTAGTAACAAGTGCCTTACTAGTAGTAACAAGAAGCTATTTGTAACAAGTGCATAGCTTCTAGTAACAAGTGCCTTAGTAACACCCCAACACCGTCACCATT
>CAXAMN010018513.1:27490-58062 GCA_963970005.1 Durusdinium trenchii | reverse complement strand
TTGTTACTAGTAGCGATGCACTTGTTCCTAGTAGCTTCTTGTTTCTAGTAGCTTCGCGCTACGTTCATAGCGTCCTTGCTCCTAGTAGCGATGCCCTTGCTGCTAGTAGCTTCTTGCTCCTATTTGAAGGCACTCACATGCTCATTAACAATGCTATCGGTATTTTTTTAAGTGCCCTGCTTTCGGAACTGCATAAATATCTTCAAGACGTTTGGGTTCCACGTTCGCTGCTATTACTGCATTTTGGGCCTCAGTCAATAATATTGAGTGCAATGGCACTGGTACTTGCAGCACTCTTCAACATATCGTCAACATCCACGGGTTTTTAAAACACTTTGCACACGCCGTGTTGGCAGCACTTTGGACATTACAGGTTATTCTGCTTACACGGCCACAGCCGCTCCTGTTCCTTTGGATGCCCTCCTATTGCCAACTCTTGCTGCTACGCACAGCTATGTGTACAAGTAATATGCGGTCAAAGAGTAAAGAAAAACTGTCAACTTCTGCTGCTACGCAGAAGTTGGAAAACAGCACTTTGAACAAGTCAATCAAAAACTTGAGTTGGGTAGGTAGGATTCCGTAGGATGCCTTCAGATAGTTGCTAAAGACGGTGGGCAGACCTTCAAAGTGCAGATGTCGTGAGGTTTGTGGCGTTCAGTGCCTCCCTCTGAGCTGAGATTGACGGCTTTAGATGAAAGGCAAAGCACTTATGGGCAAAACAACATGTCGAGTGGCAAAAAGCCAACTTACAAAAAGCAAAACATGAACAACAGTGTTCATGTGTCAGGAATTTAAACCCAAAATGAAAAAATGCTATTGGTGTGTCAAATAAAAACAGGGTTACGAACACCGGGATGCCTTTGTCCCAGAGTTCATTGGGGTTGCGTGGTGTGCTCTTCATGTCGTCCCAATGTCTTCGAGCAGCCACCTGTTGAGTCATACAGCCCGCACAGTAAAAATACCATCCGTGGCGTTTGGGGTGTTTGGTGAAATACAGGCGCTACTAGGGGCTCCTGGCCTTACTACTAGGAGCAAGGACGCTACTAGGGGCTCCTGGCATCGCTACTAGGAACAAGAGTGCTACTAGTAACAAGAAGCTATTGATGTCCTAAATATACATGTTCCGTTGGAATCATTTTCCGTTGGAATCGCCGCTCAAAAAACCAAGCCGCAATCGACGTTTGTTCAACGTCCTTGGAGCCTAATGTGAGCCCATTCCTCAAAGGAGTGCATAACCATATCACCTCAGTTCCGCACAGAAATCATCGAGATTGAAATCAGAAGATTGAAATGCTTGCCAACAAGTAATAATGGCCCGCAACCTACTAGCTTCTAGCCTTCGGTTCGGCACGGCTCCAAATTCACAGTCCCACCCAAAGGGGACATGCAAAACCGCCAACGGCGCGCTTTGTTCGTCCCATGGTGCCATGAGGGCTCACTCGTACCGTCGTACCGTGTGCTTTGTGGGTTTTGACGTCAAAACACCGTTTCCTACAGCTCGGCTGACGGAGTTTTGCTTTAAAAAAAGGACCGGCTAAACAAATCTACATGGAGGCGACAAATCGACACGGACACAAAGCTTGGCAAATTGAGGCCTGGGAGTACCAACGTCTGATTCGTGTAAAAACAGGTGCAAAACGCATATGTCCACGTGGTTTCTGGCTGTGGTTAGTGGCAAGGCCTAGGACCACGAATTGGTTGGATAGCGGTCGCCTAGAAAGGATACCGGGCCGCATGGCACGAGGAGTATTGCAGATCCGCAGGCGATCCGGTCTTCAACGGAAAACGTGAGGATGGTTGAGGCAGTTTACACAGACCTGAGAAAGAGGGTTTCTGGGTTTTTTTAAAAACACTTTTCATCTTCGCCACATATTGGGTGCCTTCTCTTGACATTAAGGGCTGTGAGCTATCCTTGAGGCACAATTTCGACCGCCTTTCGTCTTTTCGCTTGGTTCTGGTGCTTAGGTTTGTGGCACTGCACGGGGCACGCCTTGGGTGTGTTCTACACACCGGACTCCACACGGAAGCCGAACCGCAGCGGTTTTGAGCAGAGTCGAGTCACTTGTTCCTAGTAGCTTCTTGTTACTAGTAAGGCACTTGTTACTACTAGCGTGGCACTTGTTCCTAGTAGCTTCTTGTTCCTAGTAGCGTGGCACTTGTTACCAGTAGCTTCTTGTTACTACTAGTAAGGCACCTTGTTTCTAGTAGCGAGGCACTTGTTCCTAGTAGCTTCCTAGTCAGACTAGCGGTGTTTGTTCAACGATGGAACACGGCTACTTATGACTATGACAATATGCCATGCTTGTTTGGGCCCTGACTGTTGGCCCGCCCACTGCCCCGCTCACCAATAATGGCGTGTCCGGAAGCGTTTGCCTGCAGTCTGTGGATATGAAAACAAAAATCACTGTTTGAATCCAATCGAATGCTCGTTTGAGCAGTTTTCTCTGGATCCTTCTTGCTAATCTCTGGCCTTAAGCTTGACATGCCAGCATCTGCTTCACAGGAGGCAATTGCAAAAGCTGATTTTTTCCATGAGCTATCAGTAGTGTAGGCTTTGGACCAAAAGGGTTTGGTCCGGATGGGGTCCAATTCGGATCGGAAAGAACGCATTTTTTCCGTGACTGCATGGGCCTTAGAGACTCTCAGCGATCTGGAGCCGAAAACTCGCCAATTCAGCCCGCTTCTTTCGGAGTCTGATTGTTCCCTGTGTTCTTTGTGTTCTTTTTAATGACCATTATGTTGTTTCTTATCTTCTTTAAGGGGGAGTAGGCCGCTAGTAGAAGCTAGGTAGCTACTAGCTACTAGTAAGCTACTAGCTACTGGATGCAGGATAGCTCATGCACAATTCGTTTTGGCTCCTAGATGTTTAGGAAACGGGTTCCTTAACTGTTTCACTCGAAAATTCGCCCGCCAATTCGCTTCTTCGTTCGATGTTCAGACTGTGTTGAGGCTGCTTAGATAGCTGCATTCATTTGTTGCGCTACTAGTAGCTATTTGCTACTATAGCAATGCATAGTAATGCCCTTGTTACTGGTAGCGATGCCCTTGTTACTACTATGCGACGCTACGAACGGGGCGCCCGAGATCCACGAACTTCGGAAGGACATCGTGGACCCTGTGCAGGTGAAGGCGATCCTGGTCTGTGCAAACGACTAACTGCCCCACATCCACATCATTCCACATCCATCGGTAAGAGGAAGATACTATAGGAACAAGGGGGCATCGCTACGAAGAACGGAGCGATCGGACGCTACGAACAGGGCTCCTGGCCTTACTACAAGGAGCAAGAAGCTAATAGGAACAAAGGGCAAGGCACAAACGGAGGAGCATGGGCCACGTCAGCTTTGGAAATTGCCGGAGTTATTCGCAGAGTGGCGGCTGGGAGGCTGGTGAGAGTCAGGCTTGAGGCCATTGCTTGTAGGTTGGAGGCCAGCGCTAGTAGGCTGGAGGCCATTGCAGCTAAAGTCTATGGATGTGATGGAGCCATGCAGAAAATGGATCAGATGGACATCGCGACCTCGTTTAGTCGGAGTTCAAACCAGCTATTGAGTCACGAGACGCTATGCGGGGGCAACAAAAACAAAAGAAATCGTATGTCGTAATGTTTTTTTGGGGGGCAGGCCAGCGCACGAAAGGGGAAGAAGAGGTAACTACAAGTAGCCGGGTAGCTAGTTTAGCTAGCGACAGGGAGCTACTACATGAGACGCGAAAAATGGGCCGCGGGCGGCGCGGGGAACTTAATTGAAGAACCCTTCGCATAAAGTTCCTTCGATTGATTTGATTCAGGAAAGACTTGGAGTTTGCAAGCTCCAAGTTTGGCCTTTCTTTTCTGACAGCCTACTCACCCATCCTGCCGCCCTGGTAACTTTGTAGCAGCCTACCCACCCAAAGAAAGGAACACATTGTGACAGAAACCGATAACATTTAAGTTAAAGAAATAAACATAGATCGAAAATGACACAAAGTCACACACAAAAGGGTGCCAGGTTTTCGGATGGTTCATGGTTTCGAAACCGATGGCGCCACGCTGGCGTCATGCTTTGACTTGCCTAGGCGTCGTGAAACGTTATCCGGAATCGCAAAAACACCTTGGAATACATTTTTTCAGACATGTTCTTTTTTTCATAGAAACAAGAAGCTACTAGGAACAAGTGCCACGCTAGTAGTAACAAGTGCCTTACTAGTAGTAACAAGAAGCTACTAGGAACAAGTGTCTTCTGATGTTTTCTCAAAACGTCATACGAGTCATGCGATTGTGCGACTCCTCGGGTCCTAAGTCGAAAGACTCTATGCGGCTGCTCGGTGGACTGCTTTGCAGCCACGTTCGCGAGTTGCGTTGAATTCCTTTTTGTAAAAAAAAACGAGAAAAGAAAAGAAAGCGAAGCAGGGATGAACTGCCGGCTACTCGTCTTCGAAGTCCTCTTGGTACACCTTGCGACATCCGACGCCAACCTTTGCGCTATCTAGCAAGGACGCTACTAGCAGCTCCTGGCCTTACTAGGAACAAACAGCTACTATAGTAACAAGGACGCTATTAGGCTGGAGGCCATTGCTAGTAACAAGACATTGCCAACCCCGTCATCGCAAAATGAGGAACAACGACAGGGGCCAAACCTTGCTCGGAGACTCCTGCCAGGAGTATTTGCCAATTTCAAGCTGGCCATGCTGAAACTGAAGTACACCTTTTGGCACATGTGATTAAATAGGAGCAAGAAGCTACTAGGGGCTCCTGGCCCTACTACTAGGAACAAGAAGCTACTAGGGGCTCCTGCTCCTGGCATCGCTACTAGGAGCGATCGGACGCTACTATGATTCTTTCCTCCCAAAAACAAGCATCATGTAGCGCTCCTCAAGACCTATGTCGGTTGGAGTCACCATAGCACCTGAGAAGCTCAAAAAAGAAAGAGTACCCCAACGGCCTCGATGTCTTCACGCTCAAATGAACGGCCTCGAGCATGGGTGTCTGGCCTGTCGTGGGACGTCATGAAGTCGACTCCGAAAAAGCACCCGCCAAGTACGTCCCTAGTAGCGTCCTTGTTCCGTTCGTAGCGATGCCAGGAGCCCCGTTCGTAGCGTCCTTGTTACTACTAGTAAGGCACTTGTTACTAGTAGCGATGCACTGGTTCCTAGTAGCTTCTTGTTCCTAATGCATTTTAAAGTAAAAGAAACATCACAAACGTGTTCCAAATTGTTGCCAGGCGGACGGGGGAGCCTGAAGCGGCTCCAACACAGCCAAAATCATGAAGCTTGGAGGCCATCGCTTTTAGATTCAGAATTGAATAGTGAATATGGGTGCTTCTTGTTACTATAGTAGTAAGGCCAGGAGCTGCTAGTAGCGTCCTTGCTCCTAGTAGCGATGCCAGGAGCCCCTAGTAGCGTTCTTGTTACTGCAAGCTTTGGAGGGAGGATACCAGCATCTACCTACTAAGGAATTCCCAGTCCCAGCTCCTCAGCCCCGTGCGAATTCCTCCTCATGCGAATCTTTGGCCACACGGAAAGTCACTGGCCTTGATCAAACATCGATAGCCAGCTAGCTGCTTGCAGCTTAAGTAGCTTAAGCAGCTTGAAAAGAACTCTTCCAAAATTAGGTATGCAGAGAATTCGCAACTGTTTGTTCTAACCGTCAGTCTTCGTCACTTTCTCCAAGCTATTGGCAACCCTTGCTCTGCTCGCTGCACCGCCTGTGACGAATGTCCGCGATCGTCCGCGCAGCGAACGAATACCGAAGCGGCTCCCTACGTCCATGCCGAACTCGGAACAAGAGGACGCTACTAGGAGCAAAGGACATCACTACTAGGAGCAAGGACGCTACTAGGGGCTCCTGGCCGTACTACTAGGAACAAGGTTCGCTAGTACTAACAAGTGCATCGCTAGTAGTAACAAGTGCCTTACTAGTAGGAGCAAGTGCATCGCGTCGTCGAACGGTCGTCTTCCACGCCTTTTCCGCCTCGGCGAGCTTGCGTCTCGCCTCTCCGAGATCTTGCCTGACCGAGGTCGCTTTCGCTTGGCTTCGCTTTCGCTCACCGTTCCTAGCGATGCCTTACAGGTGTGACCAGTTGTGAGTCCGTTCTTTTAGTAGTTCTTGAAGTTTAGAAAAGTACAGAAATCACAACTGGTCGAACCCTCGCCTGAGCTTCAAGCCTCAAGAAGTGGATAAAGAAGGAAAGAAAGAAAGGAGCACATTTCACACTCACACCGAGCAGCTCTCGTCCAAGAGTTTCTTGTTTTGCTCCGTTAAGTTCTCAATGATGCGTTCGCAATCATCGACCTCCAAAAAAGAGCTCAAAGGACAACAAAAACCATCAGAAATGGTCAGAAACCGTTTAAAAAAATGGAAAAGTCAGAGGAACGAGAAAAGAATTGAATTCATCATGAAAAAAAGTCCTGCCTTTTCTTCATACATCTCAGTCCTTTCGTTGAGCTGATCAGTTAGATAGACATAACCTGGGGCGAACATGACATGGCCAAGTTAGTTCTAAAGCGCCTTACATCCAGCGCCTTCATTGGTGTTTGTCAGGTCCTCTTCCTTCCCAACTTCGGAATGTTTCGAAATTGACAGAGATTAAGCAACTGATACGTTTTCAGCATGTGAAGAATGCAAACGTGTTGTTCTCAAACCTTGGCTGCCAAGGTGTCAAAGAGCTCGACTTCTTGCGCACGGGCCTTGTCTTCCGTGCAAAACACAATCTGCCGGTGTCCCTTTTGCATCTTTTGAAGCCTAATAGCGATGGCCTCCAACCTAATAGCTTCTAGCTACTAGTAGCTTCTTGTTACTAGTAGATCTAGTAGTACGGCCAGGAGCTTCGTAGCGATAACCTTGTTACTAATAGCAATGGCCTCCAACCTAGTAAATATTCTTTCCGACGCTATCTATCTGAGTCGAAGACAATATCTCGCTCTTCCGTCAAAACACCCATCTGCTGCTGTAGGTCCTAAACGGACAAAACACCAACGCTCTGAAGCAAACAGAAGCAGAAACACTGCGTGTGACTTCTCGGCCTTTGCACTGAGTGTTCCCAACAAGAAAAGAAACAAGTGTTTCATATAATTAGAACAAAACATGATAATCAACCGTAATTGTAAAAAAGAAAACAAGAACCTGGGCCCCTTCAACAAGGTGCCCTTCAGAGGGGCCTTACTCATTTCTGGTGCATCTCCGATGGTCGTCAGTGACTGAATGGCATTCCGACAGCCAATGTATGCCAGGAGCCCCTAGTAGCTTCTTGTTACTACTAGTAAGGCACCTGTTACTACTAGCGTGGCACTTGTTTCTACTAGCTTCTTGTTACTACTAGTAAGGCACTTGTTACTAGAAGCGATGCACTTGTTACTAGTAGCGATGCCAGGAGCCCCTAGTAGCGTCCCTGCTCCTAGTAGTAACGCCAGGAGCCCCTAGTAGCGTTCTTGCTCCGTTCGTAGCGATGAAATGTGTCGGTATGCAGCGCATCAATGGCGATCTTATATCTCCACCCAAAGTGGAGGTCCGCGGCAGCCAGACAGTCACCCAGCCCCAAGCGGATCACAGCGTTGGGCGTTGGGCTTTAGGACACTCAACGTGTTCAGCAAACCAGAGTGGGATCAGAGCTGCTCTGATCATCGAGATGGCCCTTCTGTGGTTTGGCAAAGCGCTCTCCCTTTTTTGAAGACGTCAGGGCGTCAGGACGTGAGGCCGACGCCAACCACCTTTTGGCTGGTGAGAGGGTGAGGCCGAGGCCGGGTGAGGGTTGTACTGCTCCAACCACAGGTTCGTGGCTCTCGGAAAGAGAACTGCTAGGAACAGGGACGCTACGTTCGAAGCTCCTGGCCTCACTACTAGGAACAATGTTAGCTATTAGTAACAAGTTTTCGGAACGCAAGAGTTTGCGATGTGTTTTATCGGCTGAAGAGAGCGCTCCGCGCACGAACGCGGAGGCATGCGGCAAGGGATGCAGAACACAAGCATGCCGCCTGTGGACTTCGTCACCGGTGACACAGTTGGACTTCGTCGCGTCTCTTTGTCTCCTCGTTCAGAGCCTTGAGTTCGTCAAACTTCGAGTCCCCCTCCTTGACCTGGCGACAGCTTGACAGTCTCAAACAACAGAAAGGAAGTGTCAATGTGTCTTTTTGTGTTAGACATCTGTGCTTTTGTCCTTTCTTTGGAGCCTTCTTTAATTCATGGAGCCTTCTTTAATTCATTATCGTCTCTGTGTCCGTTCTCGGAGCTTATTGTGACACACACAAAGCTTGAGGTTGCTGGACCTTCTCCTGCTCTTGAAGAACTTCATCCGCTGTTTGGGCCAACTTCTCCTGCAATCAACCCCTTGTCACTTCTGAAACTATCCTTCTCTTCTCCGCTTGAGCTTTTCTCAATGACTGCTAGGTTGGAGGCCATCACTCCATCCCTACTAGGATGTAGGCCATATGAGTGCTCTCCTGTTCTGCTCCGTTCTGCTCTGCAAAACACACTCCGCTACGCTCTGCGTAAAGCGCCTCCAATGCTTCGATTTGGGCTCTGGAACTGTCGAGCTCCTCAGCTCCGCTCTGTTGGGCTTCCGGCTTCCGTGAGCGAACTTGCAAGCTTTGGAGCAGTGGAACAAACCAGGAAAATCTTGTTCCTAATAGCTTTTTGTTACTACTAGTAAGGCACCTGTTACTACTAGCGTGGCACTTGTTCCTAGGAAAATCTTGTAGATATGAAAACAAAATCACATCTATGAGTCGGTCTATGTATTGTTACCCCTCAGCGTGCGACAGAAACACAGTCAAGGGCAGGTTGTGCCCGGCAAGACCCGGGCGCCGGGTAGGGTGCGTCACGCGCGTCTGACGCACGGCAAGCACTTTCACTCCGACGTCAGTACAAAGTGGAAGAATGAAGGGCACTTCTTCGTGCACGCAGCCCCTAAATTCCAAACGTTGGTATTGGGGGTGGAATACCAATCAAAACTGTTAAGTTGTTTTGGAGCGACAAGTGGCCAAGAGAAATTTCTAGAAAAAGACCAAAAAGCAATGCTTTCGAGGAGAAGTTAACCGCAAAGTAGCGAAACTAGCCACGGCTAGCGATCTCTGAAAGCCCAGAGGCAAAGCAACCAAAAGTTCACCGTTGTAGAGAAGAGTGGCCAGAAATTTGCGGAGAAAAACATATGTAGGGGCTGTCCAGGCACAATCAAGTAACCAACAGTAGAGTCAGCAGAGAAGGGTAGCCAAGGGTACAGCTTTCAAGTGAACAGTCTAGCGATATTTAGCGAAAACAAAAGTAGTGATCTCCTGATTTAAAAGTACAGTAGAGCCAGGGCTTCCTAGAGAAAAGGAATTAAAACTGGAGCCTTTTAGAGGAGCGGAGCTCTAAAGGGAACTAGCAATAGAGCTTACCTTTTTAGCGAAGATTCCCTTCACATCATTAGCGAAGCTGTTATCCTTCACGCTGTGAAAGCCACATGACATTTCGCTGTCAGCAGCTGGGCCCACTGCCGTCGTCCAAACAGCTCACTGCCGAGTCCGCACACGCACACGGGACTCACGGGACTCACGGACTCACGAGTCGGTACCGTTCAGCGCTCAAGGCCATCGAACGGGTGAACGGTGGGTGATCCTTTCGGGCTCCGATCGCCGTGGGGGCGAAGGAGCAAGGAGTAGTAACAAGTGCATCGCTACTAGTAACAAGTGCCTTACTAGTAGTAACAATGTTTGCTAGTAGAAACAAGAATTAAATAGAAACAAGGAGCTTCTTAGAATTGAAATTAGTAGCTTCTTGAGGCTTCTTGTTCCTAGTAGTAAGGTCCTTCGCTCCTAGTAGCGATGCACTTGTTCCTAGTAGCTTATTGTTTCTGTGCCAATGCTGTCGACAAGATCGCCGGCCACACAGAACACTCCCGCAGTGGCGGGCATGAAGTGGCAGGCTAGTTGGCGTGCAACAGATTTATCACGTGCCTAGTTGGCGCATACAAGGCTTAGCCGTCTCAAGCCATCTCAAGCGACAGCGTTGTCAGCTTTGACCGTCCAAGAGCGTGTTTGGCGAGATGATCTCACAAGGCGGCATGGAGGGCTTCAATCTGCCCATACCACTTGGCTCTTCACACACGCACCTTTGCTTGAGATGGCCTTCAGAAATTTTGAGTGGCTCCGGCTGACGACAGCTTCAACGACAAGTGACCTGCATCAATTTTGCTTAGCGCGTGGTGATCCCATGGAAGCGACTACCTCTGCCTTGCATTCTCACCTTGAGAAACATCATGTTGAAATCTGGGCTGGACGCTTGGACAGGCGAGTGACACCACTTGGCCGGCCGGTTTCTCTACGACGCCTTTGTCTGTTCACAAGGCGGTTCTGTGCCACGCAGGTCAAGACCAAGCGTCCTTGCTCCTAGTAGGGATCCCAGGAGCCCCTAGTAGTTTTTTCCCAAAAGCATCTCCGATGCTTGGGTTCTCGTTTAGTCGCTAGTGCCGCGTAGTGCTGCTCCATGCTTCGCGGAAGCCCGTTGGGAGGTGAGTGGAGCTGTGTTGCGGGGCTGATACGATGGTGTTGGGTGTCGGCGCCAGACAGTCAAGTCATGGCCGACCCGGCAGGATTGTTGCGTGCCAAAAGCGCAATGCGTGAAATTGGATGGTTGGAACGAAGCATGGAGGGGGCTGATGCTGCTCCATGCTTCCTGGACCGGTTGTCAGAAGCCATGTTGCAATGGGGTTGGAGACTAGCTGCAGAGATTGAAAACAGCCACTTGATATATATATATATAATACATCCAACCTCCAACCCGACTAAAAAGGGAACCGTCTTGTTTTCTTCTTACTGCAACGATATTTCTATCTAGGGTCTATGCCAGTGTAAAAACACAAAAGACCGAAGCCCACAAAGGTTTGTTCGAGAAAAGCAAACGACAAATCCTCTCCTCCTGGGATACCTCCGCCATATCGACGCCCTGATCATGCCAACGATGCACGCCACCGGAAATCTATGCCAAAACATAGGAGAGAGACATGGGGTGAAACCACCACCCCTAATCCACTAGCAAAGCACCCTGGTCGATGCATCTGGCACGCCAGGGGAAGCAGTCCATGAAGCAGTAAGAGCATCTCTGCAGGCAAGATTCGCATTCGTTGTGTCACCAAGCACTGTAAGAATTTAGTTTCACATGACATGCAAGTCATAGGAATCTTGATGAATGTAGCCTTCATGATCCAGTCATTGACGTTTCACTTCACCGGACATGTTTGGCTCAAGATTGTGGGAAAAAGGGGCGGCTGCTGTGTTCTTTTGGTTATCAGCCGTATCGCTTTGCGATCGGTTGTTGGCCGTCGTTGCAGCCATCGCATCTTCATCTGGTTCACGTCGACCGACTGAACCCGCTGGTCCACCCCCGCCTGAAGGGGGCTATTCTGACCCGGAGCATCCCGAGTACGAGGAGCTCCACAAGCTTCTGAGGTTCCCTCGCTCTGGAAAGAGCGGCCGAGCACAGAAGAGGGCGTTCATTCGCCAGGGCGTGGCTGAAGGGCATTTTGCGTTGACACATCCGCATTTGCTGAACGGTGTTACGTCTTTCAACTTCTGCGCGCAGAGTCGGGTGACGATTGTTGAGGAGGTTCTTCAAACGTACAGAGCTCGATTCGAGGAGGCGTATAGGTTAGCTGCTTCGGCACTGCCACCTAGGCCTGAGCCCGCTGTTTCGGTACCGCCTGCAGTGATTGGTCTTACGCCAAAGGCATTTGCTAAGGCACAGCCGAGGAGGCCAGAGCCAGTTCAAGTCTCGATTGTTCTGCCGGACACGGTACATTTCCTTACCTTTGAGGCAGCGGAGGGTCGCTATACTCGTTGGGAGTCACAGGAAGTGCATTTGGGAGCAGTTGCAGACATTGGCCAGGTTAAGGTCCTTTTTGTTGATCACCATCAGGTTCTTGACAGGGATCGCAGCGATACTTGCAGACAGACAGGTCGCGTGGGAGTCGAGAACATTGAGGCGATTGAGAAGTTCAGACAGTTTGCGTTGGATCGCGAGCGTATTCCATTTGTTTTCGTTCTTTCTTTCATTGGGAGTTCGGGGCGCTACGACGCGTGCAAAGACATTTGGAGCAACAGCGAAGGGATTCATCACTTGTTTGACGGGATCATTTGTACGTTCGAGCCGGAGGGTCCGACAGGGAAGGCTGCAGTTATCTCGAGATTTGCCGAACGGTTGGGAGATCACTTGTCTTGTTGTTTGATCGACGACAACGCTGATATCCTATCTGAGTTGGAAGCCACTTTGGCCACCGACAGGGCAACAGGGATTCACATTAAGCTTTCACGGAAGAGGAGCTTGGACAGTGGGTCAGCGCATCCATACGGCAATTGGTTGAGCGACGGCTGGACGAAGGAGGCAGTTGAGAATTTCATTGCATCCGAGTAGACGTCGTTTGATCTTTGGAAAAGAAGCGATGGAGGGATCAGTAGGAAGTGCGCATGGTTCACCGGAGAGTGAACAGATTGTCATGTTTGGGGAAGCCGTTGCAACTCCTATCCAAGATACGAGTTTGTCATCCCTGACAGAAACATCTCACTCATCGATGGTTCAAAGTAATCAAGGAAATCCAACAGCAAGGACGGATGTTGAATACCAGCAACCGACTATTGGTCAGATTGATGCAAGACAGATTGTGTTCGAAAGCAACCAGTCGTCTCATTTCACCGATGCCAGATCAGTCAATCTCTTGGATTTGAACCCTCTGGTAGTAGCTCAGGCTCACCAGGTCGTGTCCGAAGTGCAGGGTCAAGCCATTCAATATGCCTCCGAGGTTGAAGCCAATGCTAGGGACCAGACTGCTCAGTATGTCCAAGCAATGGAGAGCCAGTTTAGGAACCAAGCCCTTCAGCAGATCCAGGGTATTGAATCGAATGCTCAAGCCCAAATCCAGAGTCAAGTTCAATCCATTGAAAACCAAGCCAGGTCTCAAATCCAGGCGGTAGAATCCACTGCCAGGAAGATGGTTCAGCAGTCTCAAGAAGAAGCCCATGAACTGGTCCGCCAAACCCAAGGTCAAGCTACCCGTTTGGTGAATCAGTCTCATCAAGAGGTTGCTATTTACCAAAACCAGATTGAGCAATTGAAGGCTTTAGTGATTGATCGCACGAACCAGGTGGTTGAAGTGACCGGTGCATTGAATCAAAGAGAGAAAGCATTGGAGTCCACCACTAGGCAGATGAATGAAATGAGGGGTCAAATGGAAGCAATGATGAGGAGGATCAAGGATCAAGATGAAAGGTTGCAGTCCCTTGCAAGGAGCGGAACTCCAGGGGATCCAAGCACCATCCATCCTTGCAGTCCGCCGCCAAAGGCAACCTCGTTAGTTGATAGGAATCCTAAAGGTGTTGGTCAGCCAAGTCCATCAATGAAGGTTCATGGAATGGGTGAATTGGTTCCAGTGGTGCATAGTATCGCAACTCCAAAGTCCTACCATCCTGGCACGGTCGTACCTCGGGGTCAACCAATGCAAGAGTCGTCGGTCGCGTTGCCTTCGTTTGCGTTGACGCCCATTGCCACAGGAACCAATGGTGAAGAGCTGCATTTGGCACCTTCACCAACTCAGTCCGCTTGTGCAGGAGAGATGCCAAAGGTTAGTCCCATGTTGCCTCCCGCTGCCTTGTTAAATGATCAGATCGGACTTCAAATCCAAAGTGACCAAACCACTGCTTTGCAAATGCAAGTGCATCAGTTGACCATTCAAATGCAGCAATTGATTGGTGGATTGGCGGCAAACCCTGCCCAATCGGGCAATCAGCCATCATCGAACCGATCAAGAGACCGCCGCAAAGTCCCCGGATCGCCGCCAGGAAGTGATTCTTCATCCTCTTCAAGTGACTCGAAAGGAAAGGGTTCAAATGGAAACCCTGGAGGGGGCGTGCACCAAAATCCCCAAGTGGAGATGGTTCGGAAAGCGATTCGGAGGACCCCTACAAACGAGAGAAACGACTAATGCGTATCAAACAGTATGACTATCTAAAGGTTCCTGCTTTGCCTCAAGACGCAGCAAAATGCCGGAGTTTCCGAAACGCAGTGTTCAGTGGGGTTTGCAAGTTTGCCAAGAATGATGAAAGCATTGTGTTCCGTTGGATCAATCGTTGCAACATCTCGGAAGATGGAAAAGAGTTCAATAATGCAAAGGACTTTCCCATCTTGGATCGGATCCTAGGCGCCAAATTGCTAGAAGCAGCAAAGGGCACGAAATTTGCCTTGGAGTTTCAGACCCACCAAGAGAGATGTCAGACACATGATCAACAACCGAAAGGTCGCAAGTTGTTGTGGTTGATCTTTCAAAAGTTTCGACTCGATCGCGACCGCGGAACGGCACTCAGTCAGCACCACCTTTTGTCTTTGAAGATGAATGGTAGTGACATCAAGGCACTTGAAGACTTTCGACAGCGATATGACTTTTGCGTGGGCGCTCTTGAACCTAGTGAGATGCCAGCTGAAACGTCGCTGAGGTCATTGTTGTTTGAAAGCCTCAAGAATCACCCCAAAATGGCACTAGCAATTGACAAGTTTCGGGAAGCAAACACTGGTAGCTACAAGCGAACCAGCCGTTGGTTGTATAGCAAGATGTGTGAAGCCATTGAGATATCCCAAATGGATTTGAACACAACATCAATGGACAAAGCTCTCACCTCAGCAGGCTTAGATCCAAAGGTTGGAGGGGCACAAGCAGAAGCAAAAGACAAGAAGAAGAAAGAAGATAAGACCAAGAAAGAGAAGGACAAGAAGCCAGAGCAAGACACAAAGGTCAAGAAAGAGGACAAACCCAAAACGTTGATGAAGACAAGAATGTTGATGCAGCATTTGCCCAAAAAGGAAAAGGAAAAGGGAAAGACGGCGAAGGCAAGAGCAAGGAGGACAAGCCACCGCTCACCAAGGAGCAGAAAGCAAAACTGCCATGCATGTACTTCGCATACGATTCATGCACTCGCGGGAAGGATTGTGAATTCCTCCATGACAAAGGGAACTTGTACAAAGGCCCGAAACCTCGTATGAAGTCTGGTACTGGTGCTAGTTCTTCTAGTCATGCCGGAGCCGCTTCTGTAGCTGCTGCAACTGCATTCGCGTCGATCCCGTCAGCCGAAGCCGCTTTGAAAGAAGCAAAGAAGGTTTGCAGAAAGGTCACTCGAAGCTCCCTGAGAGTCCCTTGTGTCCAGTTGTTGGCCAAAGCCGTGACTACGATCATGACCGCCATCACATGCTGCAATCCGATGTCCCAGATTGATCATTCAAGTGTCCCTGCATTGGCGTCACATCCATGTCAGATGGAATTCCTCATGGATTCAGGTGCAGGAAGGAATTTGTTGTCAAAAGACTCGATACCCGATGATTGGAAAGGCTTCACAGGAGGTGGGGAGAGGAAAACCACAAAGGCCATTGAACTCCAAGGGCAAGTCAGCGGTCTCAACACGTTCTACACCCTGGATTCATGTCCTCATGCATTGTCTTTGGGAATTCAAGTGAACCACCACAAACGAGGTTTTGTTTGGCTGCCGGACGAATTGCCCTACATGATCAAGGCAGATCGTCTTGGTGACCTCAAGCACTTTTGCCCGGAGTCGGCAAAGATTCACATGGAAGTTCGAGAGAATGTTCCGATCATTCATGAATGGGTAGGTGCAGCACCAGCAGAGTTGGAAGCCAATCCAGGACCTGTCGCCTTTGACTCAGACACGGAACCAATTGGAGGCCCGAGTTCAGGATCGAGAGATCGACCGGCAGGAGCTCCTGTTCCGGAGCCAGAACCTCGTGTTGAAGCACCATTAGATTTGCCAAAGGTAAGTGATAAAGTGTTGAAAGAGAAGCCAGAAACTCTTCCTCATTTTGGTGATGAACTCATGTTGTGTGATGAACCAAAAGCGGCGCCCTTGGATGCCCCTTTAGATGAAGAAGATGAAGAGGCTAACCCTTGGACCCCATCACTCCGTGAACGCCTTGAAGAGGAAGCCAAAAGTGAAACTCATCAACTTTGTCATTTCCCCAAAAACCGGTATTGAAAATCTGCCAGAGAGCAAAGATGACAGGTCGGGTTCATCGGTCAAGGGGGGCACCAGGTGAGGATGAAATTCCTCCGCTCCACTATGGCCATATGATGAGGGCAGACCACATCATTTTGGGGGCAGATTTAACCAACAGGTGCTGGTGGTGAGCAAGCATGCCTTGTTTGTTTTGACGAATTCTCAGGTTGCATTGGAGCTTACTCCATGACATCAAGAGATACTGACTCGAACATCCTGTGCCTTCAGAAGTTCGCTGGAACCAGAGCTTCCCCTAGGTCTTCTTGCCTTGTGAAAACCGACTGTGCTCAAGAATTGACCAAAGCCGTTGAGCACTTGGGCTGGTTGAGTGAACCAGGGATTGAGAACGACCCGTATCACAATGCAAAGTTGGAAAGCTTGATCCGAAGGATCAAAGAAGGCACACGTGCGATCCATCTTAAGTCAGGTTTGCCGCACGCCTTTTGGCCGAGGAGCATCGAGTATTTTGTCGTAGCACATGCAATCACACATCCATGTCCTGTGCATCCGAATGAGACTCCTGAGTCCAAAGCGTTGAAGGAAGGGAAGACCTGTTATGAAGTTGCTTCAGGTAATGTTTTTGATGGGTACCGGATCCCTTTTGGTGCATTAGTTTGGTACAAACCCCCCAAGCATAGAGAACTTCCTGCCTTTGACCCAAGGACTTTTCCTGGAATCTTCTGTGGATGGCGAATCGATAACGGGTATAAGTTCAGAGGTGTGCATTTGGTTTTGGATTATGAAGCTGTTCGCACCAACAAGAAAGGTTGTGAGAAACCAATCCAAGTGTATACTAGTGAGCTTGTGAAACCAGAAGTGTTCATCTTTCCTTTGGAAGAGGCTGCAAACTCGCAGCTGGCATTGTTTAAAGCAGATCGGGAGTTGCTGAGCATTGATCCCAGAGAGTCGTTGCCCTTTGGAGAAGATCCTCCCGAGCCAGCCAAACGTAAACGCAGACCTTATGTAACATTGGAGAGATGCATCAGGTTCGGAAAGACTGTAGGATGCAAAGGTTGCGACAGAATTGCAGAAGGCGTGAGGCACAGTGATGAATGCCACGCAAGGATTGGCAAGCTCTTGGAGGACGAGAGACTAGCCAAAGAGTCAGATTCGAAGAAAGACAAAGAGAAATCGGAAGCCGCTGTGGACATTTCGATGCACACCTTGAAGGACAAATGTAGCCGCCAAAAAGTCAGAGAAAATCCCATTGTCCTGCCTGAAGACCACGAGAGCAAGCAACTGGCTTCTCATGTGGATTGCTGTAATGCGGAGGCATTGAATGACTATTGGGACTTTGATGAGGCCAAAGCTGCATGGAAGAGAGTCCATGTCCGTCCTAGGAAGCGTTTGTTCACACCGCTAGGAAATGACTGCCCATTCGATCCGTTCGAAGTGACAACAGAACGTCAGACCGTTTGGACATGTAGGAAAAAGACTTCATTGTTTGCAGATGATTGGCAATCCATGTCACCGAATAGGCGCATTTGTTCAAGAAGTTGGGTAGGGTGCACATACTTCTTTCCAAAAGAGAAGCCCGAGAATGTAAGAGCAAGAATCAGAACCATGACATGCAATGTCGAGAAAGAACCTTTGAGAGGGCTCGATGCTGTCACGTCGATCCTTGGTTTGACTCCGGTCCCTGCAGAAGTCAAGAACGTTCAGACATTGAAACCGCCCCGTGAAAGGAGGATCAGGTCAGGCAAAAGCCATGCAGTGTTTGAATTCTGCTGCAGCAAAGACTCGAAATTAGGAGATATTAATGCATCAAGGGGGGTTCCGCATTTTCGGTTGCATCGAGAACAAACCAACTTGGAAAACGATGAAGACATCAAAAGCCTTTTGTCGTTGGTAGACATGTTCAAGGGGGCTGACCTTTGGGGAAGCATTCCATGTAGTTCATGGAGTCCTTGGCAGAAAATGTGTTTGCATCGATATGGCTCAGCCTACGCAAAGAAGTTGAAAGCCAAGAGAAAAACAAGCAAGAAACTCTTAGCAAACTACATAAAGGTTGCAGAGAGAATTCTCCAAAACGGAGGACACATTGCTTTCGAATGGCCTAAACATTGCGAAGGTTGGATGTTGACTGAACTGTTGCCGTTTATCAAGAAGCATGATTTGTTTGAGACTTGCTGTGATGGCTGCGCCTTTGATTTGAAAGACAGTGAAGGAGAGCCACATCTGAAGACTTGGAGAATAGTAACATCCTCAAGAAAATTGGCAAAAGACCTTGGTTTTTACCGATGCCAACATCCAAAAGACTTCAAGCACAGTCCTTTGGAGGGTTCGAGCACAGGGAGGTCAGCCTTCTACACTGAACAGATGGCGCAAACGATCTCTAACAGCTTGTATCCTGATGATGACTCCGTCCCAATCATGCCAACTTGTCCGTTTGTTCAGTCAGAACATGTCCCGCATGAAATTCCCTTAGGTGTTCATCAGTTGATTGATCGTCGAGATTGGGGAAAGTATCCGGGGGCTGACCAAGCTATCAAGAAAGAGTTGGATGGTCTTCTAGCAAATGAAGTTTGGGATGTTAGTAAAATCATTTCCAAAGAAGAACTGATGAAGTCGGGTGGCAAATTTAACCTAGGTCGTCTCATGACAATCCTGTCCATGAAGCACGCTGAAAGTCCAGAATTGCGAAAGTTGAAAGCCAGAATTGTGTTCCGAGGTGACCAGATAGTTGACCAAGACAACAACATCGCCATCCTGCAGGAACTCAAAGTGAATCCCTCGGGAATCACAGCCATCAATTTCAACTTGAGCTATGGTGCACTTCCCGGAAATGATAGTTCACAGTCGGACGTGGTGCGTGCATACACTCAAAGTGTCTTGCGAACAGTGGTGGACACATGGGTGCTACTCCCGCCGGAGTTAGTGCCAAAAGAGTTCGCCCACATCAAAATGCCAGTAGCACCTTTGAAGAAGGCGCTGTACGGACACCCGGAATCGGGTTTCCACTGGGATGCAAGATTCCGTGAAGTGATGGGACTCATGGGAGGGAAAGCTGATAGAGACAACCAGTCGAATTGGACCTTTGACAATGGTCTAGTCCTCACATTGTACGTCGACGACATTTTGCTTTCAGGGCCATCAGGTTTGCACAAAGGGTTCTGGGAAAACCTGCAAAAACACCTCGAAATAGAAGAACCGACCCCAGTGGACCGTTGTCTTGGCAGAAAGCATTTGTTCAAACGTGAAAACGGAGTGACTGAGGTTTATTTCGACATGGTAGATTTCATCAACTCAGCATGCCAAATGTATGAAAATCTGTCAGGGATGCCATTGAAGGGCGCCGCATCTCCGTACTTGCCAGAAGGTTCAATTCCGGTGAACGAATGGGAAGAACGCGGAGCCTTAGAAAGTGATGCGAGTAAGGTCTTGATGAAAGTCCTTTGGGCCGGCAGACTTGCCAGGCCAGATACGGTCAAGGCAATCGGTGACCTCACACGTCGTGTGACGAAGTGGAGTCGTGCCGATGACCGCCGCTTGCACAGATTGATGAACTATCTGTACGAGACCAAGGCATTCTGCCTAAAGGGCAAAATCGCAGATCGTCAGGAAGACCTACAACTGGCCTTGTATACCGACGCGGACCACTCAAGCGCGGTAGAGGATGCAAAGAGCACCTCTGGTGGTTTGCTGTGTCTGCAAGGACCGACGTCCTACTGGCCACTGGCGTGGCACAGTAAGAGACAGGGTGCCACTGCACGATCGACCACAGAGGCCGAGATCATATCACTTGCCCACGGTGTATTTGACGCTTTGCCAGTTGCTGAATTCGTTGAGGAAGTGTTCAGAAGAGAAATTGAATTGGTGTGTTTCCAGGATAACAGCGCCGTCATAAGCATATGCGGCCAGGGCTACAGCCCTAAGCTCCGCCATGTTTCGAAGCACCATCGTATCAATCTCTCTTCTCTATACGAAACGTTCTCGAATGGCAGTGCCAAATTGCTTTATATAAAAACGGACCATCAAAAGGCTGATCCCTTCACGAAACCGTTGCCGGTTTCCAAATGGAGTCACGCCTTGGAGCTTTTGGGCGTCGTGGATCCAAATCTCTCGAGGCACCCATCTTCCACTGAACATGTTAATGTGTGAAGGGGGAGGAGAGAGACATGGGGTGAAACCACCACCCCTAATCCACTAGCAAAGCACCCTGGTCGATGCATCTGGCACGCCAGGGGAAGCAGTCCATGAAGCAGTCCTTGAACAAGAGCATCTCTGCAGGCAAGATTCGCATTCGTTGTGTCACCAAGCACTGTAAGAATTTAGTTTCACATGACATGCAAGTCATAGGAATCTTGATGAATGTAGCCTTCATGATCCAGTCATTGACGTTTCACTTCACCGGACATGTTTGGCTCAAGATTGTGGGAAAAAGGGGCGGCTGCTGTGTTCTTTTAACATTAAACAGAAATATCATGGTTGCCACGAAGCCTGGAGGGGGCTGATGCTTCGTTTTGGCCTGCTAATGTGTGTTTGTGTATTTTTCCTGGGTTGCGCGCTTCTTTTTGCTTTTGGGTCCGCGGGCTCACCTTGTTTCTCCTAGTAGTGAGGCCAGGAGCCCATAATAGCATCCTTGTTCCTAGTAGTCCGCCCATACCACTACTTCAACGTTCCAAGCGAGTGCAACGACGCCGACATCTGTGTGAACCCGGCAACAGTTGGGTCATTTTAGAGATGTCTTTTTCGCACCCCGAATGGAGCTGCGCCTGCCCCCCTGGCAAGCTGCAAGAAAAGATGGAAGAATCATTGAGCACTGCCGGGCACGCCACTCGAGAAAAGTAATTGAGATCAATTTAGTATCCCGGATCCATCTTTGTTCCTAGTAGCGTTCTTGTTCCTAGTAGTAAGGCCAGGAGCCCCGTTCGTAGCGTCCTTGCTCCGTTCGTAGCGATGCCCTTTGCTCCTAGTAGCTTCTTGATCAATGTGATATCCCGGATCCATCAAAACAAATACGGTCAGCCGAAAACAGCTTCCTTTTGTGCTGTCAGAGTGGTGCACTGAACACTAGCACTAGCCCCACCCACTAAAGCACTAGTCGGCTTAGTTGAGTGCACTGAGTGCTTTAAAACGACAAACGGAGTCCACCAACGGAGCTGAGTCCAGTTCCACTCCCAAACGGAGCCTTTCTGCTTCGGCATCTGCAAGTTCCTGCTCTCTCTCCGCTGCCTGGCGGCATCTGGCGAGACACAGGTGTGACATGTGACATGGCTGGCCTGCTTACTGGCCTCCACCCTACTAGCGATAGCCTCCATCCTAGTAGCAATGGCATCCAACCTAATAGCGTCCAGCCTGCTTGCTGAAACATCGCATGAAAAAGCCGAAAAGTCTCCTCATCTGATGATTATCTCCAGTGAAGAGCCCAGCCGGCAGATTCGCCTGCTCTTGGAGAAGATGATTCGCCTTTCGAAGCTCTTCCATTTGTGACAACGTGTCCTTTCGAATGCGGCTGTCGAACGGAGCACTGGTATCACGTCTCATACCATACTATCCACATTCGCTCTAGCAGTCCTGCAGCTGCTGCTCGACCTCACAAAGTTCAGAAACAAATGTAGTAGCTAGGACGCTACTAGGTTGGAGGCCATCGCTACTAGTAGGAAGCTGCTAGTTTGAAACAAGAACTTCGAACCGATCTTGGAAGCGACAACAGGCAAGGAAGGGAAACTATGGCAAAAAGTTGCCAAAGCTTAAGCCTTAAAAGCCATTGAAAAACGGTTCAAAACTTGGAAAATCGTTGGAACCTTGTCTTCCTTTTTGAGCAATCTCGCTTCTGGGTTCCAACATGTTGAAACAACACATCGCACCTGATTCCTCTCGGCCAGAGCTTGCTGGTTCTTCTCCTCCTCTGCTTTTTGCATCTCGCGCCAACGCCTCAGTCACGTGAATGTCCATCTCGGTGCGAGGGCTGTCTTTTAGCTCGTGGCCGTGCATCCTTACTATTCCTTACTTAATCAAGTAGCTGCCTACTTAATTCAGTGGGGCTAGTGGCTTAAGTAAGCTACTAGCTGGGGAGCGCTCGCACTATTCATTTGGCTCCTAGATTTTTAGGAGAAAACAACACAAACAAGGGTTTGGGTGTGTTGGGGGTGTGGGAAATCGAGCGGTGGTGAAAATCGTCCGTCACTGCGCGACCAAATCCTGTCTGTTCGATGTCATTGTGCGAGAAAGAAACACTGAAAGGTCGATTAAATAGATTCTATGTTAAAGAAAAGAAAAGAAAGAAAAATGTGAAAAGGTCTAGAGAAACAAAGTGAAATTGAGAATGACATGGGAGGGAGTTTCCTTGAAGAAGAGCGAGCTATCCTGTGTCCAGTAGGTAGCTACAAGTGTTTTACCTTACTTAATGAAGGAGGCAGGGCCATGGGAATTAAAAAAGAAACAAATAAACAGGAAAAGCAATGGCCTCCAACCTAATAGCGTAATTCCAACCTTAAGAAATACAAACAAATCGATAACAAAAAAATATATTGTTTTCTTTGTCTCTTGGATTCTTCCCGTCTTGAGGTCTTCACTCGTGGGCCGCAGTGCTCGCCAGGGCCAAGCCTCGCTGCAACCTGCACCAAGCGGAAAGCAGCACGAGGAAGCACGGTTTAAAAAAATGAATAATTAGTAGGGTGTTTCTAATAGCAAACATTGTTCCTAGTAGCGATGCACTTGTTACTACCAGCTTCTTGTTACTACTAGTAAGGCATTTGTTACTAGAAGCGAACAATTAAAGAACATTCATTTCTTGTTTCTAATGGCTTCTTGTTACTACTAGTAAGGCCCTTGCTCCCAGTAGCGATGCACTTGTTCCTAGTAGCTTATTGTTTATATTGAAAACGTTGTTTCAAAATAGCAAACATCGTTCCTAGTAACGGCCAGGAGCCCCGTTCGTAGCGTCCTTGCTCCTGAATAAGTTTTATGAATAACATAATCAGATATTAATGTTTGATCGTTTATAATAGTTGTTTATTGACAGTTTCTGAGGGGTATACCTTTCGTCGCAAGCGCTTGAGCTTACGACGTTTTCCATGTTCGCGCTCCTATGGTTTCATTATGGTTTCTTGTTTGGGCCGGTCTGTTCCGGTCTGTTTGATGCGTGTTACCTAGGGCGTAGCAACAACATACTAAATCCTGCAAAAACCGTCTTTCGTTGTCGAATTTTTTCATGTTTGTTGTTCCCGTTCCCTAACTTCCTTTATCTTCCTTTGATGCAGACACACACACACACAAACGGCCAAAAGAAAAGCTCCCAGCAAGAGTGGAGCTTTAGATCCACAGTCCTCTTCGAAAACAACCAACCAGGAACCAAGAAAGTTACACCATTTGGTTGGGCCATCACTATTAGGTGGGAGGCCATCGCTATAAGGTTAGACGCCATCGCTCTCAGGTTGGAGGCCATCGCTAGTAGGTTGGAGGCTATTGCTATTAGGTTAGAGGCCATCAGTTTCAGCTTATGTCCTTACAGGCAAGGCTCTCTCAACTCCTACCCATCCCAACTGCTACTGCCAGCTGCAGCACTTCTCGAGTTGTTGGGATGCGTGACAAACAAGCTTTTCAAGGGATGGAATCTCAGATCTGAGCATCTGACAGCTCTCCACTTCTGCGCACAACATCCAGGCGGCAAGCTTTATCCCGTAAGGATTTCCTCAAACCAAACGTCGTGCGTTTTTAAGACATTGACCCTAACAGCCCAGTTCGAGTCGGCTCGATTGAGACGATACTTCGAAGATGAAATTTCAAGTGCCTTCCCCATCTACGCTGACTGGTGACTGGCACCAGATTGGGGGTTGGAAATGCCCACATTCACCTGAGAGGAATGACCTGAGTGACCTGAGTGTTAGCACTTGCTGTGGAAAACTCGACATCTCCAAGTGGCGGAATTGGAGTATCGACCTTCAGCTTGCCATCCGTCCAACCAAACACCTGGCGAAAAGGTTGCAGTGAGATGAGAAGAAACGTGAAGAAAAAGAGAACACACCACCTCCAGGCGCATGCCAGGATGATTCTGCCTCAGAAGTTATGTGGGTTCTTTCGAACGTGGGGGGTGAGGGGGAGGCCATGAAGAGGACTCGCAAAGGCCATGCTCTTCAGATAACCTAATTACTCGGTGGTCCCGCCACACGAAGCCAAGGCTTCTTCCTTGAAGAACTCTCACAATAGCATCCTTGCTCCTAGTAGTACGGCCAGGAGCCTTTGGTAGCTTCTTGTTCCTAGTAGCGATGCCAGGAGCCCCTAGTAGCGTCCTTGCTCCTAGTAGCCAGATCTTTGTCATTCCGATCGATCAAACCTAATCCTTCCATTCTCTTTTCGCGCTTAGCGTGGCTTGGCATCGGGCCATTCCACCGGGTGTACCCGCAAGTGGCGTATGGCGCGCGTTGCTTGTGCCACGCCCAATGACACAAAGCCTTACATCTGCACCAAAGGCGGTTGCTTCGAGTCGAGGCAAAAGGAGCTTTGCAAAAACTAGTCATTGGAGGCCCACGGTTGGAGGCCATCGCTATTGGATTGGAGGCCATCGCTATTAGGTTGGAGGCCATCCCTACTAGGTTGGAGGCCATCGCTAGTAGGTTGGAGGCCATCGCTATTAGGTTGGAGGCCATCCCTACTAGGTTGGAGGCCATCGCTATTAGGTTGGAGGCCATCGCTAGTAGGTTGGAGGCCATCGCTAGTAGGTTGGAGGCCATTGCTGTCAGGTTGGCGGCCATCGCTAGTAGGTTGGAGGCCATTGCTATCAGGTTGGCGGGCATCCCTATTAGGTTGAAGGTCATCGCTAGTAGGAAGAAGGTAAAGGCACGCTTTTGACATGAACAAAAAGCAGGCTTGGCAGTCGCTCTGCTCCGCATCGCCGGTTTCTCAGGCTGCCGCGCATCGCCTCTGCATCACTGCAACCCTCAAAAACGAATGGCTTGCTTTCCTGCACGGCCGAGAATCAGAAGCATGTGTTACTACTAGTAAGGCACTTGTTTCTAATAGCTTCTTGTTACTACTAGTAAGGCACTTGTTACTACTAGCGAGGCACTTGTTCCTAGTAGCTTCTATGTTTGGTTTGGGAACATGTGTCCAACATGGCGTTTTACATCGAAACGTCTTCGAGCTCCGAGGCTGAAGCATTCAGAGCTGTGAAGGGCACCCACTCGGCACCGTTCTCACTCCATGATGCAGTGAATTTGGTCACCTGCAGTGACGCTACCAGTAACAAGCGCCACGCTAGTAGTAACAAGAAGCTACTAGTAACAAGTGCATCGCTTCTAGTAACAAGTGCCTTACTAAGAATTAGAATCAGAATTAAGTTTCAGTGACTTACAGGGATGGCTCACACAGTCTTCCGGCTCATGGGAAACGATGCCAATCACCGGCCATGCACACACAATTCCCGGGGCAAGGGACCCATTGGTCCTCAACATCAAGGAGGCTGCCAACATTCTGCACCTTCTTCCTGCAAATTCTTCGCGTGATGGGATTCTTGGTCTTGGTGGCTAAATGGGTGCAAGTTCCATCGATCAGTCCTAAGTCCCAGGTAGCAAAGGAGCTGCAACAGGCGGTTGCTTTCCTGTCAAAAACCAGGACGACACATGGAGATTCCCTTGACGACACTCCCCGCCACTGTGTTCTTGCCAGCAAGGATGTCTGATGCGCTCACTTTCAAAGGTTGCACCTGGTGAGGGTCAGACAATAGGCACAAAGAAGAACATGTATTAACAATAAGCTACTAGGAACAAGTGCATCGCTACTAGTAACAAGGGCCTTACTAGTAGTAACAAGAAGCTACTATTAAGTGTAATTAGAATCAAATTAAAATTAGTAAAAATCATAAACATGACCATCACAATAGGTTGACGAACGGTTCGTCCTTCTCAGACCATCCAGCTGCTTTGATTGCATGGCCCTTAGTGCGCAGCACACGACGTGGCTCCGGAGGGTTCTGAGTTGTTACTACTAGCAAACATTGTTACTACTAGTAAGGCACCTGTTACTACTAGCGTGGCACTTGTTTCTACTAGCGTCCTTGTTACTACTAGTAAGGCACTTGTTACTAGTAGCGATGCACTTGTTCCTAGTAGCTTCTTTGTTACTACTAGTAAGGCACCTGTTACTACTAGCGTGGCACTTGTTTCTACTAGCGTCCTTGTTACTACTCAGGTTGCCGCGGCTTTGGCCAAGAGGAGTTCGAAAAAATCCACCTTTCGACACCGTTGCGTGTGTTCCTTTTTTTTAGCGTCCGATCGCTCCCCGGACTCGGACCGTTTCATTTTTGACATTCCATTTTGTGTAAAGGAGGCAGTCATCTCCACTTTGGCATCGAGAAAACGTTTTGAGGCGGATGCCCGATTGCTGAATTTGTGCTGACAAATACCTTCTATGGAACATATTGAACATAGTTTCCCCCTTCCCTTGGAGGCCATCGCAAGTAGGTTGGAGGCCACCAATTAGAGGCCATTGCTAGTAGGTTTCCCCTTCGTTCCCCGCCTTTGCTTGTCGGTCTGCATTCTGAAGCTGCTTGTAATCCAGCTGGGCTGCAGTGAAGTCAGGCCTCTTAAGGCACCGCAACCAATCGCAGGAGCAAGGACGCTACTAGTAGCAAACATGGGGTCGTGTTGTTTGTGATGCACAGGTTGAAGCCAAACGTGACAAAAAGGGAAACTTGTGATGTCACTTTCAAACTAGTAGGAGTTGGAACAGTTCATCTTTCTTTCTGTTTGTTTACATGAAAAGTTCAATTTTTCCACAGCTTAGTGCTCAGTGTTGTTGGTTACAATGCCGCGGTGTGGATCCCGCGGAACAAACGTCAAGCGGCTCAGATTGAGTCAGCCTTTCACAGACTGTACCAACGACTGGCTGTCCAACACTTTGGTGCCCCTGCGCTGCCGTGGAGCCGTACTTGGCTGCTCTTCAAGTTAGGCTTACCAGAGGCTGGTATCGTGTTGGTGGTCTCCCGACTGAGGTATTTTGGACAATTGGTCCAATCAGGCCAGCCCACTCTGTGGGCTTTGCTTCAGCGTGATGAACAATGGGTCGTGCAGCTCCAGAATGACCTTACTGTCCTTACCACCTACTGCCCTGAAGCTGGAGGATTCATGCCGCTGAAGGACTGCTGGAATGCAATCACTGCATTCATTGCTGCTAGTCCTGCGAGATGGAAGAGACTCTTGCGTAAGCTACAAGCACGGGCAGTCTCGATGCAGCATATTGATGTGGAGTGGAATCAATGGCACCTTGAGATGTATGAATGCTTGGTCGCGCATGAAATTGTTGGTCCTGAGCCTTGTTCGGTGCCTGTACACACATATTGTTGTTTGTCCTGCACCAAATTTTTCAAGACTAAGGCTAATATGGCAGTGCATGCGTTCAAGAAGCAGGGTAGGGTCAATAAAGCGAGAGCTTTTGTGGTGGGCACGCAATGCGAGTCGTGCCTCAAACACTATGAACTGCACTCGGACCTGATCAACCATGTCAAACGAGGCGGGCCCTGTTATAGCTTCTACCAGCAGCGTGGCATCCGTGTCCAGCCGCAGCCGGCGGTGAACAGCCGGGTTGAACAGAAGGAGAAGTCTCTGTTCAGGCTCCCCTTTATGCAAGCTGAGGGCCCGAAGCACTTAGCCCCTGCTGATGGACCGACGGACCCTGAGAATGAGGTCTTACGCCTCCAACTAGCATGGGGTCAATGTCTGCAAGAGCTGGATACTGAGGAGACTCTGTTGGAAAGACTACGTCAAACAACGTGTACTGCCTATTTGTATTTGGAAGAGATTCTGGCTGCTTTCGAACAATGAGTTGTTCAGCTTGGAGAGAAGACCTTGTTGCAGGAATTGTCAGTGTTTGCGACATTCAAACAAAAAACTAGTGTTGAGTGGTTTCTTGCGAATATGCAGAATTCCTCAGCTGTCCATGAAACTGTACAAGGTTTCTTCCGCAGAGAGGCTGGACGTTTAGATCCTCTTGTTGCTCCTGTTCCGAAGGTTATAAGTTATTCTCCTAAGGTTTTTGCTCATTTCTTCTCGGGTGCTCGCCGAAAAGGTGATTTTCAAGAGCATGTCGAAAGGCTCCAGGCAACTGCAATTTCGGTCGATATCATTTTTGATATTACGTGGGGGAATCTCCTTCAGCCTGCGACCTTTGAGCTGTTCGTGAGGGCGATGAGGGAAAGAATCCTTTGTGGGTTCCTTTCTGGCCCACCGTGCGAGACCTGGTCGAGAGCGCGCGCAACAGATGATTCTGGTCCTCGAGTTTTGAGAAGCAGAAGTCGACTCCAGGGTCTGTGCTCTCTGACGCGACGAGAGTCGGAGCAAGTCTCAATCGGTAACCAGCTGCTCGGAGTGACGCTACGGTTTTTTCTCTATGCACTGATCTTTGGATCAGTGGCAATCTTGGAACACCCAGCATGCCCAGAGGACCGGCCTGACCTGCCCTCTATCTGGTGGTTGGACGTCATCCAATGTCTGTTAAGGTTTGACGGATGCGTCAAGCTGAGAATTTACCAAGGTTTGTACGGGGGACTCTCACCGAAGCCGACTGATTTGCTATTTGCGAAATGTGGCAGCTACGATCAGCTTGTGAGTTTTTTCGTTACTGCTCGAACGACTCCTATGTGCAAGGGTGGCCGCATCGGGAAGGAAACTGATGGAGCTTGGCGCACACCGATACTCAAAGAGTATCCTGATGCTTTGTGCCGAGCCTTCGCTGAACTTTTCAATTCTAGATGCCAGCCTACGGTCCCTGCACAGAGCATACCTCCCTGGTTCGAAGAAGCAATTGCCCTTCTGAAGGCCGATTTCAATGAGGGGGCTACCATGGGACCGGATTGCTGTAGAGCCACCACGCTCGCTGCACCTAATCCGCCGACCCCGTGGTGCAGCAAGGGCCGAAATGGTATGTTCTGTTGTATCAGTTGTGGCCATAAGGTGGGCTACTGCTTCTTTATCTAGAGATCCCACCGCGAAGTGTTTTGGTGCTCGGTGCACAGGTTTCTGTGCCTGGAACAGTGGAGCTCTGCGCCTGCAACAGTGGAATTGCCTGCCGAGATCCCAGCCCGAAGTGTTTTTGGTGCTCGGTGCACAGGTTTCTATGCCTGGAACAATGGAGCTCCGTGCCTGCAACACTGGAATTCCTGCCAGAACCTTCATTTTTTTTCATTCGGCTCAGGAGTGACGTTTGGCCCGGGCAGAGGGACGGCAGGAGGCCGTTCCGTCACACGCCGTGCCAGGGTGTTTTCCTGATTCGAAGGGTGTCTTCTCTTGCTTTCTGTGCCTTAGAACAGTGGAATTGCCTGCCAGAACCTTGATTTTTTCATTCGGTTCAGGAGTGACGTTTCGCCCGGCAGAGAGACGGCAGGAGGCTGTTCCGTCACGCCGTGAAGGTGTTTTCCTGATTCGAAGGGTGTCTTCTGGCTTGCTTTCTCTGCCTTGGAACAGTAAAATTGCGCCAGAACCCTGATTTTTTCATTCGGTTCAGCCGTGCCAGCTTTTTCCCCTGATTTGTAGGCCTTGTGGCTGGGTTTCCGTGCCTGGAACAGTGGGCTTAGAACCTTGATTTTTCATTCGGTTCAGGAATGACGTTTGGCCTGGGCAGACGGATGGTAGGAGGCTGTTCCATCACGCCATGCCAGGTGTTTCCCTGATTGCCTGGAACTGTGGAATTGCCAGCCAGAACCTTGATTTTTTTCATTCGGGGCAGGAGTGACGTTTGGCCCGGGCAGAGGGATGGCAGGAGGCTGTTCCGTCACGCCGTGCCAGGGTGTTTCCGTGATTCGTAGGATGTCTTGTGGCTTGGTTTCTGTGCTTGGAACAGTGGCCAGAACCTGGATTTTTTCATTCGGTTCAGGAGCGACGTTTAGCCCTGGCAGCGGGACGGCAGGAGGCTGTTCCGTCGCGCCGCGCCAGATTGTTTCCCTGATTTGTAAGATGTCTTGTGGCTTGGTTTCTGTGCCTGGAGGCCCGGATTTGTAGGGTGTTTCTGTGCCTGGAACAGTGGAATTGCCTGCCAGAGGCTTGATTTTTTCATTCGGTTCAGGAGTGTCGTTTGGCCCGGGCAGAGGGATGGCAGGAGGCTGTTCCGTCACGCCGAGCCAGGGTGTTCCCTGATTCGTGCCAGGGTGTTTCCCTGATTCGAAGGGTGTGTTCTGGCTTGCTTTCTGTGCCTCAAACAGTGGAATTGCCTGCCACAACTTATTTTTATTCATTCGGTTGAGGACTGACGCTTGGCCGGGCAGAGGGATGGCAGGAGGCTGTTCCGTCACGCCGTGCCAGTGTCTTTCACTGATTCATAGGGTGTCTTGTGGCTTCTAGTTTCTGCGCCTGGAACAGTGGAATTGCCAGCCAGAACCTTGATTTTTCATTCGGCTCAAGAGTGACGTTTGGCCCGGGCAGAGGGACGGCAGGACTGTTCCGTCACACCGTGCCAGCATTTTTCCCCTGATTTGTAGGTCTTGTGGCTGGGTTTCTGTGCCTGGAACAGTGGGCTTAGAACTTGATTTTTTCATTCGGTTCAGGAATGACGTTTGGCCTGGGCAGGCGGATGGTAGGAGGCTGTTCCATCACGCCATGCCAGGGTGTTTCCCTGATTGCCTGGAACTGTGGAATTGCCTGCCA
>CAXAMN010018513.1:0-27390 GCA_963970005.1 Durusdinium trenchii | reverse complement strand
TTTTCCTGATTCGAAGGGTGTCTTCTGGCTTGCTTTCTGTGCCTTGGAACAGTGGAATTGCCTGCCAGAACCTTGATTTTTTCATTCGGTGTTCAGGAGTGACGTTTGCCAGAACCTTGATTTTTTCATTCGGTTCAGGAGCGACGTTTGGCCCGGGCAGAGGGACGGCAGGAGGCTGTTCCGTCACGCCGTGCCAGGGTGCTTTCCTGATTCGAAGGGTGTCTTCTAGGAGGCTGTTCCGTCGCGCCGTGGCTTGGTTTCTGTGCCTGGAACAGTGGAATTGCCTGCCAGAACCTTGATTTTTTCATTCGGCTGAGGAGTGAGGTTTGGGCCGGGCAGTGGGTAGAGGGATGGCAGGAGGCTCTTCGTTTCTAAGATAGAACCCCAACAGTATCAGTAAAATCACAAACGAACACAAAATCTAGCGTTAGTCACTCCTCGCAACCCACCTCTTGACTTTTACACAAGCACTTTTGCTCGATCTCCGCGCCTGGATTGGCTCTATACTCCCCTCCATAACAACATCTGCCTACTTCTCCGCGCACCTGCTCATGGATTGGCTCCACGCCTCTCCATTCCAGCGTCTTCCAGTAAAATCACTTGAGAGGCGGGGAACGAAAGCGATGACGACGACGATCGTCAAAACACCTTAAAAATAATCCCCTGACATGATGTTTGTGACGTCGTGTCCCTTTGGGGGGGGTCTATTGATTCACTTCACACGAAGTGGGGGGGGTGGGGGGCCCGTTTGCAGTGATTTTGCAATTGATCCCTTCGATTTTGACCCATCTAATCGTAAACTAGAACTTCAGCTGACCTCCTTCGGAGATCGCTTTCGTGACAAACGAACACAAAAGCTCGCTAAGATAGAACCCCAACAGAAAAATCACCAACGAACACGAAATCTAGCACCCACCTCTTGCCTTACACCATCACTCTACCTCGCCGCTGGCGGCACCACGGTGCATTGCGGCCTGGCTTAGCTCCACACTGCCCTCCATAACAACATCTGCCTACTTCTCCGCGCGCCTGCTCATGGATTGGCTCCACGCCTCTCCATTCCAGCATCGTCCGACTTCCACGCTTGTAGGAACTTCTGCTTCCAGAAACAAACAAATACAAAAACTAGCGTTAGTCTCACACCACCTCTTGGCTTCTTTGGAACAGTGTACCTCAACCGCGCAAAAACCACGGTGCATTGAGGCTGGCACGCAGATTGGCTCCATGCCTCTGCATACTAACACCTTCCTACTTCTGCACGTTCATGTCCACTTCTGCTGCCAATCGCAGACAAACACAGAATCTAGCGTCAGTGTCAAACGACCTCGTGCCTTCTACAAAATCATTCCACTTCTGCTCCCACTCACAAACAAAAACAAAATCTAGCATCATTCAGTCTCCAACCACCTCTTGGCATCACCCCGGTGCATCGCGGCTGGTTGCTCACCAAGCCTGGGTTGGCCTACTTCTCCGCGCTCGTTCAACTTGTGACGCCAGGCCCAAACGAGCGCAGCACATCGACCTAGTCTTCCACCACATCTTAGCTTGCAGCAGACCGTGGAGTGACCCTGCTTTCTATCTGCACCCCCCCTGCTCATGCCTGTTGCATCACCATGCCTTCTCTCTGCCACCCAGCGCCTTTACTTGCACCGTCCGCGCCTCCTCCTCAAAACCAAGCCCCATCCCTGCTGCGTCCTCCAGCCCCTTAACATCCACGTGCGGGTTCCACGTAGCCGATGCAGCACAGTGCGGAGTCACCGTGCCCTCTGTCTGCCCCACACCCTTCAATAACCGATGCAGCACGACGTGGAGTCCCCATGTGTTCTGCTCTACCACCTACCTCATCTCTTGCCTGCACCCTCTACTGGCGCCATGTCCCATTGCCACCCCAAGTAAACCTCCACATAGGGACCATAAGGACTCCATTCCTTCTGTTCTCCCACTTCATCCCTCTTGGCTGCACCCTCTACTTACCCCGTCCCACTGCCATAGCCCTGTCCCTGCTTCGTCCCTCAGCCCCTTAACATCCACATGGGGGTTCCACGTAGCCGATGCAGCACACCGTGGAGTCACCATGCATTCTGTCTGCCCCACACCCTTTATTTAATATCTCTAATGCTTACCCCCTCCCTGCCCCCTCCTCACATTGGGGATTCCACGTAGCCGATGCAGCACGCCGTGGAGTCCCCATGTATTCTTCCCTACCACCTACCTCATCTCTTGCCTGCACCCTCTACTGGCCCCACTGTCTGCCCCACACCCTTCAATATCTCTAATGCTTACCCCGCCCCCTCCTCACATTGGGGATTCCACGTACCCGATGCAGCACGCCGCGTGTTCTGCGCTACCACCCACGCGTCACCATGCCTTCTGTCCGCCCCACACCTCTTTTGTCTCCCTTCCTGGGGTCGGCGGCACTGGGCGGCAGCCCTTAAATTTGTAATTTGTGCATGTTTAGTCGCAGGCTTTGCCCTTGGCTGTAAAAAATAAAACATGAAAAGTTGTCGCAGCTCTCTCGTTCATCTCTTCTTCACGTCTTTCGACGTCTCGGCGTCCGACTTTCCGGCGGTCAAAGCTTGGTGACGAGCATGGACCGCCTGGGGCGATGGAGACGACAGAACGGCGGAGCAAGGGCGGCAATGCAGTTTGATGCAACGATGGCTTTGACGCATTGGCGACTTCCTTTGCTTTTCCTTTTTGGTTGATCAAATGTGATGGGCGGAGTGACGGGACCCATTGCGCCCCTTGTGCATGTCCCTGAGGATGGATAGAGTCTCACTGCAGTGAGGCTTACATCGATGTGTGCAGGCGCCCCAAACACCCCAAACCAAGAACAGTTGGAGGATGTCAAATCAAGAGGTGGCGATGTGCATGAGAGTAGTTCCAAATGGCAAACCGCAACAATGATTGGGTGCCAATTGGGTGCACTTGCGCATGTCTTCGCAACCTAAGAGGCCGTCATGCATCTTGTCTCTCTCTCTCTCTCTCTCTTCTCTCTCTTGGGTTGGGTGTAAGCTTTCCCTCCTGGCTCTACTAGTCCAACCGTGCTGTCCTTTTCAAATCCATCCCGGGCGTCGCGTAGTTCGCACATGTTGCATTCGATTCTTTTTCACCTACAAGCGACGCTAGACTAGACGGAGTTCCGTACGGCAAATCGTCTTTCTGTCCATCCGGTTCCGCTTTCCCCAAAGCGGAGATTTCAGTTCCCCTTCGTGTTGCGTCCAAATTCTCAAGATGAACTGATTTTGGAAGTAAGATGTAAGAGAACAGAGCTACAAGAACTCAACAAGAGCATCAAAATCTTAAAGTTCTACAACCTCCTCACTTGTTTAATTCTGTGATGGACTCACCACATCGTTGCCCTCTGCATGTTCGCGTGTTCGTTTCTGAGGCATCAACTACGACGACGTCATGAATGAGGCGCACCGGTGGGCGCTTGAAAATCCTCAAGGTTTGATTCTCCGCTCGTTTTCCAGATTCGCCGAGACACAAAAACAGTTGTTACTACTAGCTTCTTGTTACTACTAGTACGGCACTTGTTACTAGTAGCGATGCACTTGTTACTACTAGCTTCTTGTTACCAAACAGTTCATATCTCTGAAACGTTCTATAGAAGCGTCTTTCCTTTTCTGGCCTGTTCGGTGGCAGCGGGTCACCAGGGTCAAGTAACTCGGCAGAGATCGCTCCGGGTGGAAAAATCCATTCCATGTTTCTTCTGTGGGTCTTTCGAATTGAGTGCCCTTATTCTTCAAAAAACAGAGCACTGTGGATGTCTGGTGCATGTTTTACAGGCAGCCGTGCCTCTGCAAGCAACGGCCGAGTTGCTTCCCAATCACCACTGATGGGCCTAGCAGGCAACAGCGTGAACACGGTAGAGAACAAGAAACAAATCACATCACTTAACAAATCGCTACTAGGTTAGAGGCCATCGCTGGTAGGTTGGAGGCCGGTTGGTTTATGAGGGGGTTATTCGTTGAATTCGTTGTTTGCGATGTTTTTCATGTGCCTCCTTCCTTGCATCGCAAAGCTGCTGACCTAGGCATGTTTGGTGGTGCCAAAAAACAACAAAACAGCCAGAAACTCACAAGCTTTGCGGCTTTGGCCGTCTCAAGTTTCCATAAAGGAGGCTCAGGTCTCTTCCTTGAGGAAGCCTGAGCCCCTCTGCGTCCAATCCGTAGTAGCTTCTTGTTCGCTTAGTAGATACTACCTGCTTGTTATAGCTAACTTCGTATAGTGTGAGCGCTTCTTCAAGGAGGCAGCGGAGCTTCCTTGAAGTGTGAGCTATTCTTGGACGCATCTGTAGCAGCTTACCTAGTAGTTTGTGTTAGCCCCTATAGTTTTTGTTGAGGGTGGAGACCGAATCGACATTCGCTTTGTCAGAACCCGCGCGCGGTCGACTCGTCGGCGCGGTCGACGCTAGGCTGTCCACCCAAATAGCTTTGCCCAAGTCCACCTGTTAGAGCCGAGAAAGCATAGCACAGTCGGTTTCACCACAATCGCGCCTGGACGTACTCTGAGCTTGAGTCTTGAATGGGACTCCAACCTGAAGAGCTTGGATGTTTCGCATTCAAAGAAGGAAAAAGGCTTTCTGAAGAGTTGTTGAATCAAACTGTTACTAAGAGTTCACTAGTAGGGTGGAGGCCATCGCTCTTAGGTTCCTGTACTAAGTAACTAAGTGACCAAGCGGTGATTTTAGCAACTCTCTTTCTGAGCTCCGAGGCCAGCAAACGCTGACTTCATCCGATCCACACCACCATAAAGCCGCAGGGAGCTGCAAGCCTTGCATCCGAACGATTCACTCGTGCGTGGCATCGAGAGAGAGAGAGAGAGGTAGAGAGCTCCTAGTAGTGTCCTCTTGCTCCGTTCGTAGCGATGCCCTTTGCTCCTAGTAGCTTCTTGTTACTACTAGTAAGGCACTTGCTCCTAGTAGCGATGCCCTTTGCTCCTAGTAGCGTCCTTGAGATGTAGAGAGAGAGAGAGTGTTTTCAAAGAAAAACTCTTCCTAATGGCTCACAAGTTCCCACCACCATGTGTTTGCGAAGAAATCCAAGAAGGCACGCCGGTATCGTGGGCTCTTTAGGATTCTCAGATTCGTGGGCGTCGCTACTCGCTGCAAGAACAAGGTTTCTCTTCAAAGAATAAGGGATACAGTATGTTTCATGGTTGAGTGGGAAGCTTGAATGGAGCATAGCCAGGCACCCCGGTCTGATGCATGATCCCTTCCCCAGCCCGTTGTTTGTGGCAAAAGCCAAGGGTGCTGGAAATACAATGAGAAGGCCTGGTGGCTCTTGTCCATGTTTGGACAGTTACCCTGGCTCTTTGGGTATGACAGTTGCTCTGGACGTTGCGCTGCAAAGTGTCAGCTTGTGGCAAAACCTCTGTGCTCCCAAGTGACTGGCTGAGAAGTTTCATGAGACCAAACTCAAAGCATAGAAATAAGTGGAATGCCACTTTGTTCTGCGTTAATGTCCCAGTTGAGGGTGATCGACCATTGTTCAAGCATGCATGAGCTGGTCACGAGGAAACTCCATGAGCTGAGTGAGTCCGTGGAGTGAGTGACTGTAGGATGTGTGCGCACCCCTCTTCCAACCCTCACATTCGCTGTGCACGGATGAAAGCGCATGACAGATTCCAAAGCACTCCATATAGAAATCACTTTGCCGAGCACTTGGAGTCAGCATGTTTCATCAGTGAAACACTCTGTCCAACACCTCCTTTTCCTTTTCCTTTCGCGAATACTAAGTCCAGGTGGACTTGCGGTTCAAGGCATGCACATGTCGCTGATGCCTAGTGGTGATAATCTGGCTGGATCTCATCATGACCTTTGGTCACTCCAACCCTACGCAAAGCATTAAGCTCCTCACTCAGGCCTCCATCGTGTGCCTTCAAATGCAGACTAGCGACAAAGTCCGCGAAAGCTTCTGCCACGACGTAGTTAAGCCCTGCAGGGTAAACCTTGGCACCTGACGTACGGAAGCGCCCATTGGCGCGACCCGCCAGACCCACGTGAGCCCCTGGTCCGTCCACGTCCATTGGACAGCACAAGCTCCCTGAACGAGGGCATTCTCCCCACCAGAAAGGTGGTCGGCTTAATGCCACAGGCGCCGAACACACACTGGTCAAAACTGGTGGCACTGACGCATTGGAGTTGCGCCAGTTTCTGCAACATCGAAGTTCTCCAAATGGCCCCCCAAGGTGCTCTCCGATCACGTAGTGGAGGAGGGCCTCCTCCAAGCCACCGTGCTGCTGACCATGTCTCGCAGGGAGGTCCCCCTCCTATGCCAAGGACTTCTGGACCGAATTCGATCCTTCCACCACTCTACCTTGACAGGCGAAAGAAGATCACCCTGTTCACCTTGAAGACACAAGTCCACGCTAATGCAGAAAAGCTCGACTCCTGCATTCCAAGCATGATTCTCTATGTGATGGTGCAAGTCACCATCTCTTCTGTATCCAGAGTACAAGTGAACAAAGACTACTGTGCTGACTCGAATGCGTGCATCAAGAACAGACACTGATTGCTCACGAAACACACCTGCTGCCCCTTCAAGCGTGCCATGCACTTGCTGGAAGACATAATGCTTGTCATCGAACTCTTCAGGGACTGCCAATTCTACCTCAACACAGTCTTCTATTCTCTTCCATTCACCCGAAGGGTGCCTCCACGTACCATGCGGTCCTTGATGGATATGCGAAAAAGTAGATGGACACGCCAGCTGAGTTGCATAAAGAAAAGCCTCGCAATGGGATGTAGCAGGTCCTTGCTTCTGGACTCCCCCATTCCCAATGAATTCCGAGGTATTGGCACCAAGGGTAGCATTGCAGTCAAGGAAAGCGACAATTCGTGCTTGCTTGGGGACCTGGCTGCAGATCTCTGCAAGTTGCTTCCACCATGTTCGAACACGATCATGTGTTTCCGAACCTCCCCAGTACGGTGCATGCCCAGAGAGAAAAACCCAACACCCCAATGGGTTGTCGACACGCACCATCAACAACCTGGGATCTTGATGCAATACGACCACATTGCTGTGCTGGAAACTGATGTCAGCCTCTTTGACCCATGATCTAGTTCTATGGAACCAAAGCTCACAACCATATTGCCTTGCCGAAGAGGGCACGGCTGAGCCAGCACTGAAGATTTTATAATGTTCGGTGAAAGAAACACCTTCATCCGTGCGAGCCTCTTGGAAACCAGCGAGATGAATGCCTTTGGCATGCATCTGACAATCCATACGGAACGATTTGTCGCCTCCCCTACGACCCCATTGGTCGAATGTTGAATCATCAATCATGGAGAGCACGTTATATGAAAGACATTTCATGGTCAGCTGGTGACTCTGAACCGGAGCAAAGCGTGGCAATTCTAACGGAGCACAGGTGGCCTTTGGTACAATACCAACTTGCCAACAACCTGCATCAGACATGGGAAAGCATGCTTTCTGGCATTATTGTGCAAGATCGGCCACCAGTGGAGTTGTTGCTCATGCGTGGCCAATTCATTCAACCACTCAAGATCAGGCTTACCCAAATCGTGATGCGCTACTGCAAAAGCTGCCACTGAGTCAGCCAGCTCGTTCCAGGCTTGCCCAACATGGGCTTCGACCCGAAGAGATACTGCCAGACCTTTTTGCCGCGCAAGTTTCCCAAGATTCGAAACCATCGAAGTGAGGGGCCTGTCTTTCCTGAGAGCCACTAATCCATCCAGCAGCTGACACGAAAACTGGAGGTCAGGTCTGACCGCCACTTGAACATCAAGATTGAGCGATAATGCATAAGCGATAGCTACAAATGCTGCAGCTAGCTCAGAGTCCACATTGTCGTTGTGCGTGGCCCCAATCCACCCCGCATCACTTGCATCGTAGACTTGGCGAGCAGCACAAACACCCTCAAACGTTTCACGTGTGTCACCTTCGCATTTTCCAACTATTGTCACTACCATTCCCCACGCTTGCCCTTTCACACTTGCCGACCCATCAACATAAATGACACACTGGCATTCCGTCATTCCCTTCCTATCAGTCTTGACTCGGCCAAGTGCGCATGCCGTAGCAGGGTGAACCTTGATACCGTCTGGCAGACCAGTTAATGGCTGAACCCACAGGGCATGAACTCGGTCATTCCAGTGCGAAGGCAAGTCGAGCGCAATCTCTCGTTTAGTGGATGGGTATAGGAGAGTTTCCAGAGCAAGGATAACAGGGGCGTGCTCCTCATCCCACTGAGAGAAGCCTTCTTGACACTCCTGCTTCCTGCTCTTACACGGTTCAGCCCATTCAAAATCTACCTTCTGCCCCCATGCACGGACTCGAAAATCATCTTGAACTAATGGGTGCCGGGGTGTGGGCCAAAAATCAATTGGCAGATCTCCTGGGCCGTTGTGTCATAAGCTGAGTACACAAAGCAAACTTGCCCGGTCGTGATACAGTGCAAGGCAACTGGCAACACTTCACGAGTAGCATCACCTACCACAAAGCCCTGACCCAGATCGAACAGTTGCATCGGAATGAGCACAAAAGGGTGCTCCAACTTTCTCTGAAAGCAAGCCGGGTCTTGACTCCAGAAGACCCCATCAGGAGTATGAATCCAACAGGGCTCAACTGGCCCTCTGCCTTCATGTGCTGCTTGCCTGGCAAGGGTTGTCCTGCCCATCAGGCCCTGCAAGACCCTTGAACATGTCCTTGAAGTGGCTCATGAAAGGGTTACCCATGCATGGGTCATGACACTGCGCACCATTAACCTCAATACTAGCATTGAAGGCCACTTGTCTCGCTCGACCATTACCAGGAAGCGGTAGGTAAGCTTGGGCGACTTGCGCGAAACTCGGTCTTGCTGCTGATCCCATGGACGCCAACACACTCAACTCCAACGAGGTGTTATTGGAGGCTTCAAGTCCACTGGGCGATCTACTAGCAAGGATGACTTTCCTTTGCAAAAGGAAAATGCCCTCTGCTCTGCCCCTTGGGAGACTTCCAACTTCTGCATGATAATCATCAGTGTTGTTAGCATTTGGAGCAGGCTCAAAAGGCCACGTGTCATCATCACTAGAACGGCTTCCCCCCTGATTGGAACACGTGCTTTGTGAATCTGTTCGCACTGGCGCTGTCTCATGTAGTTCGATATTGATGCCCGCATGCACTGGGACTTGCACGCCCCACCCAAACACTTGCTGGCCTACACGAACTTCGCATTCGTTTGCCCAAACGCATTGATGCCCTTGGACTAGAACGTCGAAAAGCCTTTGCACTGTTGGGAAACGAAAAGTACGCAGCAAAAACGTGCCTTGGAAGCTATAGCGAACGGTGTCCACACTGTGACAAACATGCCCACATAATCTTCACGATCCACTGGAAGCAGCAAGAGAACCGGATGGTACCCATGCACAGCCTGAGTCCTTGGCTGCATGGTGTAGATCGTCACATCGGGTCGCACTTGATGAGAGGCCCAGGCCACTAGCATTTGATCACGAACTGGCCTCGCTACATCAATTACCGTGGACTGAAACACCATGGACCAACTATCCCTTTTGTCCCATGTATGGAGCCATGAGAAAACTCTGAGACTGCGCATACGATATGCAGACAAGACATACGGGGCTAAAGCATCTTGCGGTGCTCCTACCACGATACGAGAGGCTGCTGGCATAAGCGACATCCCATCGTCAATGGGTACTGGTAGTTCAACATCATAAACATCATCAGTGCACGGGCGTATCTGATCAATCTGCACTACTGTAGCAGGAATCCACTCCACCATGTAGTGATGGTGCACCAAGATACCATCAACCCAGAATTGGTGAGCGACTGGACGAAAGAGGGCTTCAGTCCAAATTTCCTGCGCATTCTTGTAGTAGTAGTCCATAACGATATTTCTGCTCTCAACCAGCACCGCCGTTTGACTGCCGGTTTATCGATGCTTCGGTACCAGATCAATTGTGGTACTTGACGACCCCTCAGTTGCTGGACGGCGATAATGAGCGGGACATCCTGAACAAACCGGAATCTAGCCAGAAAGCACCTACATTGTTCCTGCAAGGCAGACGCAACAAATCGTTGCATCAACAAACGAAACTGTTCGGCCTGCCGTAGTTCCTCACTTCGAACCCTTACCATCACATCTTTCAACTGCGCGTCCTGGCCAGAAATGATTTGGACCGTCAGATCTCCCATTGTCACTGCTTCATTACTCAGCGAGGGCAGGAAGGCTTCTATGTCATGAACCCAATCCTGAATTGGAGACAGAAGTATGGGCTCGTGAATACGACCCTGCGCATCGATAAACTCAGTACGCTGCGTAAGGTCCACCTGATCATGGTCCAGTTCAGGATCGTCAGCCTCCTGTGTGCCATCCTCATGGTTAGGATGAGAACCTTGCATGCCTTCAAGAGTGCACTCTGGAAGAGAAAACCCAGCAGAAGACCATGTGTCGCGCGTCTGCAATTCTAAGCTCCTGACTCAGCCGTTGACGAACCGGGATCAACCATCTCAACATGTGCCCGCATACGAACCCCGAAGACCGCTCCTGCGTGAACGTATACATCCTGGTCACCCCTCACGAGTGCCCCATCGAAGGTGAGCACCGTGGGAGCCAGAAGACGGACTTGCGTCATAATCCAGTCTTCAATCATGACTATTCTCTCTACTGCAACTGCCAAATACACACGAAAGACGGGGCTGCCAGTGCTTGTGATATGCACAACTAACGGTACCTGACCATTTGGCAAGTACTGAACCATGACCAGTGACGGCACATTCTGAAACACTTCTCCGATCACTGGAAAAATGCGGCTGTACTCAGGAAACAGCTGGAACAAACTATTCTCACGCCAGTCAGCAAAGGCACACACTGGCACATCTACCTGGAGCAAAGGCAAGGGACACATGGCCCACACTACCCTCGCGCGCCCATCCCTTAATCCAAGCAAATGCGCGAGAGTCTCTGTGTCCCGAGGGTCTGCATGTTCTGCATAAGTGGCAACGCGCCGTCTCGCTTCACTCATGCTGAGGACCCAATCAAAGTCGGTATTAGGCTGAACACCAAAAGTGGGAGGCCCACTAGACATGGTAGACACTTGAAAAGACCTGGTGTCTAAAGTAGATGGACCACTAGGGACACCATCTTCTCTACCTGCATCTCCTGCTTCTTGATGTCTTGCAGGTTCCTCATGTGCCTTGACGTTTGTGTTCTGCATAAGAAAGACTTGGTCACCCTCTGCTGGCTGATCATCCCCATGCAAGAGAACCTCATGTGCCTGCCGAACAGTCCGGTCATAAGCCGCTGTCCCTTCTGGAAATAGGAGACTAGCAACTTGTCTCGCACGCATCATGGAACTAGGAGCCGGAGCCGAATGTGAATCAACTCCCGGCATCGTCGCTGCTCCTTCGGCTACACAAGACGTAGGCCTAACCAGCTGCACTGACAGGTGCACTCTCGATGCCGTTGGCACTTCAACAATTTCATCGTTCTTGAAATCCCTCCTACAGACACCATGCATGAAAGCAATTCCACAAATGTGCCTTCGAGTACACCAGGCCCCAAGACCCGCTAACTCAAACACCTTCTTGACCTGACATGGCTCTTCGCATGCAATGGCCTGTCGCAACAGTGGGGGCTGCAAGGCATGCTCAACCACCAGGTATAATGGCGCAATGTGTAGAGCAGCATTCGGCGTTACAAGAAACATGTAACTAGTCCTACCATCACTGGCTTCACTCTGCACCTGTGGTATAACCGTATAAAGCAGACTGTCGGCAAGCCCAGCTCCCCGCATCAAACTAGACACCTGCAAAGCCCGTGGACGCTCTTGATCGAGCCCCCAATGGAAAGGATCACCTTTGCTTTGCCTAGATGTTCGAAAGAACCATCCAAACATCGACTGCATGTCATGCGCAAGACCTTGAGCGGATAACTGTGCTTTGACCACATCAAAATGACGCTCAGTCCATGCCCAGTATAGCTCTCCATATTGCAGGCGGACAGGTGTGACCCATGACAACTTTTGGCTAGCACTATATTGCAAATTACGCAGGGATGTTGAGGAGCGGCCGTCGTCGATGGTCCACCTAACGAACTGCTGCATGCTAGAAAAGCTGTCACTCTCAAGGTCAGGTTCAACCTGTCTATCCAACCTTGACCTTAACCCACTAGCCATTACATTGACCTCATCTTGACTATCTTCATCCATTATGTGACCGCATCTATTATTAGGAGTTTGTCTGTCAATGCGGTATGGCCTGATGACCGCTCCATCTGGCAGGTCTAGGTGATCATGCCATTGCCATTCAAAGGAGTGGCAATCTACTAACCAACAATCTTCACGTGAATCGCACTGGTGGTCAGGAAATATCTTGCGAAATGCCGTTTGCACATTGACATCCTCCCAAAACGAACACATAACAATAGTGCCATACTTCGATCTAGGAGCGCTGTCGATGACAACAATGAAGGTGACACACATATCCTCAGTGGGCCTTGCCACCAGCCAGTCAGGGCAAACATCATCAATGGGAACAAGAGACAAACTGCGACTCCTCAGCTCACGACGAAAACATGCAGTCACCGCTACGCTTGTGGAACTGCCTACTTGTCTGCATCATGACATGGCGATGTGAAATGTCGTGCCACCAAACGGTATAGCACCACTGATGCTGCAACGGATGCCTAGAAGTCAACTCATACGCAAGAACATTTTGACGGACATGGGTGCATGGTGCACCTTGCTGCACAAAGGGCGTACCATCACATTCTTCTTCCCCTTCACCAATTTGCGGCTCTGATGATGGGGCAGGCATGATATCAATGGCGAACTTCATGCCTTCTTGCACATACCACGACTGCCTCCTACATGGATGCGAATCATGGCTAATCTCACATGCCACTGCCACATGTTGGCACAATGCATCGACCCCTGCAATGGTGAGAAGAAGATCACATTGGAGCAGCCTGGAAACTTTGGCTGGCACACGCTCAACATGATATCCGTCTTCCAACATGGTCCATACCACGATAAGGATAGGTATGGCCTCCTGGCCGTCCTCAACTGCCCCAACCATGTACAGCGTATCGATAGAGTCTGACTCTCGAGGTGTCACCTGTGGGAAAACATGTGCCGCTGTGAACTCTGTTTCTAAGTCAGCATCATCCCACATCTCAAACCTCAAATAGCTGGTGAACCAAGCGAAGTCGAGTCCTCTCAAACTGCATGGTAGTGTCCAGGAATGCTCTAATCCCGTGGTAGAATGGCCAAGAGTAAAAGCCACATATTCCGCCCGTGTGCGACAGATAGCAACAAACTCCTGTTGTAAGCCTGCAAAGTCGACAATGTTAGTATTTCTCGACGTGTAGGCTTGGAACTCAGCCCAATGGGCTTCTGGAGCGGCTGCACTCAAAATGTGTCTACTCCATACTCGATGTTGCAGAATGTCTCGAGTGAATATGCCCGATGCAGATGTAGCGAATCTCTGCATGAAGCTTGTTCCATCTCCCAACTCAGGCCCAACATGCTGCTCCATTTGCGAGGTTGCAGTGTTATCCTCAAAATGCCTGAGAGCAGCCCCGTCACCTTCACTTCTTACGACCACTTGCCTCTGCTGTGGACAACTATCGCGGTCAATAACAACCACAAAGTCGAGGTATGAAAAATCAGGGACTTTCAGCACTTCATATGATTGGAACACTGCCTGGTGAACACCATCTTTGAGTGAGAAAAAACACTACCACATTCTTCGCAATTGCAAGCAGCTGTTGAAGATTCAACAACTGCCCGATCTGGTGCACCGTGTATTCTCTAGGACACACCACTGCACGCCTTGCGAGAAATGTTCTGCCACTGGAGATACGAATATCCTCAGTTCTCCAGATGTCAATCAAATGAACCACTCGCTCTGCGAGCAACTTGCGGTTTTCAAACGCAATTACATGCAACTGCACTGGTTCCAGGTTGGACATCCTTGGTGGCTGTGGCATCGGCGCTGCCACCCTTGGAATCTTGAAATCATCTGTGACCTTCCAATACGTTCGAAAGTTCCTGGACCAATTATCATCCTGCAAAAGCACACGATCACAATCATACACTACCGGGAGTGCATAATGAACTCTCCACACCGCAAGCACAATGACTTCAGTGTTAGGCACTAAATGCAGTTGATGCACCCATCTTCGTAGGTGGTCTTCCCTTACATAATTCGGCACTGCAAAGTTCGTCACCCCCAAAAGTGACTGGCGCCTATCCACAGCCTGGAGCACCTTGGCCCATTCTGTAATGAGCGTTGTTCTCGCTGCCACTCGGGGTTGCAGTGTTTCCCCCTTCGACCAATGCTTCCACAGAACTTGCAGTACTGTCAGCAATCACTTGCATCGTAGTCGAAGCCATCCTTTGCATCAATGCGGACTGTTCACCCTCCCAACTTCGTGTAGGGGTTGCAGTGTTTTCCCCCAAAGTAACAGGCAACAACTCCGTCGTAGCTGCTACTAATTGTGTTTGGGTGACCTTCGACTCTTGCAACATGACAACAAAGTCCTCCTCACCTTCAATGTTGTCGGGATATAGAGGATCAACAGTGGCCCTTCGAACATGGGTTGCAGTGTTTTCCCACGGAGAAGAATCTACTTCACTGTCAGCACTACTGGCATTCCGTATGTCATGCATCGCATTGATACTGCTTCCTTGTACATTCTCTTCTGCATCACCAAATGCCTGCGACGAGCCAACCGAGGCACATGTGCTCTCTGAACGAGAGTCATTCGAAATGCGAGGCTCAAGAATGATGGCCTCATATAGAAGCCAGGATTAGGGACAAACTCCTGGTTCCAACGCCACACTCGGTCCTCTTGCTGAACCACACATTCCATATCCTCTTCACACCCATGTGATGGATCGATTTTGGCAAAAAGTCCACCAACACTGAAATCATCCCATACTTCGCGAAACAAAATCGTGCCAGTGCGACTCACTGCATTGCGGATGACACGAACCAGAATGGGAACTACAGGAAAGGCAGACTTTGTGTAGAGGATCACCTGCGTCCCTTGCCTTCTACTATTGCGCATAGACACAGGATAAATGCCAAAATCACGGCCTTGAAGCCACTCCTCGAGGTCATTAAGAATGACAGACTGCAAACACTGATTGGTTTGCACCCTAACAAATCGATGCTCGGAATCCCATTGGTTTGCCTTCAGGTGATGATGCTTCCAAACCTTAACTGAAAAAGGTTTAGCCCTGAAGACACACTCCCCCCAGAGGCGATCATCTCAGAAAAACCTACGTGTCGCTGCATCAAGATGGAGGAATCACCCCAAGAACCTTGAGGGTACCAATACCCAGTAACAGCAACATGCTCGTCCGACTTTGATCCACCTCCACCAGAAGGAATTGACTGACCGTGAGGGACTAGACAGTACTTGCATTCAGGACCTACCAGCACAGGACTTTGGCTCAATTGCGTATCACTCAGCAGCAACGTGCAAAATTCAGCACTTGGCTGTGGAATGACCGGCCAGAGCTTCCATGGGCCTCCTACAAATACTCCATCCAAGAGCATATGAGGCCAATCTGGGTCAGCTAGATCATCTCGAGCAAAACGCTGTCTATGCACTTGCGAAGGGCCATGTATAACAACCTCAACTTGGTCACCAGGAACAGCCCCAAGCGTACTTGCCCAAACAGCATGGTTGGCTGGCTCAACTTCACTGTGTTGGACACTCTGTTTCGTCTCACCAACTTCAAAATCCGCACCTCGTGCAACTGTGTCTGTTCTTGGGTCCATCATCTGTGCATCAGACAGGAGCAAGTAAACCATACAAACCACCAGACGAACAGGCGGTTTGGGCTTACTCCGAACTAAAACTTGTAGTCGATCTCCACGAACTACCACTAGCTTCTTCCTCCTGCGGCATGGCTTGCGACAAACACTTCAGACACAACGTTTTAGGCCCATGAAGAAGCCAGCAAGCAATGTGACACAGTCAAGACAGATCCTCAAGAACAACATATCCCTCTGCATAATATCAATGACAGTCTCCTCCTTGGATGCATTCACAAGATGAGACCCTCGATTCCTTTCGTAGTGTTGCTTGTCACAGGAAGTGGAAAAACAGCCATGGCTCAATAGCCACTCATGGAAAATGCTGTCTCCCTTCCAATGACCGGCTTGGCCACATTCACGTGCTTTGTCGAAGCAGGCACTAAAGGCACTACTACTACTGCACAATTCACTGATCATGGCACTGTGTGCACTGGACTTGGCAGGCGCTAGGTGACCATCCAATGACCACCTAGGGTCTTTATACCCAAGACCAGCGAGCTCCCTTAAGAACAAAACCTTGACCGGGGACCAACTAGAAAAGAAGAACTGAAGTCCGTTAACTGGCTTGTGGTCATAGTCAGCCAAAAAAAAGAGGCGCCAAAAGACCATGCCAGCAACTTTGCCAATGCTCTTCACCACATGCAGTCGTGCCCTTGACCGCATAGCATTGCACCCACTCACCCTCTATGAACCTGTTTCTCCCGACGCTGCATTGTTCTTGGGCTTCTTCAAAACACGACCATCTTGCTTCTCTGCATGCTTTTCGAACTGGTGAGGTCGCATGACAACCAAAAGGCTGCGGAGCATGAAGAAATGGCGCCACTCCCTTGACTTCGGCATCCGCCATGAGTTTCTCGTCCGAAATCATGTCCGTTGCCTCTTCCTCTGGCAGCGGATAGGCATCTGCATCCACCGCCTCGGGCACATCTTCGCCATCCCCAAACTGTGACAAGGCCGACCTGCGAACTGCATCTTGCAGATCCCTCAGCTTGTCCTTCTTCTGCTGCAACTCTTGGATGGCTTCTGCTCTCTGTTCTTTGTAGGCAGCTTGTTCTCTGACATAAGCTGCTTGGATGGTTTGTGCAAATGCACCCAATCCTTGTCGATTTTGCCTACATCCTCTTTCGCCTTCAAGTACTGCTTTTTGGCTTGAGAGATCTTGTTCAGATCTCCATGCGTGATCTCGGCTTTTGGAGGCTGCGCCAACTGCGCATTTGCTGACTCCAAAATCTTGGCCTCGATCTCCTGGTTGTAGGCTGGACCTAAGGTCTTCTTCACTTCTTCCACCTTTGCTCGAACCTCGGCTGGGATCTCTGGTGGTTGAGGAGGCTGTGGTAACACTGGAGCGGGCGGCAACGGCAGGTCCTCCGTTACCTCGTCTGCTTCCACAGCAATTCTTGTCGCTGGTGTGGTCTGGACCCATGGCACTCCCGCCGGATCCTTGCCCCCTTTTTTCCGATTGGAAAGTGGGGTGAGACACAGCACATTCTCGCGAGCTTCTTTGCTCTCTCCCTTCTTCGGCTTCTGCTTCTTTCTCTTCCTGGATTTGGAGCGCGACTGAGTGTGAAGCACTGTCTGCCACCATGAGTGACATGAGTGGCAATACAACACATTCATCGGTGTTGTAACCCAACACTTTCTGCACATCCAATTCTTCTGGCTGGCCATTGAGGGAGGCATGGACCGTGATGCCGAAGCAACAGCTGTCGATATACGGCTAGCTTCTTGCCAGCCTTGATTCCAGCTCTTACACTGTGCCACCTCAAATAGGCTCGAGCACGACTCCGCCTCCGCCGGCGGTTGCGATGCCACGCAGCCTCCACTGCTAGAAGAAATCCAGGCCCAGAAATAGAGAACAAGCGAAAAGGTCGCCGGGCAGCTCAAAACCATGAACCGCGTCCGGCTAGGGTTTCTCAGCTAAAGCAAAGGGGTGTGGGCACTCACCCCTTTGCTCATGGAGCCCTGTCCAACACTTCTATGCCAAACAAGTCCCACTGAAAGGCAATATGTCGAGTCAGGCACGTGACCCAACCGCCCCAAAAATATAAACACATCGGCACGTTACTTAGAACGTCGGAAAACGCGGACAGTTTACATCATCAGGTCTTTCGAGGTAACTGTCAAAACTGCGGGCCCACGGCGCCCGCTCCTGCTGGTTGGAGCTTGCAGAGATATTCGCGTCTCCCAGCTCCTGGCAGCGGTCATTGCTGCTTCTTGGTATGCGTTTTTGGTTATATCGAAGGCCATCCCTATCAGGTTGGCCATTGAGGTTGCTGCCTCTTCATGATCGTTTTTTTGTGGTATACAGAATGCGTTGCATCTTGTTGATCGCCTCTGAGGCAAGGCCCAGTGGTGCAGCCAACGCGGCAGACACCTTCGGCACTTCCACAGCAAAGGTCACACACAGTTCGCCACAAAATGTGTTTTCAAACGAATGTCCACTTTGTGTTGCAAACGGAGAATCAGAGGTTCACCCGATGCGACGCGATGTTAGAGTTTGGCACATAAAGACATGGTCCGTGAAAGAACACAAATCAGAAACAGTGCATGCTCATTGCTGATGACGGTACGATTGCACGACGGTTCGCGAACAGGTACTTGTAGGTCCAGACTTGCCCAAGGTACGAAAGCGCGCGGAAGGCAAATGGTGGTCTAAGATGATATTCTGTATTCTGAATGTGATACGAAGCACCAAAACTTTGGTCAGAATGTACTTTAGACAGGCCATGCTATTAGGTTGGAGGCCATTGCTATTTGGATGGAGGCCATCGCTTGTATCTTTGGTCAGAATGTAATTTGAACATATCTATTAGCGTTGCACTTGCTACTAGTAGCGATGCCCTTTGAAGGCGTCAGTTGCCGAGCAAAACTGGATCGGTCTAGCTTGAGAACGGTCTGAATGCGACGTGAACGTTCGTCCGCATGACGGTGTCGGTGAGCTTCGCCATGGCGATTGACAAGGTGAACCGGTGGCGCTGTGGCGCTGTAGCGTGTCCACAAACACAGGGCGCGCAATCTTTCTGTGCACTGGGTAAGTCCCCCTGTTTAATTCAGAACAAAACGTTCACCCCAAAACGTTCACGTGTTGACGGTGGACGGTACCGATGTGCCGGTCTTTGCGTCCTCCGTCGCGAAAGCGTCCGTCCCCGTGAGACGGGACACGGAGAGAGGTCGGTTTGGGGTCGACAGGGCCGGTCACGGCAAGCAGTTGGCAAAGAGACGAGCACAGGTAGCTTTGCAAGCTAGGACGGTGCGACGGGATGTGGGCGAAGGCTTTCGAAGGGTTCTTTAAGGAAGCATCGAAACAAGGCATCCGAACACGTGTTTTTTTTGCAAAAACATGTCCGAGATGTTGAAATTTTGAGAATACTTTTGTCGAACACGGAATTTCCGCTCCCGACTGACCTCATCACTGTGGTACGGCAGTGGTCGCTGTGACCCGGAGCCACCCGGAATCTCCACTTCCAGCCTTGCTCAGTTTGTGCAACGCTTCTTCCCATCGCTAGTCGCTTGGAGGCCACTCTTAGATATTCAAAGCCTTCGAAATCCGAGCCGCAAAAAAATAACCCTTCTTGAGACGGTGTTTTCTTCGTATTCAAAAAACGCAAAGCGTATATGTCGCATTGCATCGTGCCGCCGCGTCGTATCCGTTTGGGCACTTCATTTCCTCCGTCAACTCGGCGACATCAGCCCCTTGCAGGGCTCGTTTGGAAAATCACAGCCAAACAAGAACAGGAACAAATAATAAGAATGAAGTGAAGTATAAGATATTTCGATGTGCAAGCCGTTTTGCATTACAATATCTTGCAGTGCATATCTTTTTTGCCATTGGCTATGGCCTAGGGCACTGCTGCAATCAGCCAGTGATTGTAGCTGTGCTGTAAAGCCACCGAGAGCTTTATGGTCCTCTTCAGCGCTCCAAGCAAACGGTTGGGCTCAAGTCACACAAAGCTGTGCTCAAAAAGAGAAATTCATGTTTCTTGTTGAATGTGCACTCAGAAAGCAATGCTGAATCTGCACATCTCTGCACATCTCTGCACCTCTGCTATTTGCCCCCAAATCTTCATTCTGTGGCTATCTAGCCTGGACTGGAGCACATGCCATGGCACGCCATGCAATGCTCATCCATAGAATCGAGGGGACTGAGCTTTGGACTGTCGAAGGATCAGGCCCAAGACTTGAACAAACTCCTCAGAGACCTGAAAAAAGAGCACAGCCAGAAGAAGCTCCTGGTTCTTTTACTAGGAACAAGAAGCTACTAGGGGCTCCTGGCATCGCTACTAGGAAGAAGCCACTAGGAACAAAGGGCATCGCTACTAGGAGCAAGGACGCTACTAGGTTGGAGGCCATTCCTACTAGGTTGGAGGCCATCGCTATCAGCCGGAACTCGCAAGAACATGTTGTCATCAGGAAAAAGAGGATCAGAACCTAATCGGGTCACCCTATCGACCGCAAATTGGAGAGAATCCATTATTCGCCTCGTTGGTTTTGTCCTCTTTACTTCCGTCTTCTTTGTCTTTGTCTCTGAGGTCCTTCTCCTTCTCCTCCTTGCTTGAGACGGAGGATGCCAATCGTTCAAAAATGACGTACGGTCTGTGCTACGTATACCATGCATGTACAACGATCTAGCTGTCTCCCTCTCTCTCCTCCGAGCTCTCCAAAGCAATGCCTGTCACGGCTTTTTGCACCTGAGGTGTTTTTTGTGCCGTGTGCCTTTTGGTCTCGACATAGAACGCACGACGGCTGCATTCTCTTCAAGCTGCTGCATTCTCTGAGGGTGGAAGGAGCCAAGGACCACCAAGATGGAAGAGAATGGAAGAGAAGAGAAAGGAGCCGCTGAGCCTGTGGAATCCAACTCGCCACCTCCCCTGCTAGTTCTTGTTCTTGCTTCCCCAATGACTCGAACCTCGCAACACCGAACTTCGACTCGGAACGACAGAGCACTCCAACGGATCCGTGGAATTGAGCTCCAAACTCCCGAAGCATTGTGCCCACTTTCCTCTCTGCCTAGGAACAAGTGCCTTACTAGTAGTAACAAGAAGCTACTAGGAACAAGTGCCACGCTACTAGGAACAAGTGCATCGCTTCTAGTAACAAGTGCCTTACTCCTAGGAGCGGACGCTACGAACGGGGCTCCTGGCCTCGCTACTAGGAACGATCGGACGCTACCTAGTAACAAGGGGCATCGCTACGAACGGGGCGCTCCTGGCCTTACTACCAATAACAAGAAGCTACGACAGTAGCTCCTGGCATTACTACTAGCTAGAACGCTACTAGGTTGAAGGCCATCTACAATGCTCGGAGCAGTGAACACGAAGTGAAGTGACGCTGGAACATGGTTTTGCCCATCACGTTGCCTGCTGCAGCAGGATTCGTAGCCCAGCCCCCCCATCAAGTTCCTTCCCACCAGTTTCTTGAACCTGAAGCAAAGGAAGCAGAAAGGACTCCGAACCAAATTGGAGAATAAAAGCAGCAAAAATTGGAGAATTGAAGCGATGGTGGACGACGATGATGTGTCCAAACACAACTGCCAACAGGCCTTCTTATGGCCTTCTTCGATTAAACTTTTGACTTTACGGAACATGTATCCATTTTCCTAGTAGGTTGGAGGCTATCGCTGGTATGTTGGTGGCCATTGATACATTAAGTGTTACTTTCTTTGTTACCTTATCATATTTGATCCAATGGAACAATGGAACAAAGAAAGTAACGCTCCTGCCGCGCCTGCCGCTGTTTCTCACACCAATGCTCCACATCATGGAGCACGGCATCCCGTAACAGGACTGCAGCCCGACCTGGCAGAAGGAAGCAAACCTTCCTCTAAAACGAAGCAACACACCTCCTTTAGCACTAGCATGTTCTACTATCTTATGCAAGCTTTTTTTGAGTACACTAAGTCCATTCCTTGCCAAACCCTTTCATTGAGATACTTCTGTTAACAAAATTAACTTCTCTTACTAGACAGCCCACTTGCTTTAAAACGTGTCCATTAAAGCTCCCTTTTTCACAAGGGCCCCATCATTTATCTACACTTGATCCTTACAAAAGTTTCTTCGTCGCAAGAGATGCTTCTTTCTCAAAGCACTTCATCCTTCTTGAATGTGGCTTTCAATTTGTGAGGGCCCCTCACCTTGTATGGGTTGGAGCTTCTTCATACCAAAGCTTTGCTGTCTGTTTGATTAAAGCTTGCTGTCTGTTTGATTTCATTAAATGAAAAGGACCAGAACTTGCTTGGGTGGCTACTTGCTCCTGGTAGTACGGCCAGGAGCTACTAGTAGCGTCCTTGCTCCTAGTAGCGATGCCCTTTGCTCCTAGTAGCTTCTTGTTACTAGTAGTAAGGCCAGGAGCCCCTAGTAGCTTCTTGTTACTAGTAGCTACTTGCTCCTAGCTGTATGTAGTCAAACACGGCCAATGACAAGTGTGGCTCCGAGTAGCAGCAAGCAGTGGCTGAAAGTATCTCCATTGGAGGCCATTGCTTCTAGGTTGCAGGCCATTGCTATTAGGTTGGATGCTATTGCATTTGGCTCAAATACCGTGCGCTGTGTCGGTGCACGGGGAGAGTTGGGCGCAAATCTAAATAAAGTCATCTAAAGTCTAAAGAAAACGAAGTAGAAGGAGACGGTGAAGTATTTGTCTGCTTTAAACATGAGATGGTTCCTCCATTGCTCCGGCAAGCTTTGCCCATTTCGTTTGGTCACCTTGGCCAGGTTTTCCCAGGTTCCGTTTCAGACCGACCGCCCTCCGAAATGAAGAATCCTTGTTTGGCTTTCAACAACAAAGCAATACCAAAAACAAAGAGCTTGGAGTTTGAACCAAATTGTTGTTGTTGTTGTTGTTGTGGTTGTTGTTGTTGTTGTTTAAACGAGTTTGGGAACTGTTTTAACATGTCAATGGACAAAAAGATTTCGATGTTTGAATATGTCTCACTCACTCTATCGTGCCAGCTCCGCATTGTGCTGTCACGCGGTTCTCCAAGGCTAGCAGTCGACTAATTTGACTTGGCCTCAAACTTTGCTCCGACTCGGAAAAGAAAAGGACTTGAAAAGGATCAAGTACAAATGGACAAGTTTGTCATGCAAGTATCATGCATCGCTATTAGATTGGAGGCCATCGCTACTTAATATGAAGGAAAACACATGAAATTGAACGAAAAGCGTGGCCCAACAAGGCCATCCGCCATCCAAGGCCCCAGCCAACTCGAAGTGTACGTCCTCGGACAAGGATAGGCGAGTTGCTCGAGTCACTTGCTCATAGTCTTTTGCATGTCTAAAGGAAACTCTCGCTCTGTCCTCTTTCCTTTCTTTTCAAGAGTTTCGTGCCAAGTGCCACAGACAAGGAAATTCACCTTCGTCTGAAAGAGCCTTTGAGGTTTGAGCCCTCGACGTCCACCGCTCTCCGCCCTGTAAGGCTTTCAGCTCCTGCACGATGAGTTCCAGATCGCCCTGAAGCTTCGAACGCACCGCACGTGAAGATCGACCCTTGGGACCTGAAACCGAAGTGTGAACGAGCCGAAAAGAGCACGGAATCTAGCATCAAATTGGCATCAAATGTGCAAGATGAAAAAGAAAGAGAGAAAACCAAGGAGAAAAGAGCACTTGGAATTTTCGAAGCTGAACAAAGTCGACCCCTCCTCTTTAAACGCTTCGGTTCGTCTCTCTCAACGACGCTTCGCTCGGCCTTCTCTTCCAGCATTCGGATTCGTCTCTGACGCTCTTCATTCAGCCGCTCCATATTCCTCTGTGCCTGAAACGCATCACATCATGTCACATTCATTCCGCCTCTAGGAACAAGTGCCTCGCTAGCAGTAACAAGTGCCTTACTAGTAGTAACAAGAAGCTAATCCATTGCTACTAGGTTGGAGGCCATCGCTATTGGAAACAACGAAAAAAGAAAAGGAAGAAAGGTCTAGTCCATTTAGACACGAACGACGTCAGCGTGGACGTCACCGTGTCAGATCTTTGAGACTTCTGGCGTTAGTAGATTCTTGTTACTAGTAGTGATGCCCTTAGCTACGTACTAGTAGCGTCCTTGCTACTAGTAGCGATGCACCTTGTTACTAGTACCTTCTTGTTACTAGTAGTAAGGCCAGGAGCTACTAGTAGCTTCTTGCTCCTACTCTCTTGGAAGAAAGTCCGTGCTATGATCTAGACATTTTCCATGTTCAGACGTGTCCAGAAAGACACATAGTGGAAACATAGCAAGTGGTTCAACTTGGTCTACAATTATTGACGTGCTATCCTGAGAAGGCATTAATTCCTTTATCAGGCGGTTTTATGCACTATAGTGATGTATTGAGGTGAAAGCGTTGACCTGCAGCCCATAGCATTGCATTCGAGTATTAGACAAAGAAAACCACTCGTGCGCTGACCATACTTGGGTGCACAATTCAAAGGCAAGACGTCGGTCACTGACATCTCCATTCGTGCTGCCTGAGATGTTTTTCTGCGTCAAATCAGAACGTGAAAAACATGTCCAAGACGTTACCCTTTTATAAGAACTCAATGTCTCAACTCATCTCGACTCATATCATCAAAGCTATAACTATAAATTGTATCCAACTATATTTGGAAACAATTGTATCATATCAAAGCATATCTTGTCATCCCGATCTTGAAAAGGTCCTGACCGGACGGTTCCCCTCCCCATCTAATAATAGGAATGGCCTCCAACCTAAAATAGGAGTGGCCTCCAACCTATAATAGGAACGGCCTCCAACCTATAATAGGAATGGCATTCAACCTATATTAGGAATGGCATTCAACCTATAATAGGAATGGCCTCCAACCTGTAATAGGAATGGCATTCAACCTATAATAGGAATGGCCTCCAACCTATAATAGGAATGGCATCCAACTTAATAGGAGTGGCCTCCAACCTATTGGCGATGGTCTCCAACCTAATAGGAATGGCCTCCAACCTAAGAGCGAAAGAATATGTTGGGTTGCAAGCCTCAACTGCGTCACAAACTGTGGAAGAACTGGCTTTTGAAAGGCTTTGCAAGTCAACAAAAGGCTTGGAAAGCGGAAAGAATCAAAGCCATGCCGAAGCCAAGCCCAAACTTGCCTCTTGTTCGAGTCTCTTCCTTTCCTCTTCGTGTTCCAAGGATTGCTTCTCTTTGTCCTTGAACAATCATATTGAAACTTAGACGATATTGAAAAAGGACGAACGACAGTGTCATGGAAAGAATCTTTGCGACTTGTTTGGTTCGACAGTGTCTACAGCCTCCCATGTCTGCTTCATGAATAGTTCCATCTCGGCAATTTGGTTCTCGTAGCGGCCTCACGAAGTGCATTCTTCAGTCTCGTCATTAATAAGGCCTTCTAGGCGGGTCAGAAGAGCAGAAGGAATCCAAGATCGAAGGCCTCCAACCTACTCGCTTCTAGCTACGTTCGTAGCTTCTTGTTACTAGTAGTACGGCCAGGAGCTACGTTCGTAGCGTCCTTGCTCCGTTCGGTTCGATGCCCTTGTTACTAATAGCAATGGTTTTCGAAGAAGAAAGGCCTTAGGCCTTTCTCGAAATTCGAGCAAAAAGTCGTGTTGTCACCGAAGAGATCGACAGCACTCGGCATATCCTTCGCACAGTCAGCTGTGTATCTGGGTGCTATGACACATCCTAAGGGTTGATGTGTGGCCAGGTGTTTGATCAAAACTCTTATTAGGTTGGAAGCCATCGCTATTGGGTTGGAGGCCATTCCTTGTGGTTGAAGCTTCACATAGCTACTAGGTTGGAGGCCTTTGCTATTAGGTTGGAGGCCGCTTGTAGGTTGGAGGCCATTGCTTCTGGTTGAAGCTTCACATTGAGCTTCATGCAAGTGTTGTTTGCTTGACCTGCTGAGGTGCCCACTGGTGTCTGCCACGCCCGTTGCCTGCTCCGCCAGCTTAGCGCGCAAGGCCTGGTAGAGATGAATCAAAGCACACTTGCAGAATCAGGAGTTTCCATGGCACAGCAACAAAGCCACGGCCTTGCCTCTACTTCCTCTTCCAATTTGGCAATCTGTTCAGCCTCGTCATTCCTGAACGGATGTGTGGGTGGGCAAAATCCACCTGCATGAATCGGGGCTGCGGCTTTGTGGCATTGACCTGCAAATCTTGAAAAAGTGCCATTGCTTTTCAACCACATGTTCAAGGAATGAAAGAGGACAATGACAAAAAAACAACTGAAAAGTCTAAAGGTCTAATTAAGATACTTTTAAAAAAAATACAAAACGTTATTAATGCAGTTGTTGCACTGCTTCTTGGATGCGCTACGAGTAGACTCTACTCGCTTGCTTTGAGTTCCAAGCTTTGATGGTCTTGGCACGCCTTGAGTGATCCAATCGGTCGATCATTGCGACAAGCTTAGAAGCTACGAATGGCCTCCGCCCTAGGAGCAAGGACGCTAGGGGCTCCTGGCCTCCACCCTAGTAGCCTCTCAAAACTAGTCGGACAAGGGTAGGAGGTGAAGCCTCGGCATTGGCCCCCAGACCTTGAGACGCAAAGCGCCGCGAAGCCCTTTTTCGATCGAGGTTTTGCTCCAAATCGGGACGTCCCCACGCGAGGCCAACGACTGTCGACCAAACGAAGATTTGGACTAACCAAATCACTCGCAATGTGGTGAGTATCCGCCCGGTCAGACTCATTTGCCCTCGCAATACCACAGCATGTCAGCACCAAATCACATCTTTGAAGGCAACGCCCACTTGCAGAATGTTGTCTTTGCCACAATCAAAAAGGTAGAAGCAGCCGGCGGTTGCAACAGGTGGAATGCTGCATTCTCCAAGATCGTTAACTCCACAAGCAACAGCACTCCCATCACTCGCAAAAGCACTGAATGAGCATATCCTGCAGAACACATTGCCACAAACCAGAGAATGACTTGAGTAGAGAATACATCTTGGGCCAAAAGGTGTTCATGTTGTTTCTTTCGCTTGCCTGGGTTTCCCAAGCCCAACTCAGACTTTCATGCTCCAGGACAAGCCATGATCCCCCAATTGTGTTCAATATGATTCATTGTCATTGATGAGATGTTCCTTTGATCGGAAACCAAAAAGGAAGAATGCTGCCAGCATGTTAGTGACTGTCAATGTGGTCTCACACATACTAAAACTAAATTCAATTGTAAGCCCCTCCCACCTACTAGCGATGGCCTCCACCCTAGTAGCGATGGTCTCCAACCTGATAGAAAATAATCACATCCTTCCCTATGCACACCCTGTAATTATACTCCCCAGTCATTCAAACCCTCAAACACCACTCAAGTCATCGCTGCATCAATGTCAAGAGGGTCAAAATATCTGACAGCTGTCTTCCGGGGGATTACTGCCCTAAACCAGGTACCTCTATGCTCACAGTTTCCACTTAGTAGGAGACCACGCAGGGTCTGCGAACGAGTTGGCACGACGGTCACTTAGATTCGGCAGTGCATTTTACATGGGCCGAATCACGCGACGTGTCGTTTCCGTCACCAGTAGTAACAAGTGCCACGCTACTAGGAACAAGTGCACCGCTAGTAGTAACAAGTGCCTTACTAGTAGTAACAAGAAGCTATTTGTAACAAGTGCATCGCTTCTAGTAACAAGTGCCTTAGTAACACCCCAACACCGTCACCATT
>CAXAMN010018502.1:62379-92218 GCA_963970005.1 Durusdinium trenchii | reverse complement strand
AAGTGGTGGGGTGAGACCCTTTGTCCAGGGTGGGACACACACACACAAAGAACCACCACTACTGCCACTATCAATACCACCACTGCCACTACCACCACTACTACTGCGACTACTCCTACTACTACTACCACCACTACTACCACTACTACTTACTACTGCCAACCTCTACCAGTTTCGGAGCCCCGCGTGTTAGTGACCAAGCCCAGCCCCACTCCCCACTCTAGCCCCGCAATTTGCGTGGAATTTTTTGCCATGACCGCTACCATCACTACTACTACTACTACCACCACTACTACTACTACTACTTCTACTTCTACTTCTACTACTATTACTACTACGACTACTACTACTACTACTACTACTACTACTACTGCTACTGCTACTTCTACTTCTACTACTACTACTACTACCACCACCACCACCACCACCCTACCTACCTACCTACCTATTTTCTTTATTTTAAGGTCCTTGTTTGTTTTTATGTTGATCCTCGTTTGTGCTGTGTTTTTATTGCAACATCGCCATTTTGTGTTTTGTTGTTGTTGATCCCTGTTTGTTTTTCTTTTGATCTTTTTGGTTTATTTTGTTTTTGATCCTTGTGTTTTTCTTTTGATCCTCCACCCGGTAAAGGCAGCAAACAAATAGGCATACTTGGAAGCACAGCTACATTCTGTGCACGTGCGGGGGTAGCGAGGTGCTTTACAAAGTGGGCGAAGATGCCATCAGCGATGCTTTCGGCCGTGCGGCAGATGCTTCAGACAGCGCACAGGTGGTGTTGTTCTTCCCAACCCTGCAGGAAGAGTGGCTCAGCGTTGACGAAAGGAGTGTTCAAGATAATAGTTCAATTTTCACAAGATTAAACCAGCACTTGTGACTGAACTGCTGCAAGTTCCCATGCCGGTTGGAATTTGTTTTTGGAATCGAAAGAGGGCAAGACGTGGACACCTGAGACCACATGAGCATAATAAGTCTCCAGAGATTCCGTTTAGAAGGAGTTTGAGGCAGTACTGTTCTTATTTGAGAAGTCAAACTTTTCATCCTCAAGTTTGCTTTGACCTGTGTCGAGCCGCAAGTTGAAAAGCAGCTGTTTTTGGCCTTTCATCTCAACACTTTCAGACCACCAGGGCTTCTCCGGTTTGTACCCCCGAATTCTGCTTGTCGACTGCCTCATGCATCCCCGAACTGGGGGCCAATCAAAAATCTGTCCTTGCATTATCACCTCAGTTGTCCGGCACATTGAACAACTGCTTTAATGACTTGTTAGGTTGCAAAGCAACCCGGAACCCATGGATGACCCAGCTCCACGCGCTGCAGCAAAGGACCCGGGAATTGTTGCTTTGCAGATTTGGGCCTTGGGCTTTCGTTCTTGATTCTTACAAGCCTCTACAGTCCTGCCTGAAACTACATGTTCTCTGAAATTGCTCTCAATGCATCACCTGGTCACATTCTTCTCGTCTTAGTCAGATGCCTCGCAAGAAGATTGTGGCCCAAAGCCACACAGTTCATACTGGATTCCCAGATTTGTTTTATTCTTGTATATATACAAGTTGGGCATACCAGCATACCGCCAAGTTTGCCCCAACAACTACAGACGTCATGCAGGGATCAGATGGTGCCAAGAAGAAGGAAGAGGACAGCCAATGACCAGAAGTTTTGCAGCTGCGCAAAACGTTTGCATTGAATTGACAAACTCCTTCTTGCATTCATAGCTTAGTATAAAATTCAGCCAAAGGAAAGCACACAGCTCGTGCAGTAGTTTGGTTGCAGGATGAGCGTGAGAAGCTAAAGGAAGATTGGCTGAAGCTGCTCTTCACAGAGTCTCAGAATTACAAGACTTGTTCGCGGCACACAATTCAAGCGTTTTCCGTGGAGCTTGCAATATCGTGCACCTATTTTGTGCTGATGCAATGGATGGGGACAAAGACGGCTTTCAGCACCTCACATGATAGGTCAGGTAGATTCGGTGTTATCACATTTTCTTTGAAGCAGAGTTCCTCAGGACATTTTTGTTCGATATCGGGGCGACATATCAGGACACATGTCTGCATGGTGAGCATTTGCGCCAAGGAGAAGAGTGTCGCAGCCGGCACCCCTGAAGGTCCATTGCCAAGCGTCTTAGAAGTAGGGGAGCAGAGGCTGGACTTGTGGAAGAGCAGGTCATCAAGATTTGCATGTAGGAAATAGTAACAATGTTACAGAGAATGCTGCAGACCATGTACACAAATAATACACATATAAATACAGCATATGCAGCATATTATATTAGTTAAAGTACACGTTAATATATCATAATACTACCAACAGTCATAAGCAATGCGCGCACAGATGCATTTGGTGTTCTTTTTCATTGTTACGAAAGGAAGCCATTCGGCAACATCTTGGAATTAATAAAAGGGGCGTGGGGGTGGAGGGTTTTTGTGAGGAAAACGTGGAGTGTAGTATAGTGATGAATTATGTGCCGGAAAATAGATCAACTTGTTGATGCATCAAAAGGATGCAAGTGGTGCAGTGTTGCTGGATTGTGAAGAGGGGAGAAGAGACGATCAGGAAAGAAAGGGAGAGCAAGTACGGACCACTCACGCGCCGATCAAACAGAGCAGGGCCGTCAAAAGAAAAGGAGACAAGAAGATACCCGCATAAAAGTACAAGTCAGAGGAGATAGGAGGAGAGAAGGGCTTGCATGTGGGTGACATCATAGTGGGGGCAAACGGCTTGCAAAACTTCTTTCATCTTGCATTTAGAGGCTCCAAGCCGATACGTCCACTCAGAAAGGGTTTTTGGATGTTTTTGGCAATGTATTGTTATGATGAAGGGCTGGGGCGGCTCAAGGCATAGGTTGCGTTGGGCTTGAGAGACTAAGAGAAGAGATGCAAATGGATTGGGCGAGGCATCCGATCGGTCATTCCCTCAAAGGTTTTTTTTGGAGATAGTTGTGTTTGTTGCAAGCCTGTTTTCTCAAGCTCTAATGCTATGTTGGAAGTCCATAGACACCATACCATAACGCGCTTTTTTCTCTGATGAAGAGCCGGAGCGGCTCAATGCACAGGTGAAAGAGGAATGGGGCGGGGGCAAAAGAAGGGACGCAGTGAGAAATCGAGAGAATAGATACGGGTAAGCCACCTCATGCCCATCAAAGGGGATTTGGACATATTGGTTGCAGATTTCAGCCTCTCTTTTCCCCGCATCAACCTTTGAAGGCGTGTTGTGCTTGTCAAGCTTTGTTTTCATGTGCTTTGGTCTTGGCACAAAGAAGGGGTCGTTTTCATTATTTGCTTCTCAGAGGCTGCTTGATCCATGAGGTTGTTTAAAACCACTCCATGAAGTTGAACAATCTCATGTGTCACAGTGTGTGTCACAAAGCGGGGCTTTGTCAGGCGCCCGGAATCATTGGTGGTTTGGCTTGGCGACAACCCCAAGTCTGAAAGTGTTGCTCTCAAGGCTGGGGTTGCACGGATAGGACAAGAACAAAGACAACAAAGATATACAAAGAGTCTCATATTATGTGTCGGAACAACATGTTTTTCAATGCTCGCAAAATGACGGAACATATATGCAGATAAGATATATAAGAACTTTGAACATCCCTGTGGACTCTGTAGAGTGACTGAACAGTTCAGGAAACGTGTCAACACACCCACAATCACAGATTTTCATAGTCATCGCCTTCCGCGTCCAGACTTGGAGATGCAGCCCATCACCAAGTCATGTGACCAGACATGACTTTTCAAGGGTTCTGAAATCCTGAAATGAACACAAAATATATATATATAATATGATACCCAGTGATCCGCCGCGGGGCAATTAATATATACAAAGAACATTGGTTCTGTTTGGTTTGTTTTTTTTCCCGCAGTCAATTAGTAGCGTTTACCCCAGTGCAGGTTGGAGTCCTATCCAATTGTATAAAGTGCAGACCACGGGCACAACTCCAAGAAGATGTACACATCCAAAAGATTCCCAAAGTACAAACTAGCAACAGTACTCTACAAGTTTGAAATGGCCTAATTATATATATATTGATAGATTTCATGGCTGGAGTGAGTTGTTCTATTTCTTACAGATCCTGAAGACTTGGAAGGATAGCTTTATCACTTTATCACCTTTTTCCCACTCATAGCTGGTCTCTGTGATCAGCACTTGCTTGCAGAGTCTTGGGCACAGTTCAGTGTTGCAGGATCGTGGTGTTCATTGATGTTGATGGAACTATCGCTGCGATGCCTGATCTTGTTTGCCTCCGGGTGGGGAGAAACTCTTCTAGCCATCATCACGACTGTGCATAACAAAACTGCACCTCCTGATGAAACAATTGTGAACACACGCGCCCAAACAAAGCCGAAGGACAAGAGTTTCACACAAAAAGCAACTGAGGAACAAGAAGCTACTAGTAGCACAGGGCATCGCTACTAGGAGCAAGGCCTGTACTAGTTATATATATATATATCTATGGTAACCCCCCCTCCAATACACACCCAAAGTGTGTTCTATATATATACGGTAAATTACAGTGTTTTAGTGATATTTTGGGATCATTTTTTGGAGTGATATTTTTCATACCTTTGTCCACATGATTGTGCTTTCTGGAGGGGGGTACCATATACTGTATATGTATATAAATCCAAAAATCCAAAAAAATCCAAAACTATCAGGCCTATTGAGACCTCCTCCAGGGTGTGTGAAGTTTTGGATTTTTTTGGATTTTTTGGATCCATAACGTCCAAAACTATCAGGCCTAACGAGATCTCCTCCATGGTGTGTGAAGTTTTGGATGCTTGGGATTTTTTGGATCCAAAAAATCTAAAACAGTCCAAAGCTTCCAAAACTATCAGGTCTATTGAGACCTCCTTCAGGGTGTGTGAAGTTTTGTTTTTGTTTGTTTTACTTTTTTTGTTTGTTTTTTTTGATCCAATAAATCAAAAGCTTCAAAAACTATCAGCCTATTGAGACCTCCTCCATGGTGTGTGAAGTTTTGGATTTTTTGGATTTCCTCTAGTATAAATCCAAAAAAAATCAAAAACTATCAGGAGTATTAAGACCTCCTCCATGATGTGTAAAGTCTTGTTTTTGTTTTTTGTTTTTTGATAAATCGAGGAAATCCAAAAAATCCAAAACTATTAGGCCTATTGAGACCTCCTCCATGGTGTGTAAAGTGTTTTGTTTGTTTTTTAATTTTTTGGATAACTCGAGGAAATCTAAAACAGCAAAAAATCCTAAACCATCAGGCCTATTGAGACCTCCTCCAGGGTGTGTGAAGTTTTGTTTTTCTTGGATCCAAAAAAATCAAAAAATCCAAAACGTTCAAAACTATCAGGCCTAATGAGATTTCCTCCATGGTTTGTGATGTTTTTTATTTTTATTTTTTGGATCCAAAAATCCAAAACTTCCAAAACTATCAGCCTATTGAGACCTCCTCCATGGTGTGTGAAGTTTTGGATTTTTTGGATTTCCTCTAATATAAATCCAAAAAAAATCCAAAACTATCAGGAGTATTAAGACCTCCTCCATGGTGTGTAAAGTCTTGTTTTTTTTTGGATAAAGCGAGGAAATCCAAAAAAATACAAAAAATCCAACACTATCAAGACTATTAAGACCTCCTCCGTGGTGTGTAACGTTTTGGATTTTTTTGATAAATCGAGGACATCCAAAAGATCGAAAACCGCATAAAAAAAACTATTAGGCGTATTGAGACCTCCTCCATGGTGTGCTGTAGAGTTATTTATTATTACTAATTTTTGGATAACGCGCGCAAATCAAAAAGAATACCTAAACTATTGGCTTTATTTTTATTACTAAGTGTGCGTCATATGTTTTTAAGGTTATGAAAGAATACTGGTTTTTTGAAATACCTGAATGAATAATCAAGATTGCATTTTACATGTGCTGCGCCCCTATACAGTACTTACCTGTAAAATGACAATGGTCCCGTACCCTTTCATCATCTTCTTTAAACAGCTTATTACATATCTGCATATCTGGTTGAATTGTGAAACTCTATTTCTTGTTCTTCAGTAATATCAATTTTCTTATTCAAATTCATTTTATTTGATATTTCTGAATGTATTTATTTTAACTGTTCTACAAATTTATTCATACAATCCTCACCTCTATAACGGTAGAAGTGTTTTCAATCCCATTTACACCATTCAACATATATCCGCAGGGTTTATGCTCTTGATATGAACCCTTTATGCCATCAGAAGTATTTACAGTTAAACATTCAAAATCACAATAAACAACACAAGGACAGGGTAATGTGGTATTGTATATTGCTACCTTTAGCTGGTAATTTTATTTGTTGTCCGTCGGTTGCATGGCAACCTTCTTCAAGATGTTTATTGAAACCTTATTTTTTTGTAAACGGATGAGAGCAATAGCGACAATAAAGTTTTTTCATTGTTGCTCTGACAGCTCAACAGTTTGCTTATGTTTTTTTTGTTTTTTTTTTTTTTTTATTTACGGTATAGTGGCTATTATTTTCATCATAGATGTTAAGTACATCAACCTCATTCTTTACTTTCTTTAGTTCTTTATGAAATGATGACATGTCCATCATTCAACACATCGTCAGTTTCATATACATTTACTGAAATTAAACCGTTATTGTTTTCTTAAAACCTTTCAATGTCTCTATATTACCAGTTGGAAAATTCACACCGTCCCAGTTTATGATATTGTCTTTTATTTTTTGGTAATGATACATTGCTTCAGGATGATTTATTTAATATATCATATACTACTGACTGAATTTAATATTTAAACCATCTATTGTCAGCATTCTTAATATTAACACAGGCTTTCTTAAGTTTAATGAATAGTGGTAAATCTATATAACTACCTGCTCTGGTTGGGTCATACTTGTCATAATGAATTGTTATTGATACAACCTTCTCAAATACTAAATTATGCTGATTCATTGTATCTTCTATAGCTTGGTCTAGTCCTTCCTCATTATATGCAAACTTAACTGTAAGTTGACATAGTCCTGACTTTATGACCCTCAACTACTCCTCTGTCATTCCTTTGAAGTCTTTTGAATAAGACATCACACTTAACATTCATTTTCGTATTCCTACTGTTTTTAAAGAACTCTTTGAATATAGATATTTTAAAGGTATAGTTCTAGAAATCATCATTACTAGAAATAATCTTAGACAAAAAAGTCATATCATATTTGTCCTAATATATTTGTTATATAAACTAAGGGTACGACATTTCTTTAAGTCGTTTTATACTAAAATATTATATACTTAAAGAACTATTAACATAAATATATATAGGTTTTAATATGACACAAACAATATTTTCAACAATAGTAAACATAGGAAAACTAGTGCACAATTTGCAAACATGCCAATAGGTCCGGTCACCCAATTTCCTTTTGAACATGATCAACTCATTTGTTTAAACATGTAGTTCCTAGTATTTTGCTTTAAACCACGATTATTTCCTTCTATTTACTGTACCTTAAAAGCTGATTTATTGCATTTATTGACTTTAAACGCTGAGTATTTCCTTTTATTTTTCTTTAAACAGTAATATTTTCATGTTTTTAATGTTAAACATAGTTGATGCCTTTATGTTCCTTTTAACGCACTATTATTTTCAGTTCGTTTCCTTTTAACATGATGATTTCCTTTAAACATGTTAAACAATGATTATTTCCTTGTATTTTCCTTTTAAACATTACTATATGTTCCTTAACAACATAGATTATCACTGTTCAAAGTCATTATGTCCTTTAATTTTCCTTTTTAACAATGATTATTTTTGGTGTGTTTCCTTTTAAACATGATTATTTCCTTTGATTTCTTTTTTTTTCCATTTCGCAATGCCGTAAGCTGTGCTTGTGACAAACGTGCACTTAATTAGGCGTCATCCCCTATCGAGCTCCCGGGCAGTAGTCAGGTCCCATCGTGGCTTCGCCATCGAAATGAGCCTGTAACTTCTCTACTGCATCTGAGAACCATTTCGGGGCCGTCTCCATCAGTTCAGCTTCCGGTTGGCAGACATCGAACAGAGCCGCGAAAACCTTGCAGAGATCGGGAGGATATCTCTTCAGGATGCTCGTTTTCCAGCTCCCATCAGTGTCTCGGCCAATCCGGGTGGTCCTTGGCAGAAGAGTCGTCCGTCTTTCAACAAAGAATCCTCCGGTGTCTGTCAGGCCGTGAACTATCAAGAGATCTGTTGGTTTGGGGGAGAGTCCCCCAAACCGTCCTTGTTCTATGCGGATCTTCTGGCAACATGCAAAACGGAGGAAAAAGTTCACAACATCGAGATGCCAAATGGCAGGTAAGCTTTGGTCGGCTGGCTCTGCAGGGTGTTCTACTATCGCAGTAGCACCGCTAATGATTGCACTCCAGACAAGAACCAAGGTCACTCCAAGAAGTTGATTGCCGACAGCAACCTGTCGCATCTCGCGCTGTGTCAGGTGTTGCAGTCCTTGGAGTCTACTTCGTGAGCGAACCACTCTCGGGCCATGAAGACATGCAACAGCCCTGGCACGACTCCAGGTTTCGCAGGGGGGTCCTGCTAAAAAGCCTAAGAGTACACGTTCTTGGAGCGCTCGTTGGAAAAGGACAAGAGTGTCAGGCCTCAAAAGATTGCCCCATTCTATGTCGAAGACCACATCAATGGATAAGGCATCGAAACCTGCAGCTTCCAGAAAGGACTGTACATCTCCACTACGCCTTTCACCGGAAAAAAGGTGTGCCACCGTTCTCGGGAAATATCGCACAGGCCTGGCAGGGCTCCAGAGCACGTCTCGAAAAGTCCATGCTTCCTGCGCAAAGAAACGAATTGCATCTGCGGTCTGCATTCGTTCTTTCGAGTCACGGTGCAAAAACCAATCAGCAGATGCCAGGTTCACAAAACGGCCGTAGACCACAAGCTCGGAGAGTCGGCACTGCTGGTGTCTGGAGCACCAATCTTCCCACCAAGAGGAGAAGCAGCTCAAAATTTCTTCATGGAAAAGCGTAGTACTCAAAGTAGCGACCCTCAAACGTTCAAGCCAATCCTCAACATCAGCAAAACATTCAGATGCCTCCTCCCATCACTTCAGCAGTGCAGAATGCTCGCTATGGACTGTGTTGGCCGTCTCACTAATTGGTGGACAAAAGGGTCCCTCTGTCTGCAGAACAGGTCTTCGCAGAACATTTCGGTTGCGGTTCTCCTGTTTGCTGTTGACGCCAGGTTGACAATCAATCACCTGGCCTCGATGTCGGTAAAATTCGAAACATCGCGAAGCATGGTTGACATGATTCACAAGGTCTGTATAACGATCGTACAACTTCAAGCAGAATTCACACCGGTTGCCTTGAACAAAAACCCTCACTTTGTTAAGCCTGCCGTGTTTTTTGAAGGCATGTACCGCAAGGGCACTGCGCCTCACAAAAACCATTTGACAAGCCAAGCAGTAATGGTGATGCTCAGGATGCACTTGGGACGGTTGGTGGCCGAAACCTGCTTGAAGCACTTCGTGCATAAGTGTCGAGTGCCACGCATTCCAGTCAGCGTCAAGCTTCCTGGTTCCAATGTGCCGAGCAACAGCCTTCTTGAGGATCTTCTTCCATCGGCCCGGTGAAGAGAGGAGAAAGGTTGCAAGCTCCTCCCAACTTGTCTCAATAGGTCTTGGAATCTCTTCTTCAGGACAGAATTCATCAAGCCAGGCCAGGTCAGCGTTGACCACTTCATGCCAATGCAGATCTGTCTGCAAAAGAGCCCATGCATGTGGTTGTCCCACTTGGACGAGTTGAAGGAGCTGTCGAAGTCTTGCTCTTCGTACTGTCACTTCCGGATCTGGGAGTCGAAAGGCATCCAAGATTCTCTTGCCACTCCATTGGATGGCTTCGGATCCAAAATGCAGCACACATATCCGCTTGTACAACCTCATAAAGGCTGCAGTAAGTTGCTCTCCTTGCCTCTTGTTCCGGGGCACCAGACAGCTGAGTTGAATGTAATGGTGCTAATAATCATCATCTCAAAAAGTTGTCGCTTCTTGTCGAGTGGCATCTTTTTGTTCCAAAAACAGGTCCTTTATATCGTGTGAGCAGGTCATGCGCCGCCGCAAACTTAACCGCAAGGTCTTTTGCGATGCCTGCTCCACTCTGGAGCCAGGTTCCGAGATGTTTGTAAGCGCCAACAATTCGCAAGGAATAGTCCTCAAATTTGGATGGCACCAAAAGCCGATATTCCTCATGGTAAAGGGCCGTCTTGACTCCATTTACGCCCTTCCCTCTAAGATCAACAAGGAGCTCAGTCTTACCTGGTTTCAAGTTTGGAACCAGGCCCGCTGCCAGAACTCCATCCAGGATGATGCCAATGATGATCTTGGCCTTCTCGAGAAGAGCATTGGGATCACTGTCGCTCAACACCAGCGCCAGGTCATCTGCCCAGATGGGCATGAGGAAGTCTAACTCATGGCAAGCTGTCCCTCGTCGCACTGGGGAATTCGACCCATCCCAAAACAAGCCAGTATCCGGATAGAGAGATCGAATCTGTTGCATGATGGGTTCCATAATCTTCGTCAATGCAAATGAAAAACACAGGTCAGCGAAACTGTCTCCTGGTCGGCTTCCACGCCGAGTCTTGATGACTGCCGAGTCATTGCGCAAGCAGAACCATGTCTGATGGTAGAACTCACGAAAAAGGCGCTTGAGAAAGTCAGGTGCCTCGGAGACATCAATCGCTCCCGGTTCCGAAACCATCTGTGCAAACTCCTCTGCAGCCGTGTCAGGCAGATTCATAGCCGCAAAGAGCTGCCGCGGGGTTCTGGTATCATCTGTTCCCTGAATAATGTGCTGCCTTGCCAACCGGTAGAAAGCGTTGGCCACATCAAGGAAAAAAAAAGCATACGGATTTCTTCTGTCGGATGGCTTGGCGTTGAAAGCTCTGCAGAACCAGAGCTGCTTGAGTGATTCCATGTCCTTTCAGGCCTCCTATCTGAAAAGGAAGACGACACCCTTGGAAAACTTCAGCCAGCTCTTGTCTGTACATTGCATGGATCGCCTTGCCAACAACGCTGCTAACAAAAAGGGAGCGATAGTTCTGTGGAAGACTTGGATCGCCCTTTTTGAAAGCTGGGATCAGATAGCCTCCTTTATGGGCGATGGGCTCCCTCACATAGGCAATCTCCTTGCAGACGCAGCTATAAAGCAGTTCAGCCATCTGTTTTGGCGCAATCGCCAGCAGGTCACCTGGTATGCCGTCTCCAAAAAAAAGCCTTCCCTTTGGCTGTGCGCCGAAAGAAATGCTCCAGCTGAAAAAGAGTAGGGAGGTCACTCCACGATGGCAGGTGTGCTTGTCGATCAGGGACCTCATCTGCCTCCTGCAAAAGCGTCTGAAGATCAGAGGGAACGCCATCTTCCTGTTCTTGGAAGTATGACCTCCAGCAGTCCCGGACCTTTTCCGCAGTGTCCAGGATTTCGCCATCTTTCCCTTTCAGCAATGGAATCGGCTGTATGGAAGAGGGCTTCTTAGCATTGGCCACCCCGAGCGATCGCAGAGCTCCCATAAAGTCCCGTTGCGGCATTTGCTTGGAGCTTTCCGCCAAATGTTCCAGGGAGGCAGTGCGGTCTCTGCGCAGCTGATCCTGCAGATTCTTCATAGTTTGGGCAATCAAACGCTGCTGACGAACCACTTTTGAGAAAAGCCGCAGGCCCACTCCTCGGCAGAAAGACTGTGTTCCCCACCTCAATCGTGCAAAAGCCTCGCGAAGAGTCTGCTGGCCAAGTTGGTATTTGAGTCGGCCAAGCTCGTGTCGAAGCCGCATCTTTGCTGATCTCATCTGCCAAGCCAGGTCAGAGATATAACCTTTTCTCGGTTGCTTTTTGTCCACTGGAAAAACATGACAGAGCCGTTCATGCAGCTGCACTGAAATCTGCGTCATATGCTCATCAATGTCAGTATCCCAGTCAGGTACAGACAGCCCTGAAAAGATGCTATCAATGGCTTCCTGGTCTGCAGTCTGTAGCCGCCTTCTATCAAAAGAGGCTGCAGTTGATTGTGCAATTTTTTTCCTTAGGATAAGTTTGACTTCAGTAGCCAGGGGTGTATGGTCGATTCCCTTCTGCGCTCCATCAAGGCTGGGTAACAAATACGAGGCAATCTTCCCCACTCTCCATTCAGCTGGAAGAAAACAATAATCACATCTCGCTCCTGCGCCAGTGATGTTGTTGTGCCAGGTTCTGCTTTCCCCCTCATGGAAGTCCGCAAAAGTGCTTGGAAGGAAGAGATTTGCCTGTTCAAGGAAAGCCGCAAAACAATCGCCTCCTGTGTCAGTTCTATCTTCCAGTCCAAATTCACCTACCGAAGAGCCCCTAGCCTCGGCGAAATGGGCATTCGCATCCATACCTCCGAGCACGAATACATGTCTATATAGCACGGAAATCATCGATCATTGTTGCTAGTCTCCGCCAGAAGCACGAAATCTGCTCCTCAGAGTGGCCACTGTGCGGCGCGTGACCGTTAACAATGAGAAGCTCAACTCCCCTACATCTGGCACGTACAAGCTGGAGCTCAGATTCAGACACTAGCACTTGAACGTGTTCTTTGTCGAACACTTTCCTTCCCTTTGCATCGCTGCGGGCCAGCCACATCTCTATACCACCATGACCCTGGTCTGCTTCAGAAACAACTCTGAGATGATGTGTGGAGACGATCAGATTTGATCCCCGCGACCTAGTTTCTTGTAAACAAAGCAGGTCCAGTCCATGTGCACTCATCTGTTCTTTGAGATATTGGACTACATATGGACCCCTTCTACCTCCAAGAGTTGCCACATTATAAGTGGCAAAATAAAGAAAAAAAAGGCGCACTTTTTTCTTCATATGCCACTGGAAGTCGAAGTTGTGCTGGAATGCGGGCATTCCAATCTGTCGGCTGTCTGAGTTGCGGCATAATCAAGGACTGATCATTGATCTCTGGCAAGCCGGAGCATTGTCGAAATTGCGCGAAGAACAGCCATAGCAATTCGACTGCGAACTTTTTCCCGCACACAAATGGGACATAGTCAGGTCTGGCCACACACATGCGATTTGTCTGCTGGCGGAAACATCGCTTGGCCAAAACATCGGCTAGCTCATTACCGACTGTTCCTTGGTGACCTTTTACATGCTTCCATTCAATTGGACAGCTTGGGGGCAAAAACTTCTCAACAGCAACCACCATGGCTCGGAGAATCCTGCCATGTCGGTCACCTTCTCCTGTCCGGAAAACACCAGCACCTGCAAATCCCACCGCTGCTGCATCAAAGCAGAAGGACATAGGGACTTCGATCCCAGAGTGCAGAGTCCACTCGATAGCTCGAATCAAAGCAGCAGTTTCTGCAGCTCTGGCATCAGACACTTGAGCACCTGTCCATCCGAGATCCAGGGGTTCACATGTCACCAGACCAAAATCACAGTCCATCAGGAAGTCACCATCGTGACCATGACCAATGAAAATCACCGCCCATGCAGCCTCCTGCTCCGCAGGCTCCGGCATCCAGGACCCATCAGTGAAAACACTAATGCTGGTCAGGGCGGACGGTAGACAGACTGTCAGCCCTCGAGCGTCTTCTCGAAAGGCAACTCTGCAATCAGAGCTTCCCAGTCCATGTTCATCTTGGGCCGTTTTTGAAAAATAGGCTCCAGGAGAGGCTTGAAGTCTGGGAGTGCAATTTCAAAAGGCTGGGAGTTTCCACACATCCTGTCACACTTCCTGTACAGGAAGGCACGCACAGAGGGAGAGCACCTTCTTCTTGGAAGTATACTTGCTATCGAGAATGAAAATAGCGCCATGATAAATAGCCCAATCATCCAGGTCATGGAAGCCCGTGCTCATCCAGAAAACAGGTGGATTTCCAGGTGGTCGAAGCATATCAGCAATCAAGAGGCACCAGCCAGTGCAACAATGAGACGTAGGAGGCCGTAGTCGCAAGGACCGTCCATCCCGTCTCAAATCGTCCACGGCCACGTCGCCAAGGGTTGCAATGTTATCCCTCACAGTGGCAGTAGCCTGCCGTTGGAGGAGTCCCACCATATCTTCTTCCACCGAGGGCTCTCCTTGCGGTTCGGCCTCATCATCCGGGGAAGATGCACCCGCCTCTTCAGCCCATCGCACAAGCTGAGAATCAGGAATAGTAGGCAGGGCCAAGTTGCTACAGCGGTTGGCCCTTTCCACAACCCGGACATAGGATCCGTCTGGAACAGAAGGAGTCTCCAAGGCCGTGAAGACTCGCACTCCTTCCGGAGAAAACCAATACATCTCAAAACTAAAAAGAAGGGGGCTATCAATTGGTATGGTTCGGCCAGCAAAGAGGCGTACAATCTCTGCCACATTCATCAGCATACCACATCTAATTGCCCCTCTTCTGAGGACATTCGAATAGATCAAATCCATGAGCAAAACTCAGAGACCCCTTTCGGTATCACGGGCACTTGCTCCCAGAATCAGCAAGTCATTGCGTTTAGGCGAAATTGGCAATGGCCTATCTGTCATGACAACAAAACGAATGTCCTGTGGCTGGTCGCGCCAGGAGTCACAGATCCAGTCAGTCCAGTCAGGCACTTGAGGCCGGAGCTCAACCCTGACAACAGTATCGTGGGGCCCTGCTCCTTCAGCTGGCAGCAGCCAAATCTTGGTAGTTCCACCCTGCGGGACCATCAGAAGGTTACTGTCAGAGGAGAGTGCCACTGCCTTATAAAGCAGATCGTTTGCAAGGCGGACTTGATGATTCAACTCTAATCGAGTTTCCCTCCGTGCAGTGTCGGTCTGCATCATTGCAAGAAGGTCATCTTCGTTAGAGATCTCTTCATTAGGGACATTCGGAAGCTCCACAGTCGCAAACTCCCAGTCCTCATCCCCGCCTGAGCTTGACTTTTGAGGGCTATCTCCACAAACCGTCTGCTCTTCATCCCGGAACCAGGAAATCCCCCTTTTGCAGATCAATATCATGCCAGAAATGTTTTCTCTCCCCTCTGAGAATCACATAGCACTCAGAGTGTGTGCGACAACGATGGTCAGGTTTTGCCAAATCAAATATCGTGTCGACACTCACTGGCGGATAGGTCCCATCCACCACAATGGAAAGCAAGTCCGGTCTTCCTTCAGCATGAACTCTGCACAGAACAGGAATATCATGAGCCAGAGGTTCACCGATGACCAACAGGTGCGGCCGGGGAAGGACCAGAAGGATTGGTGCAGGCTCAACAGGATAAAATTCCACAGTGCTGGGAAAAACTTGGGCAAAATCTTCTTCAATAAAGCAGGATGTCACCACAGAAAACCCTGCACGGGCCGGATGAGATTGAATCCTTTCTGCACTCGACAGGTGGAGCCAAAAAGTGAGTTCCACCACCGTCGCTGTCCATCCAGCTGCATATCTCCGAAGCACAGCCATCTGTCGCAAATGCCAACTCTGGCGCTGCATCAACCAAGTCTCATCATCAGTCAAGGAAACGGCAGCTGCATCTGGCATATCGTCAAACCATGGCTGCTGTGTGAGAGTGCACTGCTTGATTCTTACAACAATCACAATCTTCATTCCGTGGAAAGGTCGCCAGGACACAAGCAGGGGCAACTGGTGCTCCGCATGTTTAACAACACATTCCACAAAGGGCAGCATGCATCTTCGTGCTAATCCAACATCCTCCAAAAGCATCTCAGTCAGCATCCTTTGTGGTAGTTCAAGCGGATGCATATCAATGCTTTCTCCCTGTATATGGTCCCAGATAACTACCATTGCCAGGGCAGAGCTTGTAGGCATCTCTTCCCCAATGAGGAGGTAAAGACCATCACTGCCGCCCTGTTCATGCACCGTAGGTGGCGGTCGCACAACTGCCAATGTCACTTGGGAGAAAGGTGAAACTCGTGGCTCGATCTGGGATCTGATCACTGCCTGCACTATTTGGTCCTGGAAATCCAGCAGCAAACTCAACATCCAGAAAAAGAACCGTGTCTTGGATCAGTCCACTGACCATCAACTCCGGCCATGACCCCCTCGATCTACGAAAAGCAACAGCCTCTGCTTGGAGGACTGCAAAGCCATGGAATGTAGTCAGTCGGTCAATTCTTTGGATTTCTCTATGCCACTGCAGGTGTTGCTGGACGGTCTCATCAAGATCAACCTGTTCATCCTCGGGTGTTGTGCTCACAACAAACGGCGAGGAGTACAGTAGAAAAGTCTGATACAGTAGAACAGGTTCAGAGAGGGAGTCCAAAACACCAGAGGCTTCACCCAGCTGAGCCGGCAAGTCATGGAGAAAGACCTCAGTCTGCCAGAGTCCAAATTCCACTGGTTGTTCATCATCGGGTAGAGCTTCGAGGCATACAGCAGACTGTTCAACCACTAACTGGAAGGCCGTCCCGTGCCGTTCTCGAACTGTATCCCGTCCAGTCCATATGCGTGTACCCTGCGCATCTGTATGGACAAGGAAGCAGGCATTTCGTGGAAAAGCACAGATCTCTCTCATACCAACACGGTCTACTAGCATCTGGAAAGAATCGAAGGCTCCACACCTGACAGCCATACGTCGTGGTAGGAAATCTCCAATCAGCTCGAGCAGATAGAGTCGACTACCCCCTTCTAACAGATCACTGGGAATGGCCAACACATCCACCGGTGTTACCCTTAGCGTAGGCGGCGGCAGTACTGGATCAGCAAGCGAGACACTCATCGTTCTCCCAGCAATCTTGTCTGACCATTCACGCAGGAAAAGAGAAGAGAAAGAGGCTGTCTCTTTCATAATGCAAATCCTTGCCAAAGGTTCGATGCTTGAGGTTTCCGTGAGAACCCATGTATATACAGGTATGAGAGGGCGTCCGAAAGGACCAGCATGTGCACGGATGTAAGCTTGGAGCACATCCGAATGCGCACCGATGATGTCATTCAACTGTACCACCTCATGCTCAGGCAGTGGTGGTGTTACAGGTTCAACAACTCTCAATTCCGCAGGCGAAAAAAGGTCCATCACTTGGCCGCTTGTCTCATCAGCACCTTCCATATATGCACTTGCCGAACCCAATCTTGTCTGCATCAATGACCCAAGATCATTTTGCTCAGACCTGCTTTCTTCATGAATCTCCCTCTGTCTGGGAGTGAGCAAAACCTCATGTTCTCTGAGCGGGTATTGCATTGGCACTTGGCAGTGTGTCCTTTGGGCTGTTTGCGAAAAGGCTGCAATGCAGCACTGGAGGCACGAGCTCCATCCTCTGCTTCGAAGGCACCTGTCACTTGAATGCTGGCCGCTATCTGAGCCTGAATCGATGCTACAAGGTCCACAAAGGCCTGTTGTGAATTGTAGCGCTGAGGTTCCGCATGGACAATAGCCAAAACCTGGCTGTGTTGTTCGCTCGGCAACTGGTCCAGCAATTCCTGCACTACAAAAGGCACCTCGCTCACATCTTCCTTCTCTTCCACACTCTCTGATGCCGCTCTCTTCATCGGCGACCTGGATCGATCTTTGCTGTCTTCTTTCTTGTCTCCAGCAAAAAGAAATCGCCCTGGCGGAGTCCTCACAATCTGCGGCGAGTCCTTGTTCAACGGTTCGAAAGGTCTGGAGTCCTTGACCGCTGAGATCAAAAACTACATTTTTGTGCCAACTCCCAATTCCTCTGTTCCATGCGCTGGACATAGGTAGCCATTTGACCCATATGGGCCTTCATCTCGTCTACCTCCCGAACCAGCGCCTTTGAACTTTTGGATTCCTCTTCTTCCTCGGACCCATCCTCCATCTGGTTGTCGCCCTTGGCCTCGATCAACTTCAAATCCGTTTGGAGTTGGTGAAGCAGATCCGTATGACGCTTTTCGGCTTTCTCCAGTCCAGAGTGAATCCCTTGCTTCCACCTCGAATAGCTCGACTCGTTCTTCTCGATGTCCGAACGAATCTTCTCGACCTTCGTGAGAGCTTTCTTCTCTTTGTTTAGCTCTCGTTGTCTCATTCGAAGGTCTTCTCGTGGATCCACCACTGTAAGCTCTCTGACACCAGCAGGAATGCTCTCGGGGTTCTTCGCCTCTGCAACCAAGGTGCGCAAAGCCTCCCTGAGGGTGCGATTCTCCTGCTCTAGCGACGATGAGCTGACTGAAGACGATGAGGAGGTAGTACCACCAACGTCTATCTCTATGGGCTTGCCGTCGTGACCGTACATCACTGGCTGACTGCCATGCTTCTGGTCTTTCTGCTTGGCTTGCCCTTTGTCCTTCCTGGACCTGCGTGGTGCCTCTTCTTGGGGCCATGAGTCCTTCCAGGACTCGGCCCTCTGATTCCATCTTTGAGCCTTCCATGCCATCACACAGCTGGTTGTCGTTGAAGGTCGTTCTGACAAAGCAGCAATCCTTACAACCTGTCCACCGCGGTGACACTGCAGCAGCTTACGAGCAGCAAGGACCCTCTTCAGCGCCCGGCTTCTCAGAAGCAGGGATTGAGAGTGTCGCTGGAGCAGCTGTCGGGCTCTCGATCTTCTCTTCCTCAAGCGTCTGTGCCACCCTGGGCTCCAGTCTCCAGCTATGGCGCTAACGCAACGATAAATAAAAGTCGGTCTTTCGACCTTGGGGCTCTAAGCTATCCTCGCGGTGTTCTCGAGCCCTTTTGATTTCTTTTCAACAAATAAAACATGTGTTTTCTTCTTTTTACGTATATTTATGTCCTTTTATTGTCCATTAACAATTATTTATCTATTTTCTTTCTAAACATGATTATTTCCTTTTAAACACTATTAATCCCTTTAATTTAAAAACTGTTTATCCATCACCATCATTCATGGTTGGTTTGTCATTCTCAATGCAAAAGGTGTGTATTGGTAGGGGGTAGCATATATATATATATAAGATCCCCCTCCCCTTGATTTAGAAATCGGGGGAGGGGGGTAACCTTTATAAATTTCATTTCCGGTGTTATTTTTCTTTGTTTTTTTTCACGGTTCTGGTTGATTTGGGATGACGCATCTGAATCTAATTGTCGGGGGGGCTTCACTAAGGAATCTAATTGTCGGGAGGTATTACTAAAGAATCTAATTGTCGGGAGGCTTTACTAAAGAATTTAATTGTCGGGGAGTTTTACCAAAGAATCTAATTGTCGGGAGCCAGGAAGTCTAGATTTGCATGGTCAATTTTGATTATGGAAAAGAAGCTGCCTCGACTAAATCCGGAGGATTTAGTCCAGGCAAGCTGTTTTTTTTCTCAAGTCGAGCCTTGCCGCCTCGAGATTTTTCAGCCCGCCTCGAAAAAAAATCCGGAGGATTTAGTCAAGTTTCAAGGCAACTAGTTTCTATCAACATGGTCTTCAAGGCAAAAACCAGCGCAGCGGCCTTGATTGGATACTCAAACGAACCTCAAACGTACTAGGGGCCGACCTGTCCAACATCTCACGCGCACCTCAATGCACTGGTCATGTAACAAAATTGTCACTTTAGTGCATCTGCCTTTGGCTTTAGTTCATGACTGAACTTGATCCCCGGGTTCATGGACTGTCGGTCTTTTACGAAACCACGGATGGAAGAAGCGACGCAGCTCTCGATCGGGGACATCGGCGTGCAAGAAAGTTTTCTTTTAGAGGGGGTAAGCCATCGATATAAAAGAAATTGACCCCTCCCGGAAGCAGTGGTGGATTATATAAGTTTCTCGAAAAATCTAGGAACCAAATCATTAGCGCGAGCTATCCTGCGTCCTAAGTAGTAGCTACTTAAGCTACTAGCTACCTCTCCCTCCTAGCGGCCTACCCCCCCCGCGTGCTAAAAGAGAGAACAAAAAGAAACAGCTACTATTCTCTTTTTCATTGTTTTCCAGCAATCTTCGTCAGACACCTGAAGCGCCCGCAGCAAGACATGGCTCAGCAGATTCTGACAATGATGTTGGGTTTCCGGCTCGGGTCACTCGATCAGCAAAAAGTCTAAAGAAAAAGGACAGAAAAGGGATGAACAGGGTCTTAAAAATGAAACAACATGCCAAAAGAAAGACACATGAAGAACAAGGTCACAAGGTCCAAACACAAGGTGTAGGAAACCCTTTGCTGCAGAGTTTCCAACCGAAGTCATTTGATCCTTGTTCTTGTAACCTACAGGGGGGGTTTTTGAGTATCTACATAGTTTTTCCCCAGATAGCGAAGCTATGGGGTTCTTACTTCAAATAACAATGTGTTGCCCGCGCGCGCTTTCGAGACAGGTTGCTGGTGCTGGGTGCCGGTGCCGGTGCTGGTGCTGCTGGCTGTGCACGTGGTGGAGACAGGTTGCTGGTGCCGGTGCTGGTGCTGGGTGTCGGGCGCCGGTGCTGGTGCTGTGAGCTGGCTGTGCACATGGTGGAAACAGTTGCTGGTGCTGGGTGCCGGGTGCCGGTGCTGGTGCTGTGAGCTGGCTGCGCATGTGGTGGAGACAGGTTGCTGGTGCTGGTGCCGGGTGCCGGTGCTGGTGCTGGGTGCCGGGTGCCGGTGCTGGTGCTGTGAGCTGGCTGGTGGAGACAGGGTGCCGGTGCTGGGTGCCGGGTGCCGGCGCTGGTGCTGTGAGCTGGCTGTGCACTTGGTGGAGACAGGGTGCCGGTCCTGGTGCTGGGTGCTGGCTCCACGCGTGGTGGAGACAGGGCGCCGGGTGCCGGTGCCGGGCGCCGGTGCTGGGTGCTGGCTGTTCGCCTGGTGTTTCTTATTTTTTCAAACGAAAATGAGCTGGCTGCGCGCAGGGTGCCGGTGCTGGGTGCCGGTGCCGGGTGCTGGTGCTGGCTGTGCGTGCTTTGAGCTGGCTGTGCGCGTGGTGGAAACAGGGTTCCGGTGCTGGGTGCCGGTGCCGGGTGCTGGTGCGGGCTGTGGGCGCGTGGTGGAGACACGGCGCCGGTGCTGGGCGCTGGCAGTGCGCGTGGTAGAGACAGCGGGCGCCGGTGCCGGTGCTGTGAGCTGGCAGTGCGTGTGGTGGAGACTGGGTGCCAGTGCTGCGTCCTGGCTGTGCGCCGTGTGGTGGAGACAGGGTCCCGGGTGCTGGGTGCTGGGCTGGGTGGTCGTGCCGGTGCTCAGTGCTGGCGCCCGCTTCTGACAGTGAAGTGATAACAACCCCGCTTCTGACAGTGAAGGCCGCTTGCAGCAGTGAAGGGCGACCAAGCGCGGCTTCTGACAATGAAGTGCCAGCAGTCATGGGCCGCATGAACTTATGCGCGCAACATCATGCGGTGTTGTCGCTTGAGCGTTCTTTGTCTATTAGCGCTGTGGGGTATTTACACGTCAAGGATATAGAATTTGCGCGCATACTTTTGTACGTATAATGTTGTATGCGCAACGTCAAGCTCTCAACCGACCATGGTTTCAGCGTGTTTCAGCATGCTACACACACAAAAGTCGTGCTGGATACTGCTTGGCCTTGGGCGAGTGAAGCCTACGGGCTTTGCCGTTTGTGCGCGTACTTTTGCTCGCATAAACTCATACGCTCAAGATCATACGGCCTCATCGTTCTGCAGATCGTTGCTTCAAACATGCTACATAGTGGCGCTGGATACTGCTTGGCCTTGGGCCATACGTTGTTATTCCCCAAATAGGGCTAGCTATGGGGCTCTTGCTGCAAATAAGAATGAGCTGGCTGCGCGCGCTTTCGAAAGGGTGTCGGTGCTGGTGCTGGTGTCAGCTGATTGTGCGCGCTGTGGAGGTGCCGTATTCTGGCTGCGCAGGCTGCGTACATTCTTGTTCCAGCCAGTCGCATGTCAACAGGTCGTGGGATTCTGCTTAGCTATCTGGGTCTATGCCGGTGTAATTTTGTTTGACGCTGGCATCTTTGCCAGAAACTAGCGAAGTACTGTTTTGGATCAAAACCTATGCCAGAACAGATATGTGATGTGAGTCAATCTCCACTTTAGTTGGTGCGCCAGGACGTCACCAATGTTTTGGGACGAGCAGGCCTTGTGTCACTCTCTTGGTCGCAGCATCCTGCTGGCGAAGGCATGTTGGAGTTTGAAGCCCCTTGGACTGACATGGAGAATATGGAAAAACAGAAGGCATTGTGGGCACTCATCATTCAAAGGGGTATTGTTTGGGAGGCCAGGAACTATTGTTAGAAGGGGGTATGGCATTGTTAGTGCTGCTTTTCGAAGGGAGGCGGTCACATTGTTCCCAGTATGTTCACAGATAGTTCTAGGAGGAGAAATGGTTTGGAGTCCTTATTTGTTCAACATGTTCAACAATGAGTCTGCACATACAAAAAAAACCTCTGTGTAACATTGTATTGCCCATATCATATCCGTAGAAACGGTTTTACCACATTTTGGTTTCACCACCAATAATCGCATCCCCCCTTCTCAGCTTGTTCCCGAGTGGTATAGCCAACGTTTTCTTTGGAGGCTTAGCCTAGACTTGCTCAGGTGTTGGAGAATAATTTGCAGTGTGCAAACATAGCATGCCACACCTTTAAATTTCGAAGTCGTATGTAGACACACACACATATACAGATACATATATATAGAGAGAGAGAGAGAGAAGCAAACCAGCACTGTGGGCATGTGGGTGAGATCGGCTCACTTCCCCACCCTCAAGAAGCACAACGTGACCCACTCAAAGGTTGCAGTTTTACAGTTCCATAGTGTTTGAACACATATCAAGGGGAAAGCCTAGCTCAATCGGCTACTAACGGATCCTTCCAATTATATTCGCCAAGTGAATATGACTATAGTTTTCCCTTTCCTGGATGCGTTGCCGTTGTCCGTGGCGATAAGTTTGGCAACCATATGAGCCATTTGGTGGCTGCAGATGTGAGTTTGTTTTTGTTGTGATTCTTTAAACCGTCACAAGACGTGGATTGCTAATTGCTACCCTTATCTCGACCACAAGCCGCATGATCTGTTGGTTGCTGCTCGTGTGAAAATTCAAGGGCCAGCAATGCATACAGAGGCATACTTGCAAGGTCCCCCGTTTCTTCCCTGTCAACGCTACAGGCGACATGCCCAAGTCGAATAGAAACTCATAATGTAGCAAACGCTTTGCACTCTTTGCAAGGCTTTTTGATACCGGCTGCTTTTTCTGCGCTTGAATTTTGCTTGGGCATGAAACGGTGCCTGGGCTTCGTACAAGGTCTCCTCTACCGAAGTTACCGATGGCTCCTGGTATATGCGAAACCGACAATCCTTTGAGAATGAGGCGCGCCAATACCTGTCACACCTTGAAGTTCTTTGGTCGATGACCAAAGACTGACATTTTGTCGTATCATTTGTAGACGACTGTTGAAGTCCTACCTAGCTGACTTATTTTTGCCCACATAGTCGCGCGTGGTGCCATTAGCCATTCTCAGATTTGCTCAGCTTGTAGTACAGGCTGCAGTATCGCCCAAGTCTCCCAAGAACTTGTGTTGAATTCACCCACCTCCTGATAATTGGAGAAGCAGATGCACACAAATGCATACAAATGCTGTTCGATGGTTCCTCTCTGAGAGGACCTTGACATGTTGCACGACGTGGAGGTTTTGGGCCGTTCACTGGTGGAAGCCCTGGAGCCCAAACTCAAGCAGAGCGGTCCCTTGGAAAACAAAAGGGTCAAAGCCTTGGAGCATGGACTCTTTCCACTACACAGTCGAAGCATATCCTTCAATCAAAGAACAATAAAGAACAGCTTAAAATCCTAGAATAGTTATGTACATACAAGAAGCAAATCGCTTTCGAAGTTCACACCCTTCCCACTTTGAAGCATGTGAAGTAGGCTTTTCCGGGTCTTGTTCTTGTCCAAGGACTCGGCTGGAAGAATGTGATTTTGTGTGGCTTCGGCAAGGGTGCTGGTGTGGCCCTGTATGCTGCCCTCATGAAGCTGATCCCACAGCCGGTGGGGAGCCGATCAAACCACATGGGTTCGATACGATTCACTTTCGACAACAAGAACATACTGGAAACGATGAATTGATCCGTCCAGCCTTCACCGCGATCACCTGCAGGTGTCTGCAATGATCTTCTTCAGCCCAGTGGTTACCTGGCATCAGCACTTTGAGAATATACTTTTGGGAGCAATATGGAATGGAGCAAGTTAGCCAGTTTGCGTTGGTAGTGAATGGATCAGGTCACGGCTTTGGCGCAGTGTTGGGATAGAAGTTAACAGTTAACAGTGTGACGACTCAGGTAGCCTTCCCTGGGTACTTGGCAGAACGCCTGGGCAGCATGGCTCGTGATCCCAAGCCTGTGGGGATCCTAGAGGATTGCATCACTTCTTGGAAGGAGACGCCACTAAAGTCGAGGCCAAATGTGTCATGCGCAAATACTGTAGATACTGTAGGACCTTGCACGTTGGAGCTTGCAGTGTGGGTAAAGTCAGAAGGTGTTTGCTACTGGTCATATGGAGCGAAATCAACAGCACATACTTGCCAGAATTGTAGTTAATTACATTTCCCATGCATGCCTTGGACAATGTTGATTTAGCCCCGAACTCATTTGACACAAGAGTTTAAGGCAGTTTTGTATTCTGATGTTGGCGAACGTTTCCTGTTTGCGTTGCTGGCTGGAATCAAAGGCTTGTGCACTTTCAGACTGTTGGTAATTAAATTCGTATTGTTACTAGTAGTAAGGCACTTGTTTCTAATAGCTTATTGTTACTACTAGTAAGGCCCTTGCTCCTAGTAGCGAGGCACTTGTTCCTAGTAGCTTCCTGTATTCTTGAATTATATATATCATATCTTCAATTTGAATCGTCTTTAGCTCACAACGTAACGAGTGACCTGTTTGACAAGCAGCGCAACTGGGATGACGTTTCTCCAAACATCTAGGAACCACGTGAATATTGCAAGGCGTGAGCTTTCCTGCGTCCTGCTACCAGTAGCTACTTATATAAGCTACTTTATATTTCTTTAGACTTTAGATGTGTGTATTCACGTGATGTTGCCCCCGAGGTCAAGACCTTTATCGTTTGGGGTGGTCGCAACAAGTCCACCCCAGGTGCTGGGCTTACTCCGAAACACGATCTGCTGACCTTGACCTTCTGATATCAGCAATTGCTTGTCCCAGACCAAAAGATAATGACTGGATGGAGTAATCACGCAAACATTAATAATTAGTCTTTTTGGTCCAGAGAAATTGTGCTTGCGTTTTTACATTGTTGTTAGAATGGAACTGGCTGTGTTTTCAGGGCCTACAGAAGGGCGAGGCGTCAATTTCCTTCCCTCCCAACAATTCAAGGGCTCAGCCAGCCTCCTTGGATCCTCACTTTGCCTACAGGCTCCTACCGCCAGCTCTTGGCACAAGCTCTTCGCAAGGCACCAGAGGCAAGGGGCGGGCGAGGATTTAGTGGATCAGCAGGGAGTCATCAGTAACTTAGTTTCTAAAGCCTGGTCGGGGTGGTAGGCCGCAATAGTAGAAGTAGAGGTAGGTTAGCTGGAGGTAGCTAGTAGAAGAGGCAGCTAGCACCTTACTTAAGCTACTAGTATGGACGCAGGATAGCTCACGCTTTTTCAAGGAAGCGGGGGAAGCTTCCTTGAAGAAGAGCTCGCACTAATGATTTGGTTCCTGGATTGTTTTTTTGGAAACTTAACATATCGTTGCTCAATTTGAACTGCTTGACATTGAACAAGTGTTGGTTGGCACACTATAAATGAGTCCAGCTTGAAGGTGCACCTGACGCCTGACACTTTACCAGAGGGAGATCACACCTTTGACGTGTCTTGGCTGCAAGAGTTCAGAGCATCACTTTAAACATGAACTAGGTCTGTTCTGAACTCTGAACATGTGGAAACAAGATGAAGCAAGTTTTCATATATGTACAAGATGCAGCAACAGAGCGCAAAAGCTTTTTGACCTTCGGAGGAAAAACATGACTTGGAGACCTTTGTTCTCCCGCGCAGGTGAAGAGCTTTGGGGTGCTTAGCTCATTATTGCCGCTTTGCTTGCCCCGCTGATTTGATTTGAAGACGGGATGCAGGGAAAGCCGGGCTCACCTCCTGTGTGAGCCCCACTCCACATAGCTGCGTCTTGCTGCGTCTTGTGGGAAGCGGATTTTGAGAGTGATGGTTCAGCAAGCAATAAGTTCTAGAGAGTCCTAGTCTTGCTCTCACGCGGTCCCACGCAGCCCAACGAGTCTCAGAATGCCATGGCTCTTTGAAGAAAAAGGAAAGATGCACGATTCATGCTCTCTCCTTTTCCGCGTGCAGCCTTGGAGGAGGTGCAAGAATTTATCAAGAGAAGGGTTCATTGATCACAGCTTCGAAAACGAACAATATCAATGATTATATAGCTTGGAGCTCATTCAATCTGCTTGCCCAATTACAATTATGTGAGCGAAAAGATTGATGGTGGGCCATCTCTTCCGGAGGGCCAGGACTCAGCTTCTATTTAGCGAGTGGAAAAGCTCCGGGGCAGCCGCGAGGGCAGGGAGGGGCTTGAACGGCCTAGATCGGAAACTAGCCATGGCCTAGTGTACGAGTCCATGTGTAATGCTGTAGCATTGCAACACCTTTCGTGTGCATTCGGTACTCTAGTCTCTCCCCGTTCAGATTTACGCTACCCTGTCAGTAGATGCCAACAGTTGATAAAGCAGATGCTCTTAATGTAGATGCTCTTTATGGGTTGATGTTGACATTTTAATGTGGCCACCCCGCAGCAAGGGGTAGGCAACTGGCTGGAGCCACCAGAGTCGCTAGAGTGACTGCTCATACTGGCAAATAAAGCATTTGAGATGGTTTACCTCTACCAGTCCATGTATCCACCTCCGTCACCTCAGTATAAACGGAAGTTGCAAACAACATGTGTACATATTTGCTGCCTCATTTCTTCAATTATATATATATGCATATATATATATATAATATATATAATATATATTAGAGACCTATATCCCTGAATTTGAGAGACGATGGTGCGTGTAACTAAGGCCAACAGCTGCACGAGAAGACGTCATCCCAGCTGACCGTTATTGTTCAGCAGGTGAGGTTGACATGGTTCGATTTCGGGCGTTGAACACTTCTCATTGGTCAAAATTAATATTGAAGATGTGCCTGTCTTGTCTTCTTGTCTGGGTGAGCTATTCATGCACCGGGCATCAGGATGTCCTTAGCTGCTTAGCTCCACTCTACATAGCTTCACCAGTCAGGTTGAGGACTTGCGGAAAGCGCATTTCAACGTTACTGCCATGGACTCAGTCCAGTTTCTGATTGTTTAAATCCTCGACAATGACAGAAGAGGTGCTATTCTGGCTGGATAGCAGGCAAAACCAACTGCGTTCCAAGCCGGCTTGGAATGCAGTTTGAAATCTTTCAACATTAATTTGTGTTATTATTTGGAGCTCGGACGGTTGGATGAATGGATGAACAGACTGGACTCGGACTTGCTTGGATAAAACATTGGTCTTTGCTTGCCTTTTTCTTTTTGGCCTTTCATTTGAAGTTGCGTCTTTCTCTGTATTGATGCCACACGAGCATTTTTATGCTGTCTTCCAGCCCTTTTCTGCAGGCCTAAAAGCTACTGTGGACCACTAAACGATAAAGGATGCGGGTTTTGAGGACAAGATGCCAGATTCAAGCCATGCTGCTCCTAGGTAGATCAGACCGAGCCCCAAAGCAGGACTTTGAGGCAAGCCTGGGAGATTTGGTGATTTGGTGAGTGAGATTGTTTCAGGTGATTCGTTGCGCACTGGGCTTGTTTGGGACTGAACTCAGACCAGCATGTGCACCCCAATAAATGAACTCAAAACGCATATTGTGATACTGTAATTTCTTTTTGAGGTTGAAGTTTGGTGCGGAAGCCTTCAACTCCAGTCTATCTTGAGCTTGCCGACATTTGTTTGTAGAAGTCTTGTCAGCCGAGTGCCTCAAAATATGTGGATGTTATGCAACATAATATCCACATATTTTGAGGCACTCAGTTATGCTACTGCTATGTTATGTATTTATATTTATATGTGATGATATGCAAGGGTATGTATATAATTGTATGCACGTAGGTACGTATCTACGTATGTACATATTGTAATTTAATGTTGTGTCACGTTATGTATGTTATGCTGTGTTACATTATGTTACGTCATGTATATATGTATGTAATGTAATGCAACGCAAGCCAAGGCAATGCAATGTACGTGCGTATGTGTGTATAGGTGTGTGTGTGTGTTATGTATGTTATGATGTTATGTTATGTATTGTATTGTATTGTATTGTAGGGTATTGTATGGTATGGCATGTATGGTATGGTACGGCATGGTATGTTCTAGTATGTTATGGTATGAACTGGTATATTATGTTATGTTATGCATGTTGTGCTATTTTATGCTATGTTACATTATGTTATGTTATACATTATATATGTCATGTTCTTTTTGTGTTGTGCTATGTTGTGTTAGATTATGTTACGGTATCTGTGTATGTAACGGGTGTAATGTATGTAGTGTGTGTAGTTGATGTAGTGACTGTAGTGCAATATATACAAAGTATGTAATGTATGTAATGCATGATAATGCATGTAATGTATGCAATGTAATCTAAGGTAAGGTAAGGCAAGGCAAGGAATGCATTGCAATGCAATGTAATGCATGTGTGTACATACTATACTTGCTTACATGGTTCTTCCAGATGCTGTCATAGCAGATTTGCAATTTCGTCCAGTCACGCAGTCACCTGATACCGAAGCTTTGTTCAAAAGGCATTGTCTTTGGTCGGAAGATCCAGGCAAGCTTCCTGCACGTTCGAGAAACGCTGAAAATGGGACCGGTCGTAGAGAGGTGGGACAAAGATGTTATATATATATATATATGTAGCACTTCCGAAACAGTCGTTTCATTCCCCTGGTGTTTGATGGTTTTTGCACCTTTGGCATGAGATGGATTTACTATGATGTACTTTGTTTCCGTGGCTGCTTTATTTATTGATTATTATATATATATATATTATAATACGAGTGATCCTCCATGGACTCTCGTCATGAGAAAACAATGCGGTAGGTGAGGCATTTCATGAAAGGACACGAAGAACACAGGAAAGGGATCCAAAGCCAGTAAGGCAAGGTGGTTTCAAGGTTTCACAACTGTCACATGCCAATAATGAATTTGCTTTCACGATACTGACGGTATGAGAAACTCAACGCATTTTGGTGTGGTTTCACGTAATGACGTATTGTATGATATTGTATGGCTCTTGTTAAATGATATACTCTATTGTCAGAAAACTTGGCTCAGGTTTTTGTAATGAGCCATTTATTGTGTAGTGAAAAACGCCTTTGGAACGAAAAAACCCAGATGCAGATGGCGCAAGCCATGTTAGGCGAAGAGCCGTGACAATGAATGGGAAACTACTAGTCGGGGATGGGTTTGGCGCCATCTACTTTTACAATCCGTTTCGTGAAAGCCCGCTATAAAATGTTTGGCCCTGAAAGCAGCAAGCAGACATTAGATGGCGCAAGTAACCTTTCCAATGATGTGTTTTGAGTGCTTTCTGTGAAAGGATATTTTTTTTTGTGAGAGCGGTGTTGCAAAGAAAATTGGCAAGAGGAAACCCATGAAAGCACCATAGATGGCGCAAGTGGCAACACTGTTCTTTTGGAGAGTGACTTACTGTAAGGAAAGGAGAGGAAAGGAAGAAAAGGACAAGGTATTAGTTTGCTGACTTTTGCAATAAGACTGGACTGGCAGGCACCATCCCCAAAACTACTCAAAATAGGCCACTTCCGAAGGTCTGGGCGGGAAAAAAGACATTGGATCCCATGGCTCATAGCGACCCGAGGCGCAGAACAAACAGTGCAAATCAAGGGGAAGGGAAGGGAAAGGAGAAGTGAACAGGATTAAGCAACAGGAGATGAACAAAAAGGAACATGTTAGATACAAGAAGGACTGGAAAGGATAGGGAAATGAGTTGCGCCATCTATAGGCTTCACCATAATTATCATCTTTCACACAAGGGTTGCTCCATCTACTTGGCAGTACCTATTGGCCTAACCATCCTAATCATCTTC
>CAXAMN010018502.1:35270-56062 GCA_963970005.1 Durusdinium trenchii | reverse complement strand
TCCACTCCACTCCACTCCACTCCACTCCACTCCACTCCACTCCACTCACTCACTCCACTTACTCCACTCACTCACTCCACTCACTCACTCACTCATACACACCTCCTCCCTCCCCTCCTTCTCATCCTCGTCCATCACATCATCACTTATACTACACGTCTTAGCACAACCGCCTCATATACCTTCTCTCCTCACACTTCGTTCTTGACTTTTCATCTCACTACTCCGTCTCCCATGTGATGTTCATATACAATTGAAATTTGTAAAACTTATCATGTGGGGTTATCCGGTCCTTTTATTTTTTTGAAAGGGCAACATAGTCTTGGGCCATGCCATACTTGCTGTGTGTTGCCTGCCTGAAAGGCTGACTCTCTACAAGCACTGGAGCTTGGAGGAATCAATGATGCACAGCTTCTTGGACGCATTGCAGTTTTAGGTCAAATGTGCACATGATGCTGTGTTCTTCGACGCACTGAATCATGAGTCAGCATTTTTGCATGTTCCTCCAGTGTAAAGACACTTGGTCGACCGTTCCTGTTTGCCAAGCAACACTGAAAAGCGAACCAACCGCTCTCATCTTGCAACGATTCTGACCTTTGCGGTTTTTGTTGCGATTCGCTTCGCCGCTTCGCTCTTCTTTGCTTTCGTCTTTCGCGTGACTTTCTCTTTCAAAATGCTTGCGCTAGAGGTGCGTATGTCTACGGGACCTTCGAACTGCATCGAGATGTTGGTTTGCGAGCGCTAAAGTCCTTTTTTGCTACCTCTGGTCTGATGCCCAGCTCCTTGGCAGAAAATGGAAAGGCTGGTAACCTTTCAACTTTCAACTTTACAATTCTACGATGAGGGGGTTGTATTCACGTAAATGAGTGACCTTCTTGGTACATTATACTGCCAGTCTCGATTCCCACAGTAGATGAACAACTTCAACAAAAACTAGCCGCAGCCGTTAGACACGAGGCTCATTCACTCTCACTTGCCTGAAATGCCTTGAAAGGGTAGTCGAGAGTCCCCCTTGGAATTTCTACATGTTATTTTTTTGACTTGGAGTCGAAGACTTGGGGTGCTGTTGCATGCTCCCTCACCGGATTGCATTTTCGTCGACATTTGATTTCCACCAACAAATTAGACGCATACAGAGGCAAGCTTATCCATTTCCTCAACCCTCTTGCATCAGCTCTGATGCCTTTTGTCGGACTGTCTTTCACTTACCGACTTTCCCTGTTCTCCCCTCAGCTGAATTATACAAATTCTTAATGACTTTCCTAACCTCAACCTTACCTCTGCCCTTGTGCCATCCAGGAGTACCTGGTGTTTGACCATCTCGCCTTATCTCGCATCACATTCCTGGAGCTTTCTCCCTCTCCTCTCGTTTTGCCTGGGGTACATGGATCACCTGGTCACATAAAATAACTGTGTGTATATATATATATATTATGCATATTGAAGGGGCAGTTGCACCCCCCTCTCAATATCAATTTCCCGGTCTCCAGATTTCATTCCCGGAGAAGTTGTTTTGTAATTTTCCCCAGATAGCGAAGCTTTGGGGTTCTTACTTAAAATAACAATGAGTTGCCCGTGCGCGCATTCGAGACAGGTTGCTGGCGCTGGTGCTGTGAGCTTGCACGTGTGGAGACAGGTTGCTGGTGCTGGTGCCGGGTTCCGGCGCTGGTGCTGTGAGCTACGTGATGGAGACAGGTTGCTGGTGCCGGGTGCCGGTGCTGGTGCTGGGTGCCGGTGCTGGTGCTGTGAGCTGGCTGTGCGCGTGGTGAAGACAGGTTGCTGGTGCTGGTGCCCGGTGCCGGCGCTGGTGCTGTGAGCTGGCTGTGTGCGTGGTGAAGACAGGTTGCTGGTGCTGGTGCCCGGTGCCGGTGCCGGTGCTGTGAGCTGGCTGTGCGCGTGGTGGAGACAGGTTGCTGGTGCTGGTGCCGGGTGCCGGTGCTGTGAGCAGGTTGTGCGCGCGGTGGAGACAGGTTGCTGGTGCTGGTGCCGGGTGCCGGTGCTGGTGCTGCGCGTGGTGGAGGCAGGTTGGTGGCGCTGGTGCCAGGTGCCGGTGCTGGTGCTGGGTGCCGGGTGCTGGTGCTGGTGCTAGCGCTGTGAGCCGGTGCTGGTAGCGTGAGCTGGCTGTGCACGTGGTGGAGACAGTGCTGGGTGCCGGTGCTGTGAGCTGGCTGTGCACGTGGTGGACAGGTTGCTGGTGCTGGTGCCCGTCCTGGTGCTGGGTGCTGGGTGCCGGTGCTGGTGCTGTGGGCTGGCTGTGCACGTGGTGGAGACAGGTTGCTGGTGCTGGTGCTGTGAGCTGGCTGTGGTGTGGCGGTGGCGGTGCTGCACGTGGTGGAGGTTGCTGGTGCTGGTGCCGGGTGCCCGTGCTGGTGCTGGGTGCCGGTGCTGGTGCTGGTGCTGAGCTGGCTGTGCGCGTGGTGGAGACAGGTTGCTGGTGCCGTTGCTGGTGCTGGGTGCCGCTGTGGAGGTGCCGTAAAGCTGGCTGTGCAGGCTGCGTACATCTTGTTCCAGCCAGTCGCATGTCAACAGGTCGTGGGATTCTGCCTAGCTATTTGGGTCTATGCTGGTGTAATTTTATACAGTTTTTTACTTGGAAGTTGTAAGTTTCATGATATGATGATTATGGATGTCCCCAACCCCCTTTCATACATTTCCCTGAAAAACTTGTGCTTCCTCAGGGTGGTTTCCTCTCCCTTGCTTTTATACATTAATTATCGGGAAAATGAGCTTCCAGAATTTTCATGATTTTTCTATGATTTCCAAAGCATTGTTTGACCCCATGGCTTGATACAATTTACACTAGGGCTGCTGGAGCTTCCTGGGATGGGCCGTGGCATTGCAGATCCCCCAAGCATACAAAACAACCAGGGCATACGCGTGTTCTCCACCGTTCTCCACAGAAGCTTGGCCAACAACACGATTATGCGATGTCCCCCGCTTGCATAGAGTTGGGTGACTACCCTTTGTTGCAGATGACGTTCCATGCTTTCAGTTCATACAAAGCAGCTTTGTCGAATTGGTCCATCGGTGACCCTTGTTGGACCTTTGACGGTGAGCTCCTTCCGGTGTGGCACAAGCTTGTTCAACGGGTGTCAACATTGCATGTTTAGGTTTGGGCCTTTTTTCGAACTTTGCGGTGGCTTCATCCTGAGTCACCACCCCTTAGTTAAGCCTTAGTGGCGATTTTGGTATAACGTGGTTTGAACTCACCATACATTTTATGCTTTTTGCAGGATGGCCGCTGCCGATCTGGATCCGTGATTCAACAGATAATATACAGTACTCAAACCATACGATTATGCCCAAGTCTGCTCGTAGCTTATGTAATCAAGCGTCCACTTTGCCGGGAGCGGTCCGATATCTCGAAAATACCATGCAGTGCAAAATGTTCCCGCACTACAAGAAACCTTGCGCGCCATCCCTTGTCCGATTGGGGCTTCATCGAAGCTTAGTCGGGGGTATGTCTTCCCGCCCTTCTTTGCCGTCAGCAGACCGTGCTATTCATCTGATATCCCAGTACTCTGTCCTTCCGGACCAAAATTACCCTTTGAATGTCAGGCTCCCAGTGCCTCTGCCTACAGACTTGCCTGTGCCAGAATTAGATCTGCCGACTTCACTGTCATTCCAGGCTCGTCAAAATCTCTATCAAAGGTCCAGAAGCTCATTCGCTTGAAGAAACCTCTCACTTCCCTGTCTTAGGATGGCGCAATTATATAGATGCTTCACGCACCGTGTCTTAATCCGGTCCGTTTGAGGAGTGGTGTGCACGTTCTCTTTTCACTCATTTGTTCTTGTCATTATACTTCTCCCTCGGGCGCCCCACATAGTGGAAGGGCTTTTGAGGGCCAGGGGCGGGACATCGAGACCGCAAGCCGAGAGTGGGATGCAAAGGTTTGTTTTGTCCATCTCAAGAGTCCGGAACATGAAGGAACAAACCCGCGCAAATCATTTTCTTTTCGGCGTTGTGTGCAGCATAGGGGGTCCAGAGAGTGGCTGGAGCCAAAACACAAAAGAAGCCAACATATCTCAAAGCCCCAAAGCCCGCAGACCCCTCCATCTTTGTAATTTTTTGGTTGTGACTGTCGCTATTGCAGGCCTAGATTCTGGACCCCCCTTTGTTTCATACATTTTGCTAGATTTTTGGACCCTGTCCCTGCCGACTCGTACAATAGCTGAAAATGCACGGATGCGCATTAGTGAGTGCGGCCCCCCTCGGCGCATAATTACATAGCCAGCGTTTCCAGAAGCACCGAGGGAACAAGAAACATTTACAGTATATTTGATTCACCAGATAGCGAAAGCTAGCGGGTTCTTATTTCAAGTATAGGCAGAGGTGCCTGTGTGCGCTTTGGAGCCTCATTGCTGGTACCACTGAGCGCAGATGTGTGGCCGTGTGCGCTTTGGAGCCTGGTGCGGCAGCAGTGCCGCAGCAGGGTGCCGCCCAACGGTGTCTTTGGCCGTGGGCGGTTTGGAGCTTGGGCGCTGGTGCCGCTGCAGCGCGCCGCTGTCAGATGTCCACTGCAGGGCGCTGCGGCCAAATGTGTGGCCGTGTGCGCTTGGAGCTTGCTGCGAGGTGTCTCTGGCCGTGTGCGCTTTGGAGCCTGGGTGCTGGCGCTGCTGGAGGGCGCTGCAGAGTGCCGCTGCGTAATATTGATACTTCAATGCGTTTTCTGTTCCCCCAATCGCACACATTAGAAGAAATGAGTGAACTGACCCCGGCCCCCGGCCCTTGTAGAGTTTACACATACAAATAGATTATACCAGCTTAGACCCCAAAGAGTCTCAGTGTGCTTTTGCGTTAACTCCTTGAATTCCAATGTGGCAGCCATATTCCCGCAGCCTCTACCTGTTTGGGAGCAGTTGGTTGTGACTCACAAGGCAAGGCGGTAAGCGCGGAATGTAGCATTTCAATGCATTTCAATCATTCTCTGGTTGGTTGGATGTTTTCTTTGTCGTTTTTAGATCGTTCACATTGACAATCGGGCCAAAAGGTGCCCAATCAGTTCTGCGCAAGGCTGTTAGTGAGTTGCTGTGATTCTCTTCGCATCAGCAGCAATGGTCGTGTCGCTATGTCACTGTAGAGAATCCCCGTTTCTTCAAGCACATGTGGTGAGAATGCAATCGGTATGGCGAGCGATGAGATCCTTTTATCTTCTGACGTTCGGCGTTGATTCTTGATTGTGTGTGTTTCTTTTTTAACAACATATTTCCCAAACAGTTTACTGCTAGGGGGTTCTCAATTCTTTCTTAAGATGTGTCCGCCCTTTGTGTCACTGCTGGTGTCCGCCCTTTTCCGCTGGCCATGTAGCATTTCTATTGATTTGTCTCCCAGGTCTGTTACTGCTGGTGTCCGCCCTTTTCCGCTGGCCACGCAGCATTTCTTTCATTTGTCTCCCAGGTCTGTTGCTGCTGGTGTCCGCCCTTTTCCACTGGCCATGCAGCATGTCTATTCATTTGTTTCCCAGGTCTGTCACTGGTGGTGTCCGCCCTTTTCCGCTAGCCATGCAGCATTTCTGTTCATTTGTCTCCCAGGTGTGTTACCGCTCGCCATGCAGCATTTCTATTCATTTTTCCCAGGTCTGTTACTGCTGGTGTCCGCCCTTTTCCGCTGGCCATGCAACATTTGCAGGTCTGTCATTTGTCTCCCAGGCCTGTCACTGGTGGTGTCCTCCCTTTTCGGCTGGCCATGTAGCCTTTCTATTCATTTGTCTCGCAGGTCTGTTTATGTCCCTGCTGGTGTCCGCCGTTTTCCGTTGGCCATGTAGCATTTCTATTCATTTGTCTCCCAGGTCTGTCACTGCTGGTGTCCGCCTTTTCCGTTCCCTTCATTCTTTCTTTGTCTCCGGTCTTGTATCTGTGTGCGTCTTGTCTCCCTTCTGTTATCTTTTGTCTCCCTTCTTTTCTCCCTTCTTGCTGGTCGTTGTGTCCGCCTTGTCTCCCTTCTTGTCCCTCTTTGTTTCCGGTCTTGTCTCCCTTTTCGGTGGTCACTGCATCTGTCTTGTCTCCCTTGTGTTTCCCTTTGGCTTCCTTCTTGTCTCCCTTCTTGTTGGTCATTGTCTCCGGTCTTGTCCCCAATTGTTGTTGGTCACTGTGTCCGTCTTGTTTCCCTTCTGTTTCCTTTTGTCTCCCTTCTTGTCCCCTTGTTGGTCACTGTGTCCGTCTTGTCTCCTTTCTTTTTTGTCTCCCTTCTTGTCTCCCGTCCTGGTTGGTCATTGTGTCCGCCTTGTCTCCCTTCTGTCTCCCTTTGTCTCCGGTCTTGTCTCCGTTCTTGTTGGTCACTGTGTCCGTCTTGTCTCCCTTCTGTTCCCTTTTTTCTTCCTTCTTGTTTCGCTTCTTGTTGGTCATTGGGTTCATTGTGTCCGTCTTGTCTCCCTTCTGTCTCCCTTTTTCTCCGGTCTTGTCTCCCTTCTTGGTGGTCATCTTGTCTCCGTTCTTGTTTGTCATTCTGTCCGTCTTGTCTCCCTTCTTGATGATGTCTCAAGAAGTGGACTTGGGAATGCTTCGTTGTTGTCTAACCTGTTTGGGGTCTACGGTGGTGTAATTTGTTTCTTGTGAAGAACTTCCAAGGTAGATCGCCTTTGACGTGTATATACAGCATGCTCATTAGCTTTTCACCTGACCGCAGCCCTTTTGTGCGTAGAGAAAAGTTCAGATAAGAGTAAACCCATTTGAGCTCCAAAAACCCACTGAGATCCCGCCATAGAAGTGGGGGCCTTTGAAACTCAACTAGCTGGACTGGTGATAAATTGTTGTGAGCTGCGCTCTGTGCCCCGTACGTAGTGGCAGAAGGACATTATTGCGCGACAAGGATGGATGAGATCAGAGAAATCCTTCAAGTTGTAGCGCAAAGTACAGCAGCAACAACACCAGCAGCTGAGGCAGTGAAGGAAGAAGTGGAAGAGAAGAAAGCAATTGCAACAGATGGGTCAAAGTTGATCGCAAACCCAATCTCTTTGACGACAGGTCGCAAGAAGAAGAGGTCAAAGCGTTCAGAGAGTGGTCATGGGTATTTGAGAAATGTTTGAGTTCAGTGGATAGGCTTACATGAAGGACTTGAAAGAGATTCGTGACAAGCCAATTGAGAGCTTTGACATGGACTTGGCAACTACAGAAGAGAAGACCGGGTGCATCAAGCCCTGTGTATTGTTAGCTTCGTTGATGAGGGGCAGGGCACTACAATTGGTGAAAGCTGTGGAGGACTCCAATGGTTTTGATGCCTTGAAACCTGCTTCGAAGACAAGAGGGTTAGCGCTCTTGAGAGCAGCCACTACATGGCCAGCATTTTCAATGAACAGTGCTCCACAACCTCAACTTCTTAAGCTTGAGGAGGTGTTTGATGAGACGGTCAAAGCAGGGACGACAATTCAATACGAGTTGAAATCTGCTATTCTTTTGAGATGTGTAGGTGGACAGCTCAAATCCTGCTTGACTTTGACAATTGGCGACAATGTTCAATACTCAGCTTTGAGGGAACAAGTGTTGCAGTGAGATCGTTCTCAGCAGAAGTGGGCTACTTCAATGGTTACAGGTACCAGTACAGACTATCAAGCCATGCCTATGGCAGGGGTAAGAAAGGCAAGAATGACTATCAGAAGGGTAAAGGTAAGGATACCAAAGGCAAAGGAAAGAAAGGAAAACGAGAACAGAAAGGAAAAGAAGGCGATCAGAAGGGCAAAGGCAAAGGCAAAGACCAGAAAGGAAAAGGTGTGGCAACTTCTTACACGTGCGGGAAGCCAGGACATCTTGCTCGAGACTGTTGGAGAAACTGTATTTGACAGGCTGCAAGTGATACAGCCCATTCATCTTCAGGGGGGGCTACAGTGACTACTCACGCAGTTGGTCAACAACAAGCCAATGTGAGTCAGCAAAGCAGCTCAGCAGATACCAAACAAACCAGTGGTCAGAAGGATTGAGAACAGTGAGCCAATCATCTTTGACCTGCGAGAAGGACATGGTGAAGCAGAAGATCATGGAACTCGAGCAGTTCATTTCTACATTGGAGATGATGATGATGAGCCAGAGAAAGGGGATTGTGAAGAGATTTGATGTGTCAGATGATGGACCCATGGTGAGGAGACTTGGGGAAGAGAGAGAAGGTGTGGCTATCATTATTGACAGTGGAGCTGATGTAGCTTTATCCCCTTTGGGTATGGCAGATCATTGGAAGGAGAGCTAGAATTCAATTCAGCTACCAAATTACACGATGCTCAGGAGAATCGTATCCCCACTAAGGGTAAGTGTAGAAATCTCCTTGCGCGACATTGGGCGTGAAGTTCTTTTCAAAGAGCATGTGCTAGGCAGAACTCATGTCCAAGTACAGCAAACAAGAGGTGGCTTAGAAGATCAAAACAGGTGCAAGAGAATTTGCTTTCGCTGAAGGAAAGAGAAATAACATTTTCTCACCAGCGACTTCAGGATATGTTTTGAAACTACCTGCAATCTTCTTGCAGAGAGTCAGCGAGGAAGAAGAAAAGGAGCATTTTCTCAAGTGCTAGGATGTCTTGATGTGAAGGATGCTGTCTTGCAAGTTCTACGGGAGAGGAGACTTTGATCAAGCAGACATGCTCAGCTATCAAGCCTTGATAGATGAAACAGAAAAGGGACGCCGTTCCTTAGAGGAGAGCGAAAATTAACCAAACTACGATGGACACAGAATGGACTATGGCGGCAGAGTGAGCTACAATAGCAATTCGGGCGCTCACACTCCTGAGAAGGAGTGTGAAGAACTTTCAAGGTAGATCACGTATAACATGTACAGCGTGTTCAATAGCTTTTCACCTGGCCGCAGCCCTTTTGTGCATAGAGAAAAGTTCGCATTTTTACATATTGTTTCCTAGCCTTTTAAATAAACATATGGAAAATTGCGACAATGGATGTGATGTTGTCAACATGTCGTCAATAACTCGGAACTGTTTCGTGCGAGGGCGCTTCAAGGAAACTTCTCCGCAGCTAAAGAAACGTCAGAGGTTTCCTTGAGGAAACTTCCTGTTCCTCTTGTATTTTTTTGGCTTTATTGTGCGTCTCCTTCTGCGTGCAATGTAGCAATGTGCCCATTCTCTTGGCTACTTTGCTTACTTCCTATCAACTGCTTCACCCCTCCCATTCACACCTCCTTCTTCTCTGTTCTGGTTTTTGTCTTGAGGTGACTACACCCAGGTCTTCCGGCATATGTCGGCGCCTGTCCGAACATCGCTGCGCTCAATCTTCTCAGAACATGGAAAGGCGACCCGATTCGCGCGTGCCAAGCAGATGAGTCAAGGACATAGAAGGCATGAAAGGTGTTAAGAAGGCATTCAGCAAGAGCGCCCAACGCCACCATGCAGTGGTTTCCAATTTTTCACCAGTTGGTTTGTGCAAAGCCACCTGCCACATCTTTTTTGTTGGGTGACAAGGCACCTTTTAACTCATAGCAAATTGCAAGCTCCTTGGAAAGGCCTACGGCTTCACCGAAGCTCGCATTTTCTTGGACCAATTTGTGCAGGTGCGGGAGAAACCGATCTTCCTGTTTCTGGTTTACCTTGTGTGTGAACCGTTGAGCACGAGTGAAGGATTTGGGCATTGTGCAGCTGGAGAACTTCCTGCAGCCACAAATCTCTAGCTCAGATGTTGCAGCCCGTCAGAAATACCACCTAGTGACATAGTTCTGTTCTTGAATGTGCCAAATTTGACTGATGTAGCGCATCTACATCTGACAGCGCCTCACAATGAGAAGGTCAAGGGACTAAAATCAACGCTTCAGCAACAATGTCAGCAACAAGTGCATTTGAGGTACATATTCTTGTCTCCGCGCTTTGCAGTTCTAGTCCAGCCCTAGAAGCAATACCTCTTGCAGAGCACAAGGAGTTGGCCAACCTATTTGCAGAGCTTGAAGAGTGTTGCGCAAAACGTATCAGTGTGAGTTGCTGTGCAACGTTTGCAAATTGATGTAAAATTGTAAGGTGTGCAACACAAATACCAGCTACCAGATAGGCTGATGGGAATACGCCACTTAAAACGACATATTATCGCGAAAGCCAGCCGATAGGCAAGGCTTGAGGCAGGGGAGCGAACGAAGTGAGTTAAAGGGGGTGTTGGGGGGGTGGTCGCGAGGTGGCCAATTTCGGAGAGGTGAACCCAGAGCCTGGTGAGGGAGAGCGAAAAATAAAGAGGTGGCCACTTGGTAGTGAAAAATGAGTTAGTTGTTTGAGGGGTGTTGTGATGCCGGTGATGTAATTGACGGCCAGTAGTGCATCATTAGCGTATCACGAGGGGCTCAAGAGGCAATGTAAATCGTTTTCTACCAGGGTGGGAGTTCATGTCAATGTGTCAATGATAGGAAAGAGGGGACAACGGGACGAAAAGTGGTTGGGACTCGTCCAGAAGGGAGATGTGCGCCTCTCATGGTGAGTGAAATAGTGTTCGACCAGGGGAAGACAATGTGTGATCTGTGAGGAGCAAGAATGCTGTGGGGAAGGTGGAAGACAGGCATAGCGTAGGAGGATGTGGTAGGAAAAGAGGGCTTGCAAGTTAGAGTTGCTTGGGGGTGCCGCTTTTTAATGGTGAAGACGCCTGTCAACTATACGCAAAAGGGCACCCCATATCGGGTGCGAGTTCATGTCATGCTGTGGTCCGTTGAGGGCAGGAAAGAGAACAAAATGCAGCGGGCAAGCTTTGCATTGCTTGGGGGTGCCCTTTTTTAACGGTGAAGCGGCCTAGTTGCCGGACTCAAAAGGGCACCCCATATGGGGTGGGAGTTCATGTACAAAATGGGCATAGCGGGGGAGGAGGTGATAGGAAAAGAGGTGGGGAGCTCACCAGGGCTCTCAAACTCACCCCCATAACCAGATTGATATCTTTTGCGGCGGCTGGCTTTTGTCCCCTCCCTTCTCAGGTATGTATATAATATTAGTATATATATATATATATTAAATTTCACCAAGTATCAGCATGCTATGCTGCAAACCAATTCCAGTGCTAAATTGTGCAAGAGCTGTTCACACACAGCGTGCATTGATAGCAAAACTCTTTAGGGTTTGACGCTTGGCCGCGGCAAAACAAAGCCTTGGGGCTGAGCACTTTTGCAGAACACATTTCTGGCTGTCAGGACTATTCTGCCATTAATCGCTTGGAGAAAGAAGCCATGTGGGAAAACTTTTACCGCGCGTATGACACTGTGAGCAGCTCAGACTTGGCTAGGATAAACCATAATTAAGCATCACACATTTTTCCGATTACGACATTGCTCCTCGTAAGTCGTTGATCGCCACTTGCCATACCAATATGTTTTTTTGGTGCTATTATCCTCAGCCAAAAACATAAAAACACAATCATTCTTTTTGTGTTTTATTTTTTTTTCAACCGTACCAAGGTAGCAAGTCGAATCTAGCTTGTACAGACATTACCAACCTTTTTGGAGTTGATAGGCTACTGGCTCAGTCGCTGATTGCGGACGTCCGACAGGTGACATGTGACAATGCAGTGCACTTGCGACAGGGCATTAAGGAAGCCGTGGACATGGCAAAGGCCAGAAGGTCATGAGCAAGATCGCGTTTGGAGTTGACAAAATCGAATCAAGGTTTACAAGGAATGACCGGATTTCAACTAGTAAGAGAAAGGTTAGAGGAAGGACCGGAGTTCTTGAGCCTCATAGTTTTGTCATTCTTGATGTGGGGATAAGCCTTCCCTTGCTTCATGGCTAGGCTGTGCAGACCTTGGCTCGGCAAATCCGTGATACTAAAGCCATGAAGGCAAGTTGCCTGCGAGGAATAGCAGCATATGCATGTTATTTGCTCCATGTATTGATCTGCAGTAAGACCTTTTGCATCCAGCAAGCACCTTTTGTAAATGATTCGACTAAAACTGATCGTTCATCCATGAGCTCTACAGCTCCTTCATTGCTGCCGAGGATGTTAAGAAGTGTGTTGAAAGCGTAGCGTTGCTTGGCACCTTTTTGCAGAACATGATTCCATGCAGATTTTTAGGCGGCAAGTGGAACAAATGATAACAGCAGGATAACGGTTGCGCCCATGAGAAGAAAGTACTTTGCTCTGGGCCCATCCAGCGTCGCAGCCCTTGTCAGAGCCGTGCTCCTTGTTGCTTCTAAGCTCGTTGCTACTAGTAGCTTCTTGTTACTACTAGTAATTAATGCGCTTGTTCTAAGTGCCTAGATGTGCCAGGGTGATTTTAAATAAAGAGCCTTAGTAGCAACACTGGATGGCGGTGCTTGAAGCTGACTCGCACACAAATACGGAAAGATGGACATAGAGCTTTATTAGCGTAGGGCATAGGTAGCGGCGCAGCAGGACTGCGGGCCATACATTCAGAAAAGCACCCATAGCACATGTATCGACAAGGGCAATTGCGGCGTCGCAGTGTATTCAGATTGCGCGCTGCTCCTTGACGTGTTCTCAGCTCAACAATCGCATGTAGCGCCTGTTCCCGGATAGCGCATGTAGAGAGAGAAGCCAATCCATTTGTGTTTCGATGCATACATCCGCATCAGTTTATAGTCAGCTAGAACCCGAAACCTTAAAGGAATGTTGGCGGATCAAGAGCTCGCCCAATCAATCACTGGCAGCCCGTACTTCAGGCAAACTACGAATGGCTTTTGCAAGGGCATTCCAATGCGTACAACACTTGTATGTGAAGAAAACCAGTCAGTGTAGCAGGTCAGTGTTGTTTCTAGCACAGGTTAGGTACAACAGAAGTTATATAAATTCCCTAAAGTTCAAGGAACCAAATCACTAGCGCGAGCTATCCTGCGTCCTAAGTAGTAGCTAACTATAGTAGCTACTAGCTACCTCTCTTCTACTAGCTACCCGGCCCCCCCGCGCTTAAAACAAAATTATCCCGGCAAGAGACCCCAAACAGTGTGCCTAAAGGTCTAAGGTCTAGAGGTGTAGAAGCAGAAGGTCTAGAGATCTAGACGCACTGGGCTCCAGAGAGAGGTGATGGTGATGATGGTGGTGATGGGGGTGATGCTGATGATGCAACTAATGGGGGTGACGGTGGTGATGGTGTTTGTGGTGACAATGATTTTCATGATGGTGATGATTCGATGATGTTGATGGTGGTGATGGTGGTGGTGGTGGTGGTGGTGACGGTGCTGAAGGTGGACAACATCAAGATGCCCAAATGCTGCTTTCGCTCAAGACTTCCTCCGACTTCAGAACTCGAACCACATGTCCAAAAGTCACGGCTCACTGCACCTGCCACGAAATCAGAGCACTGCGCCTGTCACGAAATGTGTGCATCCACTCTGAGCGCCTGTTACGAAAAGTCGACTCGGGCAACCAACGCGCGAGGTTTCCGTTGCGCCTGCCACGAAAAGTGATCACCAAACTCGAAAAAGCGCACGGCACCACAACGAGAAAGCACTCTCGAAGAGCACCCGCGCCAGCCCACCAGATTCTGCGAGCCTGCGCGTAGTCGAAATGCACTTTGAAGACTCCGAGATGAATGAACGCACCGTAAATAGCAGCGAATTGGCCAAGCGCTTCGATGAGCGCCCGATCAGGCACTCGTCCTCCTTAACAGTTACCATAAGAACCCCCAGTGTGGACACATTGTTTGGGGAAAAAGATGGCTTGACTCGCTTCTCCATCAGCAGCCTTTTCAGGCAACAAAGCGATTTCGTTGGTGCAAAATTGACCAGCCGCCAATGATTTTTCGACATCCACTGGCGGTGCGAAAGTTAGCGCCAGGCTCAGGTGACCAAACGACAATTGTGCAGTTGGCTCAACCATGGTCAAACTTGGAACGTTTGGTGTCGCTGGGATTTAGTTTTCTTGCAGTGCATGTCATGTTGCATCATTCTGGAAGGAAAGACTGGTGTTAGTTTGGTGCCAAGGCAGTGTGGCTGTCGCAGACGCTTTTTGCCTTCAAGGCGCGTGGCCATGGCTCTGAGATGGAGAGGCCGTTGCTTATGGTGGTCAGGGATGTGATTAGCGAAACTCGGCGTGGCTTAATGATTGATGGGCCAGAGCAAAGGGCTGTGATCTTACGAAGACACAGAAGTCAGTGAAGCAGCAGTGTATATAATCGTTTTTTTTCAGGCAGGAATGCTCTTGGAAACCCAACTTCAGCATACTTCAGCACTGAACCATTTTTGTAGGAACTTGGATGAATTTGGAATGGTTTGAGCCATTGTTGCCAGTCTTTGAGGACACATATCTATGTGTTGGAGCAACGCCTCCAGCAGTTTCAGATCAGGATGAGTTTGGGAACCTCTTCCGTGAAGTCATCAAGAAAGTCAGTTCTTTGCGGTACCGTCTCTTTTCTGGAAAGCGCTTGGGATTGCCGAGACAGAGGTTATATAATGCGAAAAAGAACTCAATGCCCCAGAGCAGAATAGCTTCAATAGTGGTGGAAAAGAGTTCAACGTACGAGATGCAGTCACTTGCTAAAATGGGTGCTTGAGCAAGCCCGAATTAAGGCTATGACTTCTTCGACAAGTCATGTATCGGGGTGGCAGCGGATGACATCGACCGCTTTCTCAACGCACTGAAATCAGTTTCTTGATTCGTAGGGACTTGCTTCCACATTCGAGAACGTCTCGATACTTCCCAAGCAAGTCCTGCTGGCTTTCAGCAAAGACATGTGATCCAATGTGACCCACACCGATTTCCCAAAGGCTCTTCCACATGATGTTTGACTCTCAATTATGTGGGTTTCTATCAGCAGGAGCTGTCATTGGCTAGTGGCTAGGCGTGTTTGGCTTTGCCTTTCTTGGTTTGCCGTTTAACTTTGACTCAGTAGTCTGCTTCAGGTCTCCGCCTGATGCAGCCTTGTTCCACCTGTTTCAATGTTTGGCCCGCTGCTGCCTTGTCTCCTCACTTGTCTGTACTTTGATCTTCAGGCCTCTCAGCCTCTCTTTAGTTGTTCCCCCCAATGACCCACTCACGGTCACTGCAAGCTCTCATTTGTTTGACCAAATACATATATAGATATATTAGTTGTTATGTTTTTAGAGTTTGTTGAAATTTGGGCCTATGCCGCTGTAATTCTCACTTACCTATTTCGCCAGAACAGTACAATAACAACAATAGACAATAGTAGCAATTTCGCCAGAACATTACAATTACAATAGTAGCAACATTTTGTGTTCAGGCCCCGGCTGTGTTCTTGTCTACGTATATACCACAGTTTAGCAGCCTAGCCTTTCTCTATTGCTTTCCTGCATTTTCTTGAGAGCTATGCAAGGGTAGTTTTTTCCCTACTGTCACACATGCAGTGGAGCAAACAAGCTGGGAAGCCAGCAGAAGCGCAGCTTGGGGAAGCCAGATCACGGCGGGGCAAACCAGCTAGCCACCATCTGTCTTCCAAGTCTCATATTCAGCAAGCCTGCATGATGATACTGCTCCTGTCCAATGCGTTCCTTTCTTCAAGTGCCAGAAAACTCAGTCAGTGGAGAAACTTTCTACAGTTCTGCCGCATGCGTTTCATGGGTGGAGCTGGCACGTGTTCTGGTGAAGCTGCTTGTAGCTGGCAAAAATGAGCCTCTGTCAAAAGGGTCATGTTTCACCAAATCAGAACACATGGAACATATGAGCAATGGGACCAATGTGTAGCAATAATACAGCAATACATAGCAAAGATAACTGTTTCTTCAGATTCAAGCAAAGCAGTCTTTGACAGCTGCTCGTGTCAATTGAAGTGACACTCTCCAAGGGTCAATCAAGAACCTGCATCTCGACAGGTTCCTTCCGACAAAACAGGTTCCTTCTCAGAGGTGTCTTTGAGTGCAGGTTAGACTGTGAAGTACAGTCTGATTGTGTCATGGACTTGCAGTTGCACATGTCATTTTGGCGCAACTGTTTCTTGCCTAGTATTTTCATAGTATCAAGCGAGGTGGTGACATTAATTCTATTGCAAAGCAGAGCCACTTGGAGATCGAGATCAGGTCCACTGCAACGAGATCTATGTTCAAATCACTTTCTGCAAAACAAGTCACTTCATGGGCCTGCTTAGAGAAAGAGAAGAATCCAGAGGAGAACAAGTCACTGCCCCAGCAGGTTAATCTACAAGACGGATTACAGCATAGATGCACCATGCGGTTCGAAGTCATTGCTCACATCAACTTGAACCAGCACATACTTTGTAATTTCTCGCTTGCTCGCTCTTCAGCACCCACACCCTCCTCGAAAGGGTTGGTTGATATGTTTGAAAGCATGCAATGCACGAGTGCTCAATTTGGTACTGCTGGTTTCAGGTAGGCTGGCTGAATGCTAGAGGAGTTATACATCCAATGTCGAATTTCCTGCGCTATCCAGTGCCATGAATGCCTCCAGAAGAGATGATGAGGTTCGAATCCACAGCTTAATTTCAATGTCATGATAGCGGGCATTTATCTTCAGCTTTTAATGTAGAAGTAGGAAATGCAAGTGTGAGACATCGATATGCTTAGTCCTTTGTTTTTGCAAAAATGCAAGCTTTTTCAAGTCCTGGTGTTTTCAACAGACCTTCTTGAGTCGAACTCCCATAGTCTCAGAGAGTGTGCTGGCCCCTGCGCAGGGTGAACGCCCACGCATGCTTCGAATCGAGGCACGATTCTTCACTGCACTCCACTGGCATTGTTTGGAGCAAATAGCTAGTAGCTATTTGTTCCTAGTAGTAAGGCCGGGAGCTACTAGTAGCGTCCTTGCTCCTAGTAGCGATGCCCTTTGCTCCTGGTAGCTATTTGCTCCTAGTAGACCAACGACAAGCAATGTGTTGATGTTTCGAACAAATGGTTTGTGCAAGCAGCGGTAACAAAGGGCATCGCTACTAGGAGCAAGGACGCTACTAGGGGCTCCTGGCCTTCCTACTAGGAGCAAGAAGCTATTGAATTAAAAGTAATTAGAATTGAATTAGAATTAGAATCATTGTCATGCAGCGGCGCTGCAGAGGGTGGTGTTCCTACCGTGTCGCTTTTGCTTCATTTCAATTCTGCCTTCATGCAACCTTTGTCCAAACAGGGTTCGCGCTTGTTTTATGACAGGCTTGTTTTCTTCTCGAATCTGTCAGATGCTCATGTCTTGTGCTGGTGTGGTCTCTGATTTGTCCCTCTTCAATCCTGGTACGCCCGGCATGGAGTGTCAGTCTCGACCGAGGTGTGCTTTCTCATTCTGGAGTTCCCCACCCGTCAGGTGAGGGTTGTTAGATTTTACGTCAGCCCCATCTCCTCCTCCGCCTCCGCCTCCTCCGCTGCCTTGTCCTCCTCCGCCTCCTCCGCCGGACCTCAATCAACCGCGACCATCCACGCCCAGACAGTGTTCCCTGCCAGACCTCAACCGCGAGCTCCAGGCCCAAGTGTTCCCTGCCGGACCTCAACCACAGCACACAACCACAATCACAAACACAATCATACCACCACAAACACAATCACAAACACACAACCACAAACACAATCACAAACACGCAGCCACAAGCACAAACACAAACACACTACAAACACGCAACCACAAACACACAAGCACCAACACAATCACAAACACGCAACCACAAACACAGTCACAAACACACAGCCACAAGCACAACCACAAACACAATCACAAACGCAACCACAAACACACAACCACAAACACAATCACAAACACAACCACAAACACACCACCGCAAACACAACCACAACACACAACCACAACACACAACCACAACACACAACCACAACACACAATCACAAACACACAACCACAAACACAACCACAAACACCATCACAAACACGCAACCACAAACACAACCACAAACACAATCACAAACGCAACCACAAACACAATCACAAACACAACCACAAGCACACAACCACAAACACAAAATCACAAGCACACAACCACAAACACACAACCACAACCACAACCACAAACACACAACCACAGCCACAATCACAAACACGCAATGACAAGCGCACAAACACAAACACAACCACAGCCACAACGACAAAGACGCAACCGCAAGCGCAACCACAAACACAATCACAAACGCAAGCACAAACACACAACCACAAGCACAATCACAACACACTACTACAGCATACTACAGCAAGAGCTACTACTACTACTACTACCACCTACTGGGGCCCCGGAAGCTTCCAAGTTTCGGGCCCCGAAGCTCGGGCCCCAAACTGTGCACTACTATTGCTTCTACTACCACACCACTACCACTACCACTACCACTACGACTACGACTACCACTACCACTACCACTACCACTACCACGACGACGACGACGACGACTACTACTACTACTACCACTACTACTACTACCACCACTACGACGACTACTACTACTACTACCACCACTACCACTACTACTACTACTGCTACTACTACTACTACTACTACTACTACTCCTACGACTACTACTACTAGTACTACTACTAGTACTACTACTAGTACTACGACGACGACGACTACTATACTACTACCACCACTCCGACTACCACTACCACTACCACTACCAATATACCACCATACCACCATACCACTATCACTACCACTACCACTACTACTACTACTACTACGACGACTACGACGACGACGACTACTACTACTACTACGACGACGACGACTACTACTACTACTGCTACGACTACGACTACTACTACTATACTACTACCACCTATATTACTACTTCTACTACTACCTCTACTACTACTTCTACTACTACTACAACTACATACTACTACTACTACTACTACTACGACTACGACTACGACTACGACTACGACTACGACTACGACTATACTGCTCGGGCCACGGAAGGTTCCCAGGTTCGGGCCCCGAAGCTCGGGCCCCGAACTGTGTCCAACAGCAACTAACTACTACTACCACTACCACTACCACTACCACTACCACTACTACTACTACTACCACTACGACTACCACTACGACAACCACTACGACTACCACTACTACTACTACTACCACTACTACTACTACTACTGCTACTACTACTACTTCTGCTACTACTACTACTACTACTACTAACTACTAGGGCCCCGGACATTTCGAAGGTTCGGGCCCCGAAGGTCGGGCCCCGAACTGTGCATTACTATTGCTACTACCACCGAAGTACTACTACTGCTACTACTACTACTGCTACTGCTACTACTACGACGACGACGACGACTACTACTACTACTACTGCTCGGGCCCTGGAAGTTTCCCAGCTTCGGGCCCTGAAATACACAACGAGGGTGCTGTCAACGTGGCTGTTTTGAAATGTCATGGTGGGGACTACTCGGAGTAAAGTAATTTTTTTAGTTGAGCCGAGTTAGAACCATCAACCTATTCTGAAGTTGGTTTCGGGGTGTCGTAGCAGCTTTTCATTGCAGCTCGCCAAAGTATGCCCTTAGATGTCTTTGCAGGTGCACGGGCTACTTCACGACTGGTTTGACTTGGTTGATATCCTCAGCTTTTCTCTCTGCCATTTTGCCCTTTACTGTAATTAGACTTATATAGCTAGGACACCGGAGCTGCCTAGCGATGCATGGGTCCGCAGATGTACTGTATATAAATATAAATATATATATATATGTATATACTGTATATATAAGAATGATCAAGTGGTTTTGCGCTTTGATTGGACATCGGTTCAACATACCGTTTGGAGATTTTGCTATCAACAACGATATTGATTGACTTGTTTGTGGCCGAACAGAGTCTGCTGTCATTTGATTTGAGCTGAGGACGACTTGGGAGACATGGTGAAGTCATCAGGCCACCCTCCAACCTAATGCGATGGCCTCCAACCTAGAGGAGTATTTGCAAGAGAAGTAATGAATCTTTGAGAAACTGGAAACACTGATGCCGGATGCCTTCATTTACATTCCGAGCTTGCATTTCAGATTCCTGAGCCGGGGCCTGCAGTTAGTCCTTGCATTGGTAAGTTACATGCTTTGTTTGGTGACAGCCACATAGTAATTTGCCAACTTGCTGGGGCAGTATCTCTTGGAAGACGTTACTTTGCCAGCTCAACTTGTGCACCAGGTTTCAACATAACCCTACGCGAGAACATCGCCCGCTACTTTGGCGTCCCGGTGGGGTATGCCTACTTGGTCAGTGTCAATGTTGAATGATTCGAGAAAGCCAAAAATCACTATATACATAGAACCACTACATCAAGCCCACCTCTGATGCATTTAATTGTGCAAACACAAGCAGGCTACCTTTAGTCCACCCTCTCCCTCACGTGTGGATGCAGGTGGACCAACAGGCTCTTTATGATGAGGCGCTCTTTGCTCAAAGTGCTTAAGACAGAGCAAAGCAGTCAGCAAGCACATAATCCAAACATGTGGGAACAGCTTCACTTCAAGTACTGTAGACTTTTGAACACGACTGGCTGTGTTGCGAGGTGCATTATTCACAACAGTGCCTATCACCTCTTGCCACACTTCTCATCAATTCCAGTGCCAGGATGGCATTTTGGCAACAACAGCTGACTTGCGCCTGGCACTTGGTAGCCTACACAGATTTTAAGTTGAATAAATAGTTGCTGGATTGTTTGAGATGTTAAATGGGACGCGCAATTTTTTTACATGTTTTTCTGAAAAACTAGGATCATATGTAACCTTGGACCTTGGACAAATCTTACTAGAGTGTGGTAATTCTTAGCTTTCAACTTCAAGACTTGCCATCCGTTTATACAACATGACAAACCTTAATTGCGCTGGACTTGTGTTCACTCACCGCCACTGGCCAGACATTGAGAAACTTTCCTAGTATGTATTTCTGTCTGTCTGTCTGTCTGTCTGTCTGTGTGTCTGTATGTCTGTGTGTCTGTGTGTCTGTATGTCTGTATGTCTGTATGTCTGTATGTCTGTATGTCTGTATGT
>CAXAMN010018502.1:0-35260 GCA_963970005.1 Durusdinium trenchii | reverse complement strand
TGTATGTCTGTATGTCTGTATGTCTGTATGTCTGTATGTCTGTATGTATGTATGTATGTATGTATGTATATATGTATGTATGTATGTATGTATGTATGTATGTATGTATGTATGTATGTATGTATGTATGTATGTATGTATGTATGTATGTATTTTTTCTCCTAGAGGTGAGCTCGTTGCCGGTTTGGCAGGTTCAAGGCTAAAAGCCGCGAAGCTAGGCTCAGGAGGTTCAGAAGAAGTCGACAATCATGTTGTTGCCTTCGTCATCTTCGTCTTCTTGCCCTTCCCTTTCGTCAAGCTGGGTGTTGAAGTGCAATCTCCGAGGTGTAGGGCCTTGCACATCCAGGGATTGGGCCTCCTTTGCGGGTGGCTGTGAGAGACTTGCTTCAGCCGACTGACTGCTGGTGTCCGTTTTCTACCTGAAGAACTCACTGAGTGGAGGTGAGCCTTTGGTGCCAGCTCCTTTGCAGACTTTGGTCAGCACCTGGTTGGTGATGATTCGCTGCTCTCCATCAAGGTTCCACTGACACCCACATTATGTGCATCTTACTTCTCACCCTTTTGACACAAAGTGTGACTTGGGTGCCCTTGCGGCGGTTGTGGGAATGCTTGATCCACGCACTTGGATGTGATGAAGTGCTGGAAGGCCTCTTGACTCTTTTGTGTGTGTGTTGACACCACATTTGAGGCATTTGAGGTACCCGGTGGTCTCAGCATATTGGTGTTCGTCATGGGCTGGTGTTTGCTGTTGTTGCCGGTGCAGGAGGTCTTTGATGACCTGGGCCCGGGTGAGCTTCTTGGCCAGGGGTTCAGCCTTGGCTGGCAAGCTATATGCATCTTCAATCCTCACCTGCGGACAGTCTTCATGAAGTCGGGTCTCAAGAATGCTTTTGGTCAAACCTTGATGCACTCTGGCACCGCACGCAGTGCATTGGTACCCGCTTCGATGTGGTTCCCATCTGTGATGGTTTTCTGCCCAGCTTTTGCCACATTGTTTCACCAGCTCACGCTTGTATTGTTTGGTGTGCTTCCCTTGATGTCTGGGTGCTTTCTGGTGAATAAAGTGCTGGGGGTCGTCGTAGATCTTGGCCAGCCGTTGGACAGCATGGGTGTAAATCAGCTTGTGGTCGGAGTCTAAGATGTCCTGCCATTCTGCCTGTTTGTGGTCTTGGAACTGTTTCGCTCGCTCCCAGGCTGCTAGGGCAGAGTCCCGCTGACGCCTCCTGAGCTGTGGTTCGTTGCCCGGTGCATCGGGCGTTCTGGTTGCTCGACTGATGTAGAGCACTGTGATGCGGGCAAAGTCTTGCTCTGTGACTTCTTCAAGGATGTCCTGAAAGGCTGCTCTGTTGCGGGGTTGGTGCCATGCCTCCCAAACTTTGGCTGGTGTGGAGGTGTGCTTGGCCAGGGCCACCACCCCTGCCAAGAGTGCCCTGGCTTTGGTTTGTTCTCCTTTGGCCACTCCGGTGAGTGCGCCAAGTCTTTTCAATTGCCCTAAGGTCATGGTGTGAACGCACAGGCCGAACACCCACATTTGGGCGCGCTCGTCATAGGAGGATGGTGTGGCGTCCAGAGTGTTGGCCCGGCCGTTGTATGGTTGGGGTGCTATTGTTGCAAGGTCTGCCCAACAGCCATGGCCCTGGTATGGATGGTCTTGTTGTCGATGCTCTTGCGGTTCCAAGGGAATCCAGCCGGTGGACCATAGAGGTTCTTCCTCTTTGGGTGTGATCCTGTCCATCCACTCTGGCGGCATAGGCTCATGTTTCTGAGTTTTGTGCCATTTGCATAACCACAAGATGTGCTTTGGTGTGGCGTCGACTTGGCACAGCGGACATCTTTTGACCTTGGTGGCTTCACGAAATTGCACTGCTGCCTGAACCCAAGTGTTGAGGTGGTGTTTGTTTGCTCTGGGATGGCAGTGTTTTCTTCACCTCATGGTAGGTGTGCCAGTCAAGGCCAGTGATGAGGTTGTGATGATACTGTCGGCTAGCCAATCGGTTGGTGCGTTGGTTCTTGGCTTCATGGAGTAAGGCCTTTTCTACCTTCCACCACGGTTGTCGCATGTCGAGCTCATTGCTCAGCAAGAGGGGAGCTTCAGGTCTGCCCATTCCTTGAGATAGGTGATGGCTGCAGCCATGGGTCCACGGACTGTGTACCATGGGTACTGCTTGGTCTGAAGCTGGTGATAGGTACTGCGGTCAGTTGCAATAAAGGCATTTTTTTGTCGAGCATCAATGGTGGGTAGTTGAGCTGCAGGGCTTCTTGTTGGAGCCGGGTGAGGTTGATGGTGTCATAGAAGGTTGACATGTCCATCAGGCAAGTGACCCCGTGGCATCCATTGGCTCTGAACCTCTTGGCGCAACAGTCTCTCCAGAGCCACCTGTAAGACTTGGGCGCCTGGGCGTGCTCTGTCATGCTCCATTGTGACCGGTAGCTGTTTCTGCCATTGGTCGAGCAAGGGTTTCCTTAGTCTGCACCACACTCGATAGAGCAGGGATGTGAGCGTGATGGGCCGCTCTTTGGTGCTGGTTTTTGGCAGCATGATGACCATGTGCATCTGCTCTTGTGTTGGCAATTGGGCTTGTGTCTCCATCTCCTGGAAGAGTTTGAGGAGCGGTTGCAGAGCTAAGGGCGGTGCATTTCGCAGGAGCTGGGCTGTCACAGCATCTGGTCCACATGCTTTGTCCGGAAGGTGCTTGAGAACCCATGCCAGTTGATCGATGGTCAAAGGCTCAAGCTGTTGTGCTTGTTGCTTGGCTTGTTCCTGTAGGCTGGGTCGTTCATGTTTGTCTTATCTGCCATAACTGTCCCCAGTCGTGCAGCCTTTGTGTCATCCTCTCATCAGGTGGTAGCTGCCGATAGGGTCTTTCCCATGCAAGTTCGCTGCTTTTGAGGCTGCGGAACAAACCTCTTAGGCCTTTGGCCTCTCCTTGTTTTAGCCATTCTTTGTATTGTAAATGGCTTTCATCATTGGCTGCTTGTTGTGCTTCTTTGAGCTGGTGAGCAATGGTGTGTAGCACCAGTTCTGCTGCATGTGGATCTCTGTATTTGTGCCAATGGTGGCTAGTGTCGAAGAGCTGTCCCCATGTGGGAGGACCGACCCAGTGCTTGGGAGCATCTTGGAGAGCTTGCGTGTATCCGCGGACTGGGCCTGCTTGCATGGTTGAGGGTTGCTCCACTGCAAGCTGGAATCTGACTTGAAGTTGTTCCCAAAAGGCTGGCTTTCCTTTTTTCCACGTGGTGGTGATCTTGGTGGACACCAGTGGTTTGATGATCACCCTCAAGCTGGCACCCCGGCCCTGGGCCGCCCAGGGATGCTCTTGGAGCAGGTACTGCTCGGTGCATGAGATCCAGTCTGCCCATTTCTGCGCTTGGCCATTGGGTGGAATGCCGTACAGCTCAATCTCGAAGGCCTGAGATTGGTACGAGGTCCATGGCCGGAAGTCGATGTCTGGTGTTGCTGGCAGGGGTGGAAAGTATTGCACCTCTCTGTATTCCTTGGTGGCTGCTTCAATGTTTAGTTGCAGTGTCAAGAGTGCATGCGGCCTCCAAGGAACTGCCCAGTCAGTGGCGAGAGCCGACATTGCCTGAGAGTATGCTGTGGTCTGGGGCTTTGATGTCGAAGTGGAACTTGGACGGGAGCACGGTGCTAGTGAAGCTGCCAGCTTTGTTCTGCCAGTCCCCTAGGAGGATGTAGGGGTGCTTGGTGGCCTCAACCAGCGCCAGGAGCTTGGCTATTATCGTGGCGTGTGTTGGCCCATCCGTTGTAGAGTAGTTCTTATACGTGTGGATGATGTGCTCTATATGGGAGAGAAGGAGCATGTCACGGAGATCTTCATGGTCATTCATCATTGTTTGGTGGATAATTCAGCTGCGCTTCATCTATGCCACGGGAAAGGTCCTGGGAAGCTTCGCCGCGTTTCGGGAAAGCTCTTGTGGATTCAGGATCTTGCGCGCAAGAAGAATTACAAGTTCGAGCAGTTGGGACATGTCTATAACATTGCCGACTTGGGCACGAAACCTTTGACGAAGAGCCGCGTCAGTTTGATCTTGTACTGGTGCAACTCCAGGCGAAGTGATGGAGAAAGGCCGGGGCAGGCGAGGAGCGTTCCCGGCTGGAAGAGACGAGCGTGAGCAGAGTGAAGATCAGCAAATTGGCAAAGCTGCTCAACAGGATTCTATGAGGGACTTGAGCAGGTGGCTGGGGCAAGGTCAGAGGACTATGAGATTGTGCAGAGCGAGTGCAACTCATGGCCTTGGATGTTCTTCATCCTTGTGGCTGTGATGGTGATCATTATCCTGGCATGCGCAGTGGCCATGATGTGGGAGCGCATTCGGATCCTTGAAGATGAATGTTGGAGATGAAAGATGACAAGGACGTCATGACGCAGGGCGCGATGACCTATTAGGTCGAGAAGAGAAAGTGAAAGAATTTAGAGTGATGAAGGTGAAGACCCATGCCCAACAAATCCACAGGGGACTGGTGAAGGCATCAGGCTATGTGGATGGCACTGAGTTCAAGGGTGATTGGAAGCATTGGAACTATTTGCAGGAGTCCAACAGGTACTTCGACCTACGCCGCATTGATGCCCAGGTCAATGAGTACTTGAAGGCGAAGCAGGCTTGAGAGGAAGAGCTGGACCGGCAGGAAATCCAGCTTCGAGATCCAAGCCCAGAAGATGATTAAGAATTTGAAGGTGAAGAGACGGCTGAAGTGCAGTTGGATACGGGCAAGATCGTGAGGATCCCTGTTCGACTCCTTGAGCCGAGGGAGCCAGAGAGCAAGAACGATGTCGAGGTGGAAGACGCACCGGAGACACAACATGAAGCACCAGTGGCAGCGGCTGAGAGTGTTCAGATGCCGAGTGTGAGTAGTCTTGATGACCCAACCTGTAGCCAAGCTACACCAGGCTGGATTTCCGGCATTCAGGTTCGACAGCTGGCCACTTCTTACAAGCCAGATGCACGATCAGGCCTCAGGGCTATAAGCAGCGCATCATGGCAAACCAAGAAAACCAGACTGAACGAAAGTATGAGATTTACGCTGAAATGGACAAGCGTTACGAGTTCTTGGACTGCGAACCCCCACCATTTTAGATGGCTGAAGTTGGGAAAGACGCGCACCACTTTTGCTTCGATCCCAAAGGAGGAGTGCGTAAATGAAGCATTCCATACACGTACAGCAGACATGCGCGTACCCGCAGGCCCTTAGGTGCAAAAGACCGCGCTATCCGCAGTATGTATGTATGCTGTATGTATGTATGTATGTATGTATGTCATGTGGTGTGATGTTATGTTATGTTATGTTATGCTATGTTATGTCATGTATAAGATGTGTGTGTTGTATGTTATGTATGTATGTTATGTTATGTACTTAATGTATGTATTGTATTGTATTGTATTGATGTATGTATGTAGGTATGTAGTATGTATGTATGTCTGGATGTATGTATGTATTTATGTACGTGGGTGTATGTAATGTATGCATGTGTATGGTATGGTACGGTACGGTACGGTATGGTAACGCAATGTAATGTAATGTAACGTAGTGTATGTAATGTATGTAGTGTTTGAAATGTAATGTAATGCAATGGTATGGTATGGTGTGGTGTGGTATGGTTGTATGTATGTATGCACTGTAATGTAGCGTAGTGTAATGCAATGCAATGCATGTATGTATGTGTGTGTGCGTGTATGAATGAATGAATGAATGAATGAAGGAATGAAGGAATGAATGAATGAACGCGTGAATGTCTGTATGTATGTATGTTTGTAATGTATGTGCAGAGTGTAATGTTTTTTCATTGATGTATGTACTCAATGTATTTATGCTTCAGTGTAATGTAATGCAATGTAATGTAGTGTATGTATGTATGTTTGTATGTATGTATGTAGGTATGTATTAATGTGATGTAATGTATGGTATATATGTATTAATGTATGGTATTGCGAGCACGCGTACGAACGCCGCGCAGCTGTTTCTGCTCGCACGAGCGAGGTCGCGGGTCAGTCACGCTGGTGAGACGGTTAGACGGCCTAGTGAAGCTGAGAAGCTACTTGCACTACTCCTAGCCACTCACTTGAGCCAAAAGTATTGGCCCTTGAGCCAAAAACAGTTCATGCACAAGTGAAACACACACATAAACATGTTTACGGGCAAGGCTACTTAGGCTCACAATCGCCCCTCAGATGGGTTCTGCGGCCGTGGGATCCATCTCATCCCCAAGCCTTGCCCGCGCAGAGGATGCGAACCGCAAACCTCCGCCGCAAGGCAAGCCCTGGCTCCCTTCGAGCTCTGGCTTGCGCTCCTCCGACGGGTTCAGTCCTCTTCCGTCGGCGCACTCTGCTTTCCGAAGACCCTCCTGCGAGGCTCTTCTTCCGCCACACGCGCCCCGTCAAAGACGACAGCTTCCTTCCAAAGCCGCTCGAAGTTCTCGGTGTACTGCTGGTACACCTCATGCCCACAACTTCCTGTCAAGAGGACACCAGCTTCGGCATTGGAACGGGACACTATAGTCCAGTTGCAAGATCCAATGATCAACTGGAACTGGCCATCCTTCGAGATCGCGAAGGTTTTGGAATGCTGAATTCCACGCTGACCTTTTCCGATCCTCGAAGTGTCTCTGTTGTCGGCGGAGTACACCGCCGCCAGGTGCGACCCAGAGACTACGCGCACGCGAACTCCTCCACGAACCAGCTGCTGCAAACTCTGAAATTGCAGCTTGGTGCGCGTTCCATGACTCGAGCCCTTGTCCACCACCAGCCGGGCTGATCCGCCCAACACTAGAAGGCCCTCTACCAAATCTGGTTGGTCTAGCGTATAGGCTGTGGCGATGACTTCTCCGCCCTTCAGCGTTTGCAAGGCTAAGAGGATGGCCTCCTGCGACTCCTTGTTGATCAAGAGCTGCGCGTTCAGCTCCTGGTCTTGAGAGCCGCGACCGCCGCGCGAAAGCGCAACGCCGGTCCACGGTGACACATCCTCCAAAGCCAGCCTTGGCTTATTTTCACGCTCTTTGCGCACGGCGAACTCAGGCGTCTGGCCTTCCTCTGGCTCTCGCAGCTGTTGGCCCTATCCCTGATCCCTGCTGGACCCTGGCTGGGCTTCCGAACGTAGGCCTTTGGCCTTCTCCACAAGGCCTTGGAAGCAAGCCGAAAGGCCAAGCGATTCTACTGATCGCCCCTCAGCTGCGGCTTTTCCTCTGGCCAGGGCCGTTGACGCCGCGCTAGCCTCCGCACTTTGCGGCCCAACCAGCTTTTTGTGCGCAGCCAAAGCGACTTCCACGTGGTCGCAGGTGCCAGTGCGCAGAAACTCTCTGCAAGCGCACGCTGGGGCTCTCCCTGCGATCCTGACTCGATGAACTCCTCGAGTCCCTTTCACTTCCCACGTGGAGACGTTTCCGTCAAATTGAACCAAGCGTGGGGTCGCGTTTCCATGAGCCATGTGCATCATCACGTTTGCGACCTTCCTGGAGACCCACCAAAACGCCAGCCCGACGATTGCAAATCGAGCTGTCGAGAACACCGTCTCGATGAAGGAAGCCAACTCCTCGCCGCCCTCGGCGATCACTACCTGGAAGGCTTCCGACCCGGTCTCCACGATCTCTTCCATCTCGAGCTGGACCCTGCGGACCATCGGCGCTAAGAACGCGGCAAGGACCAAAGTGGCCTTGCTGCCGAAGCTGAACCCATTGCCATTCAAGGCGTGCGCTCGCCGGTTCCGAGCCCTCCTTGACAAGGCCCACCCCTGACGCTTGGTCTTCTTCCGAAGTCTCTTCTTCCTGGTCGCGCGAAGTCTACGAACCGTAGACTTCACCGCTGACCGGGTCGCGCGAAGCCTGCGAACCGCAGACTTCACCGCCGACCCTCCTGAGCGGATTCGCTTCCGCTTCTTGTGACTCTTCTTGTGCTTTGTGCCAGCACGCTTCTTCTTGACCCGTCTCTGCGATTGGGCCAAGAACTTCTGGATCTCTTCCGTCAGCTGCTGTGACGGTTTCGGGTGGTGTCCGTCGTCGGACGACCCCTCATCCGGCTCTTCCCGGATGGCAGAGCACTTGTAGCATCTGTTGCGGAAGCATAAGTTCCCTGACCAACAGCGGCTACACCACCAGCTGTCAGGCCGTTGCAAGACCTGACTGAGGACTGTCTCAGTCCGAAGCCGCTTGGCCTCCCTCCTAGAGTCCGGGCTTCTGCGCCGAGGAGGTCCGCTCTTGGCGTACCTGGCCATAGACTCCCAGCGCTCGCCGCAACGCTCTCCTTTGATCCAGCCCTCGCAACGGACCAGTTTTGGTCCGTTGACCGTCTTGCAGGCTCCGCAAACCCAGCTGCCTTCCTCGTAGGGAAGATCATCAAGGCCGTCGTCCGGCGGACGGGGGGGAGCGTTGGCCCTGGAGTCATCGGGCTCCTCATTGGCGAGTCTGCTTGCAGCGGCCTCTGCGGCCAGCGACTTCCTGTGCTCCTCCGCTCTCATCCTGCTCCGCGCTTGTTTTTTCAAGACCTTCCGGCTTACGTCAGTGGACCCTTGGGCAACTGCACGGAGCCCGGCGTCGAGTCGCGTATCCGACTCTGCGGCGCCGACGATCCTTGCTCGCGGAGTCTCATGAGCGAGCTCCAGGCGCTCTGCTGCTACGGGCAGTGCACGAGTCACCGCCTCTCCATAGCGCCCACTCTCTGTGTCACCCACAGGAAGTCCTGAACGCTTCCTGGTGACTGCAGCTGTGGTCGTCGCTGAGGCGATCATCCGAATACTGCCTTCAAGCTTGGCGGCTCCTCCTTCCGTTGGCCGCTCTTGCTGCTTAGCCATCAGCTGGCTGAGGCCGCCTACGGCACCTTCCTGGTACCGAAGCTCATCCGCGGCAGCACCCCCCCAGCAGTGACTCGACAAGCCGCGCCGTCCGAGTCCGGCCTTCCTTACTCCAGATGGCTTGCAGCTCCTCCTTGGACATTTCGCCCTTCATACGATCAGGCCGTTCTGCGCGACCAGGGTCCGAAGACAGACCGCCAGTCCGCGTCAGAGAGGCAACTACGGCCTGCTTGGCTTCCTGCACTTCTGCCTCCGACTTCACCGAAGGCCCTGCGCTAGAGGAAGCTGCTGAAGGCTCTGCCACCTCCTCCTTGACCGGGTTGGCCGCAGCAGGAAGGGCCGGCTGCGTAGGTGCCTCGCGCTCAGGTTGCGGAGGCGCAGCCTTGGCCTGCTGGCGCTGCTGTTCTTCATAGCGAGCCTCCATCTTGAACATTTCCTCGATGTGCTGCTCACTGAGCAGGTGATCCTCATCAACGGGGCATCCACCCCTGACACCCTTCCGCGTCTTGCACAGCAAGCAGTACCCTTCTCTCTGCCATAGCTCCTTTGGGAGGTGCGCCCACCAAAAATTCGGCGGCTCACCATGATACCCTTTAGGGATTTTAGCCGCTGGCCTCCTTTTGACGGGAGACGCGGCTGGCGCCGCACCTTGCTCTGGCGGGCTGACCTCATCCCTGACGGGAGACGCCGCAGGCGCCGGATCGCGGCCCGGAGGGCTGGACTCAACGGCCGCGGGCGCGGCCGGCTCCTCACTCTCTTCCTTGACGCCGCGTCCGGGCTGCGAAGGCGCAGCACCGGACCGCTGGCGCCCCTCAGCTTCATCTTCCGAGGACGACTCATCGGTGTCCCCAGTAGGCAGCTCGATGGGCGCCAGGCCTTCCTGGCGCGTCCAAAGAAGATCGCCCTCCTTGCCGGTCTCGCCATCAAACATGGAGATGCGGTCAAAACACCGCGGTGGAACCTCGCTCGTGAGGATGACTCCGTCTACCCCTGTCCGCATGTCCACCTTTCCTTCCTTGAGCCGTCCCACAGTCGTGATGACGACTGCGTCAGTCCCAGATCGCACGCCTGTGCGCTTACCGGGTTTGTCCAGAGCATCTTTGCTCCAGTGCACGAACAAACGGCCTTCCCCACTTCCGAGGCCGCTGGGCAGCAAACCATCCGTGGTGATGGAAACCACCCTTTCACGGAAGGTCCCGTGCACGAGGATCGTGTTATCCTCTGGCAGCGCTTCCTCATTTGCCAGCTCGAAGTCCTTCGCGCCCTTGGCACGCGCGGACGAAGTCCCCGTCCGCGGACAGCTCCAACCTTTTCTTCGCTGCCCCCTCTTGCCAGCGCACCGCCTTCCTGACATCTTCGAAGGAAACGCCGAACACGGTGGACACGCGCTCGACCGAGATCCATCCTTCTGGGCCCAGCTCGCCCTGGACCTCATGCCTTCCTCGGCATGACCTTGAGCTGCCGTGTCGCAGCGTCTTCGTCATCAAGAACTCAAGGTCATCCCAGTCGGTGACGGGATCCCTTTCCCGCTGCCACCGACCCTTCCGGCCGCCTTTGCCCTTTCCCATGCTTCCGCGGCCGGGTCGCGAACCGCAGACCCGGCCCACGGAAGCGAGGGCAGGCCGGCTGTTCGCGAGAACAGGCTCTCGAGCTCCCCGAGCTCTATCGCACTCACCCAAGAGCAGCCCCCAAGCGTCGACCCGAGGGCCAAACGGCTGCGGCGCGGACGACGTTCGATCGAACGACGCTCGAAGCGACGCGCACCGACCCGAACCGAAAGGCGCGCGACCCCAAAAACCGACCCAAAACCAGGGGACCCCCCCTAGACCAAACCCAAAGAAGGTCCCGCACCCTAGGGCGAACCCAACCCTCGGGCCGCTGGTGATGACTGGGATGGTTATGGTCTGAAACCTTGGGGTCGTGCTTCCCTTTTGTCCCTAATGCTTCGGCTTGGACTCCCAAGGCCTCCAAGGCATCCCGAGCCGGCTGTCCTACCGTGACCGGGGCGTCTCGCATCGCACGCCGCACTTCTTCTTCGTGCTCCGCGTCGGTTCGAAAGCTCCCATCAACGACCCGGCCAGTCCGGATCGTGAGATCATCGACATAGGCCACCCATTCACGAGTGTACCGGTTTTTCCTGCCGCGGCCCGGCCCGAAAGCGCGATCGACAACATAGCAAAAGTCATCCGGGCCGTTGACAGGTCCGAAGGTCAAACAGACCGGCAGGAACTTGCCCGATCTGGCGACGATGGCCAACACTTCCATGGCCCTTCTGGTGTTCTGGATCTGGTTAAACCCAGTCACTGCGTCCACGAAGGAAAACCAGATGGACCCAGCACACTGCGCCAGCACATCGCTAGCTTTCCTGCAGTAGTAGGTGCTCCGCAGCACCCGGGCGTTTACTCGCCTGTAGTCGACCACCAACCGTCTTTTACGATGCCGCTTGTGCGTTGGTGCCTCCTTGGTGGGGAAAGGAGGACTGCCCCACGGAGACGAGCCTCGAATGAGCTGCCCCCTCTGGACCTCAGCCTCTAACTGCTCATCAACCCACGCTGCGCTCTCCCCTTTCAGCGAATGCGGCTGCAAAGAGACCGGAGGCCCCGTAGGAACGCAGTCGTGCGCCACGCCCCGGACAGTCGTGCGCGGCGTCCCTTCCAACCAGAAAGCAGCGGCTTTACGGGACAACACGTCCCGACACGCGCCCAAATCGTCTGCGGAAAGGCTCGAGCGCCTTTCCGCAGCGTCGGAACCAAACCCCAGACCTTCTACCACAGCTTTCCTATAAGCTTCCTCTCGTCGAGGGTCTGAAGTGACGGTTTCGCCGCTCAAGCGGTACACACTCAAATCCGCCTTGACCTCATCCCATTTTTCCTCCGTCGCTAGTTTGTCCCATTTTCGCGCCATCTCCGCCGAGAGGGCACTGATCTCTTTTTCGAGCAACTCGTGCTCCCGAGCGGTCAGCTCAGCACTAGTATTCACATCCGGAGGAGGGATCACAAGGTCTTCAGACGCCGTCGTGTCCTCTTTGACCGCGACCAGGTCGGGAACACCCAGACCCGGCCCGCTAGTCGAAGTGGAGGGCGAAGAAGCGCCACATTCTGGGCACAAGACCCGCTCCATAACCTTCGACTGGACGTCGGCAAACACGGCACGAGCATAGGCGTCGCAACAAGCGACTGGGTAGAAGCTGCTCATGACTCCGGCGGAAACCCAATGAGTGTCTCCGTCCTCGCACGGCACCTTGACCGATCCCCTGACCGGTCGATGAGCGTGATCCGTGACGCTCAGCGCGTCCGGTCGTTTGCACCGAAGAGAAAACCCTGAAAGCTCTTTGTTAGCCACCCATAGCTGCCCCTTTTCGACCGCCTGGCCTAAAGACCCATCGTTGACCGCCCGCGACACCATGCCGTACTGGCAGCCATCAGTCCGGACAACGGCCCACGGTCGCTTCGGATTATCAAGGGCGCCGATCTCTTCAACCAATGGCGCCGCCTGGAACACAGCACTCCCAACCGGGTTCTCCAAGGTGACCACACGCTCGTCTTCCTTTTGCTTCCGCAAAACCTCAACGGCGTGTTTCAGCATGGCCTCATCCTGCGCCGTTAAGCTGCCATTCCCGATCCTGCTGTATCCCTCGCATGGGAGACCCAAGTGGATCGCATAGGGCTCAAGCCAAGCAATGAGCAGGTCGACCAAATCTCAGTCGCCCCTCTGCCCAAGATCCCACCTTCGCCCGTATGAAGCGCGCAGACGATCCACAGGGGGGGCCACCACGTAGCCCATCCGGCGGATAGCAGCAGTTAAACCACCGTGCCCTGAGTACAGCTCCAGGAAATGCACCTTAGTTGCTCGCTGACTGACAAGCCACTTCCGCAACACTCCGGCCTCTCCGGGGTATCGCTCAGCACCCACTGTGGCGCTGTAGACCAAGCCAGCAAACAGTTGCACCCACGACACTGGTTCGGTCCGCGAAATGTCCTGAACCAGGAGCATTCCCGCAGGACCCTCGCCCACCAAGCGGTAGCCCGCTTTATCAAGCTTCCGGCTGGTGCTGGCTGCGAGAGTCCCATCCCTCGAGATCTCTGCCTTTGAGACCACTTCTTTCAAGCGAATCTGTTCAAGACAGGGCCTGGTCCCAGTCTCAGAAACTTCACCATCCTCATCCAGGAAGGCGAGGACCCACTTCACGCGAAGCGAGCCAGTCACCGGACGATACCGGTGGACTCCAATGAGCCCTTCTTCAACTGAGACCTGAGTCACACGTCCGAAAGAACAGATCTTCCGTCCCTTCGTATAGGCGACAACATCACCGATGCGGAGGACAAACTGCCGTCCTCGCGAATTCACGTCGAGCTCCTTCTCCTTGGATCCGCTGCCCGACAGAGAGAGGCTCATCAGCGGACGCGTCCTCAAGAACAACATCCCTTGAGGCACGTGGCTCATCATCCATGTCGCCGGGAACGAGAACGCAATCTTCAGCGTGAGCATCGACCGGGCGGGCAGAAGCATCGGCAGCCAAACGAAGCTGCAGGCGGTGACCACGAACGGAAACAACCTCCCAGGGCCCGGACAGACCACGCTTCCAAGGGACGCGCCCCGCCCCCTCTGCCCGGGGCACTGGAGCTCGCCAAACAACACGGTCGCCGACCTGGAGCTCCAAGCTGCGCCTATATCGATTTGCTAGCTTAGCTCTGGCTGCTGAGGCTTGCTCCCAATGCCGCGAAACCTTCCGCGACAGCTGCACAAACTGCCCAAACTGTCGCCGAGCCCATTCGCTCACGGGTTCAAACTGAAGGCTCTCCTTAATCAGGTCCTTTTCAAGATCCAAGCCTAAGGACCAGGACCGCTCCAAGTCTCTGGGCGTGTACCCGTGAGGCCCTGGAGTGTTGTCGAGAAGGTACTCGACGAGAGGGAGGAGCTCGGACCATTCGTCGGTCTCATCGTTGGCGAGCTCCCGCAGGATCACATGAAGAACCTTTTGCACCTCTTGGTGCATCCGCTCGTTGGCGCCCATTTCGCACCGTCTCATGGCCGTACTGAACTTCTGCTGGACATTCAGCAGGGTGAGGAATTCTGCCATCATCGCATTCTTGAATTCCGTCCCTCTGTCCGAACGGACTAGCGTCGGCAGCGTTCTGCTTCGAAAAATACATTTTCCGAACGCCCGACGGACTTCCGCGTGCGAGAGGGACCGAACCGGTTCCACAAGCACCGCATGGCTCAGGCAATCCAAATAGGTCAACGTATACCTGAATCCCCAGCGGTCCTCCCGGTTAGGCCCTTCAAAATCTACGGAGACCTCTTGCCAACAATGGTCGGCAAAACACCGCGAGACTCCTGCTTCGACTTTGCGAGGTCGAGACCTCGCCTTGAGGCAAACAAGGCAACGATCCACCCACTTTTGAACGTCTTCGCGCATTCCGGTCCACCAAACCGTACGCGCAAGGACCTTGTAGGTCTTGTCGCTGGACTTGTGGCCCCCCCAGCGCCCCACTGTGCGCCATTTGAAAACATGCCCTACGCCAGGTCAAACCGCATTTGACGCCGCCTGCCCAACAGGGATGACCACAACCCAAACCTGCTCGCCTGTTTCCAGGGTCACGGACCGTTCCAAGACCCCATCACCACCTACCCGGTATGGATCCCCCGGCCGTCGGAAGATCCCAGCAAGAGACCCGTCTTGCCTTTGACTGGAATACAGGGCGCTCCTTAGCGACCCCGTGACTGAAAACTCTGCTACTTCAGCAAAAGAGCGGGCATCCTGCGCACGCTCTGCCCTCGTTGGTCCTCCATCCTCCGTCCCGCGGCAGGGGTCCGAAGGCGGATCCCCCGCCCGCAGAGGCGGTCCATGGATCTCGGTTTCAACATCAATCGCTCCGATGCCCGTTGACATCGTTGACCTTCCGGACCACGAAGAGACCACCCAGTGTTTAGTACTCAAGACTATGACCTTTTTGAATTCAGCCGATTTTCCTACTATGGCGAGAGTCGGACGCGAATGACCCTCATCTACCCTGACCTTTTTCCCTAAGGCGATCAGGAGCCAGTAGCCTTCGGCTTCCTTCCTTTGGAAACACATCAGGACTCGCTTAGAGCCCAAATCCCTCCGCCGTCCGATAGCCTCGCTTCCGATGCCATCGTCCCAAACGACGGTTCCGGTTGGCTCGCCCACAAGCCAAACCAACCTTTTAAACTCAGCAGGCCACTGGGAAGAGTGCATCCCTTTTTGCCAAGTGGCCTCGCAGACTCGACTGAGCAGGAGGACGTGATTGAACCAGTTGACTTCCGAAAGCTCCCATGAAGCCTGAAGCCGTTTTGACTGGCTCACCTTCAAACAAGACTGGAGGACTGTGACTGTACCATCCTCGTGCACGCACCAGGCCGCGCGATAAGGAGTTCCTTCTGCGCCACAGTTAGGCAACTGCAGGTTCTTTCCCTTCGCCCAGGCGAGCCCGGCTACCTTTCCAAGCCTTCCAGGAAGATCATGAAACCCTCCTGGACGCCCACTGTCCTCCCAAGCTTTAGCCCAACTTTGGACTAACCTAAAATTAACAAAACAAGCCTTGGGCTCATTCGGAGCCGTGGGGACGGCGCTCAATACCATGAGCTCCTCTGCTAGGAGTTCGCCATCCCTTGCTTCAGCGCCTTCTGGTTCAAGCGCCTCCCGCGCAGCAGCAGCTGCCCGGAAATCATCACTTGCCTCCTTCTCAATGCAAGTGGTGCAGCGCCCAAACACATAAGCCCGCTTGCCACATGAGCACCTTCCATCGTGCTCCCAGACGTCCCTGCCTGGCTCCACAGCCAAGTTCATCAGAGGCGCCTCCGAAATGTCCTTGAGGACTCCAAGCCCGAGGATATCGCAAACTTGTCGCGAACTCTCCTCCTTTGGCGACCGGGTCACCACCCCGAAACCCTTGGTCGGCTCTTCAGGAAAGACTCGACTGACCTCAGGGCAGGCCGCTTTCAGCAAGTCGCCCCCAGCTTGCGTCCTCCAAAGGCGCGGATTAACGCACCAAATGGACTTCACCCCTGACCATCCGGACACAACTTCCCGGATCTCCTTCCTCTGCAGATTGCGCGCCTGCAGGGTGACCTCCACGACAAGCGGAAGTCTGAGCAGCCCAAGCACGACTGCTCCCTGTCCTACTCCAACCGCGAAATCAGGCAGGTATGAACCCATGGCTCGAAGCGCTTTGGCGCAAGCAGTGAGGAGGTCGACCCTCAACCTCTTCACTTGCCTTTCCCCTTTCAAGTTGGCAGTGGCACCGTCCAAGTGAGACGTGTTACCTACGTCATCTTCGAACGGGCCTTCTGATGCTCTCACTGCGATTACCCAACCGGGCATCGCTCGGGCCAAAGTGCTCCTGAGCCGGACAATTTCTGAAGCATTCTCCATGTGCTTCGTATAGTCACCTAGAAAAAGGACCTTGAGCTGCCTGGTCCCTGTTGCTCCCGCGTAGAGTCTCGAAACGAGGACTCCACCACAGGGATCAGCGCCGTCCACTAGGCTAGCAGCCCCTGGCGCTACATCATTACCGATAGCCCACGCCACCGGAATATCAGGATCTTCAGTGTCACCACCGAGGTAGGCTTCCAAGTCAAATCCCTTCAATTGACCAGCCATTCCTTGCAGATCCCTGGTCCGATTTTCGAGCAGCTCATCCCTATCTCGAGGGTTTCGCGAAAACCCATCCCCGAGCTTAGCGCTCCGGCCGCTCAGTGACCTAATTTCGGACCCATCTGCAAGGATTTCAGCCACCCATCTGACTAGCTTCACGTCCGCCCCAACATCGATGTGTTGGGCCTTTGTCAGATTCGCGTGATCTGTCCAACATAAGGTTCGAATCGTTCCAAATGTTTTCCTTGTGGCTCTTTTCACCTCCAATTGAGCGAAGGCCTCCTGAACTAGAGGCGGCCATGCTTGCTGCGGCGGCGTGAGGCTTTTGCTGTGCGTGAGGAGCACCTTCAGCCTTGTGTGGTCTCTGGTCATCTGGACCACGGTACCACCGACCGCAAACCCGCTGGCATCGGCCACCTGCTCAAGCGGACAAGCTCCGGAGATGGCGCTGGCCTCGTCAATCATAGCTAAGCTGATTGACTTAGCCAACATGCGCTTGATGGCCCGAACAGCCTTGCAGCCTTCTGTGCTGCCATATCCGAGCCCTTCAGGTGGGAAGGTCGCATCTGGCCGTTGATAGCCAGTCAAAATTTTGGAACAAACACCGTACTCCGCGGGGAGGTACATGCGCAACCAGTTGGAGCATCCAAGAAATTGCTGGATATGGAGTTTCTCTCTGAGCGGTGCAAAGTCCATTACGGCCTTAGCTCGCTCAGGGTCTGGTTCGCTTCCATTCCTCCCAACGATGTGTCCCAACAGCTTCCCACCTTCCTTGCAGATCTCCGCCTTAGCCACCCCGTAGCTGAAACCAAAAACGATCGACTTGTCCAAAAATGCTTCAAGCGAAATCAGGTGATCCAGGAGGAATTGGTTGGCCTTGGGAAAACGCTTCTCCAGAGACCTCCTGAGCGCATCGTAGTAGCGCTCCGTTGGCGTTTCCTCTGCCATTTTGTCGATTCCGCCTGGCGCCTCCACTATGTGAAACACTGGCTCGGTCATGGTGCTCCTCCAAGAGCCTTCAGAACCATGACCCACCGCGTAGAAACGGGTTTCTCCTACCCATGGACGTCCCTTAAAGACCCACGGGTCGCCCTCACGCCACGAGTCTTCCCAAAAGAGAGACTCTCCATCCAAAAACTGACCTGTCGTGACCCTTCGAGAATCCAGCTGGTCGACATTCAGCGTGAGTGGGGCCGACGCTTCTTCACTAAACTCAAACAGCTTCTCCCGGGCCTCCGGGTGCGTTCGCACCCAACCACCGGGGAAGGTGGCCCACACTTCCTCGCGACGAGGATTCGAAAACGAAGTCCTCGCCCGCGATTCTTCGCGACGAAGGCTCGAAAACGAGGCCCCCGCCCGCGACCAGCTCTTTGACTCATATTGCGACGGGTCAAATGCGTACGCCGCAGTGAGCGCAGCTAGACCAACCGCGAACGTGGCGAACACTCCATATCCCTTCCTTGGCTCACGCGCCTTCCTAGGTGTTTTCGCGCGACACTTGCACCCCTGGAGTGGAGTGCTCTTGATCTCTCCTTTCCGACCGCACGAATAGCAGACTGAACCAATGAGGCTGGGCTGTTCCAATCCGCATTCCTGGCAGGTGTCCGGCTCTAGGCCAGCCGTCTGGCTCACGAAAACTGTGTCGACAGCTCCGCAAGAACAAGTCCCACTGACTACTGCACCTGACCGGAGCTCTCCGACTGGATCGCCTTCTTCAAGGACGACCTCTTCCTGGTATGGCGTCACCAGGACCATGCCTTCACGAGCCCCTGTGTCCCAGATGCCGGGAACTGCTTCCACCTTGCCGGCAACTGGAAGGACCACTTCACAGCTCGAAACTTCCGGCGTCCAGTTGCCAGCAATTCGCACGGGAAGGAGAGCGCCTTCCCCAGGAAGCAGCGTCGCTCCTTCATCACCTGCATAGACTACCATGGCCCTTGGCCCGGTCTCCGGCTCCAGATGTCCCTCAGCCTCCTGGTCTACTGCCGAGAGGATGGACCGGAAAGGATAGGCTCTGTCCTTCCTCTCCGCACTGAAGTTCTCACAGCGCGGGAGATGCACACCTAGAGAGTCCAGCACATGGGTCATGGGCCCAGGTCGAAAACCTAGCCCACGTCGCGCTTCGCAATCCAACGCGCGGCCCCCAAGGATCAACCCATGGAAATCGCTAGTCCCCTTTGACGCGATCTTGCACCTCACGAACAGCTCATGCCCCGGCTTCGCCCGATCCGGGTTGTCCCCTTCAAGAAGACGGACGCGGAGAACCACGCCACCCTTGAGCGGCACGGGTGAGCCGCTCGCAATCCCATGCACGTACTCTGGATACAGCCATTTTTCGAACTGAATGATCGGAAAGTTCTTGTCATTTGGGCGCAAGCCTAGCTCCGCAGCCCGATTGATGATCCCGACCACCAGCTCTTCCGTGATGTGATTGGACCCAGCGCATCCGTCCAACATCGTGTCAACCTTCTTATCAAGGATTTGCACGACGGTGCGGTATTGATAACCGCCAGGCTCATTCGGCACGACATGCCACCAATCTTTTGGGAGCTCGTCCAACTCGGTGAAGGGTCCCTTCTTTGGAACTCCAGGGGATGAACTCCGCGGCGCGGACGCGAACACGACGTCCGCACCCGCAGGTTGAGCCTGCTCTAAACCACCCGTCACCACACAGAACGCGGCGAACGGATTGAGCACGCTGTTCCCGCTTGGAGCTGCCCACCCACTTGGAGCGGAACCTTGTCCACCTCCCGAGCCCGTAGCACCGACATCGGTTGCCAAAACATGCGACATGTCACAGTTAGCGCCTTTCTTGCACGCGCCGTTCTTGGCAAAGTAAGGGCACTGCTTCTCGCTCTTCTTTTTCTTAGCGTCTCCAGCCTTGCCCTTCCCTCCTTTGCCTTTCCCTTTACCTCCCTTTCCGTCGCCTTTCGCCGGATAGGAGTCGGACCCTTTCCCTTTGCCTTTCTTGTCAAGCTCCTTCCTACGCAGCTCTTTGTCGTGCGAGAAAGGACAATCGCGACCCTTTCTGCAGCTCCCGTGATCACGATAATCCCAGCAGAGTTTGTCCTTGCGGGGATCTCCAGACGTGATCGCCACCTGATCACCTCTGCCCTTTCCCTTGTTCGCCTCCTTGTTGGCCTTGTCCCGCTTCGCTTTCTCTGCTTTCTCCTTCTTTGCGAGATCCGCAGCAAGACGCGTGGCTTCGCCGGTGGTCGTGAACACGGCGTTGGCGGTGGCCTTGTTAGTCGCTTCTCGCTGCTCATACTCGAGGACGACCCGATGAGCCTCCTCCCAGGTCTGCGGCCCTCGGAGCTTGTCTTCGTGCCCCCAAAGCCGCTTGTCGGATCGAATCTCCCGTTGGAGACTGGTCCCAACCTTCCTCAAGTAGGAGAGGAAAAGCTCTCGCTGCGTCTTTCCAAGACCCACAGCTTCCAATTCCGCCACCGACGCTTCGAACAAAGGTTCGAACTGGTGACCAGTGAGCTTCCCCTTCATGAGCGCGACATGCTCCGCATCGACGCGGATCTCTCGCTCTTCTCGGCTCTCACTAAACATCAAATGTTTCGATTTGATGCGCTCATACACTGCTTCGGGGTCTTCCAGGACCTCTCCGGACTTCCAGGCGGACCGGTACAGGTTCTGGTAGGTCTTCAGCCTACTTCCCCGGCAGCGCGCTCGGAGAGCCAGCAGTTTCTTCCACGGCAGGAGTTCGCTAAGGCGCACACATCCTCGAACTCCTCATAGAACAAGGTGACATCTTTGAAGTCAGAGCGCTCGTCTGTCAAGGTCGGCCAATGAAGGTCTGTTTTGACCGCGGTGACAGACTGGTTGCCTCCGCCTCGTCCCAACGCTTCCTGGAGCACCTTTGTTTGTGCCTCCAGCGCTGCCTTCTGTTGGGCCAAGGCGGCTGCTAAGCCTTGCTCCGATCCCAACGCTGAACCGGCCTCTGATTCGGCTTTCTCTCGTTTCATGGCCTCCAGCTCCATCTCCAGAGCTGCCAGCTTGGCCCTGAGGGAGAAATCCCCATCTTGTTCCGGTCCCGAACTAGGAGCGGGACCGGGCGCCGGCCGTTGGCCGCGTCCAACGTCGCGAAGACCGCTGACGGGACCGCGAGCCACAGGAACCGTTGCTTCCTCCGCTCCAGACGGAGTACTATACACCTTTCCTGGGCTCGAACTCGGTTTCCCTCCTAATTGTTCAATCAACTCACCGATCGCGGCGATCGAACTGTCTCTCTCTCGAGGGTCTAAGGTCTCATCCTGCGCGTAAGCTACGAACTTGTCTCGCAAGAAACGCACAGCTCTCACTTTGTCCAAACCCCCATGCTCACCATACAATTCGATCATGAATTCCGCCTTTCTTGTCACTGTCTCTAACAGACCCGGCGGAACAGCTGCGTCCAAGGCTTGGAGAGCGGAGATGATTCGTCCCATACGCATCAGGTACGCCCCGAATTCCTCCGCCGAAGGGTCACACAACGCTTGCAACTTGGCCCGAAGACTCACCACGCTGACTCCTCCAGTGCCAACTGAAGACGGGCGTGGGCTATTCACCAAGGCGACCTCACGAGACGCAACAGAAGGGGAGGCCGACGCCGACGGCCTCTCTTCCTCCTCCTCTTCATCGCCCTCGTCAAGTTCCGCCGCCCTGCCCTCGCCATAGAGCTCATCCATGACGCTCCTCCAGAGGGCTACTTCTTCACCTGTCGGCAGGCCTCTGCCGTCCCTTCTCCTTGTGGGCCTACGGCCGGCGGCACGTCGCCAAGCCTGCCACCGAGGGAACGTCATCTCTTCCGGGGTAGGCACCCTTCCATCCCGGATCGCTTCCAGCAGAGTGACGCCCTCTTCTTCTCCTGCAACTTCTCGGCTCATCCCGCAGCAAGGCCGTGAACCACGAGCCCCGCCCGCGGTTCCTCCTCACCAGCGCGCCGGTGGTGCGAACCGCAACCACCGACCGCGACCAGCCTCCACACACAGATGGAAGCTTTCCCAGAACAGCCCCCAATTGCGAGCACGCGTACGAACGCCGCGCAGCTGTTTCTGCTCGCACGAGCGAGGTCGCGGGTCAGTCACGCTGGTGAGACGGTTAGACGGCCTAGTGAAGCTGAGAAGCTACTTGCACTACTCCTAGCCACTCACTTGAGCCAAAAGTATTGGCCCTTGAGCCAAAAACAGTTCATGCACAAGTGAAACACACACATAAACATGTTTACGGGCAAGGCTACTTAGGCTCACAGTATATATGTATGTATGTAACGTAACGTTACGTTATGGCATGTATGTTTGCGTGTGTGTATGTATGTATGTATGTTTGCTTGTATTAATGCCATGCAATGTAATGGCATGTGTGTATGTTATGTTATGTTATGTTATGTGATGTGATGTTTTGGTTTATATGAATGTTTGTATGTATGTGTGTGTATGTATGTGGGTGTATGTGTGTGTACGTACAAACTACGTAGGTAGGTAGGTGGGCCGGTAGGTATGTTTGTATGTATGTATGTATGTATGTATATGTGTGTAGTGTATGTAGTTTAATGTATTGTTATGTACTGTAATCGACGACTCACCACCTGGTCGCTTCCGATCGCTGAGTGTTTCGCATGTTTCGCGGGGACTCTGTGTGCGTGTGTCCGATGTGTAGCATACTGTGTTGTAGCGTATTGTAATGTATGTTAATGTTTGTTAATGTATGTGTGTATTTTTTGTTTGTATTTAGTGTATGTAGCGTAATGTATGTATGTATTGTATGTCGTGTATGTAATGTATGTAATGTATGTATTGTATGTAGTGTATGTAGTGTATGTATTGTATAGTTTGTGTATTGTAAGGTATTGTAATGTATTGTAATTCATTGTAATGTATTGTAAAGTATTGTAATGTATTGTGATGTATGTATGTATGTATGTATGTATGTATGTATGTATGTAGCATGCATGCATGCATACATGCATGTATGTATACACATATATATGTAATATACACACTGTATGTAAGTTTGCTTGCCACGGTGGTCTGGCGAGAAGTAATCATAATTTTTCTTGTTACGTTTCACAAGCTCAACTTCAGGCCGTGCTCTGCAGCGATACGCCCCAAAGTTATATGCGCTGACCTCGACGAAAGCAGCATCATGCAGATATCAAAGGGGGCTGGCTAACGTCTTCTTCTACACTGTTAGAAGCGACGCAACCCGCCAATGTGGCGACGACTTTGAGTGTAGACTGTATTGAGATGTATGGAACACTTTGGCTGTCCATCTTTGAGTAACTGCAGCCCCTATGCACTTGTTGCTGCAGAGACACTCCTTTTGCAGGATCTCATTTGTTTTGGGGAGTTGATTATTTTGATGATGCAAATGCCAAGTTTATCGGCACACCAAGGTCTACAATTTCAACGAGATCGGACTTCCACTCAGCATATGCTTGCAGTCACGGTTTGGGTTTGGTGGGAGCTATGCCTTTCGTTGACACTGGGAGGAATCCTGCGGGAATGCAGAAGGCAACACATGAGCAAGAGTGATGGGTTGCAATTTAATAGTTCATAAGAAGGCACTGCTTCATTGAGGTGGTTGATAGATTTCAATCCACTGTCAACATAATACAAATGTCCACTAGCAGCTGATAATTGTGTGATCTTCCTTCACAACACAAATCATGCCAGGGATTAACTTGACCATAAGGCATTTAGCACCGACCAATTGTATCTCGCTGCTTCGGCATTACACTGTCTTTAGTACGAGAGGCGGTGCTTGCTTGAGGCGCCAAGACTTTGACTTCTAGAGTCTATATAGATCCTCATCTTCAATTGTGCGAATGACTCGTTCAACATTGATCGAACGACTTGAGAATTCATGTGAGCAACTCATGTGGCAAGTCAGCTCAGAGAGGTGCGATGCCGGGAAAGGTTTCATCTGGCAGGCAATTTTGGTTCAATCTGGTCCGTATATCTTCCGTCCGAAACTTCAAACTCGCAACTCAAAGGCACATAGACATAGAGGAACTTGCATGATGGCAACAGGACTCTTGCGGTTTTGCTAAGGGATCATGGGCAGTCTGTTCGTTTTTCACACTTCAATGAGAATGTGAAAACCAGCATTCTGCCTGGTCCCTCCTTGCTTAAGCCTATTTGAAGGGTTGTCAATACGTTAGCCAAGGTGACAGGTGAATGTAAATGAATCTAATGCTTCTGGAGTGCTTGCCTCCTTTAGGTAATGGCTGAACCGAACTACTACGAGCTTCTCGGAGTTGCGCAGGGCGCCACGCTGCAAGAGATCCGGGCAGAGTTTCGTAACCCGGCGCAGGATGCAAATCCAGCTCACAAGATGTGCTTTGACGCTTAGCACATGTTTTGCAATGAAATGCGGCACGGAAGGAAACAGGACGGACGGACCGTAGGTTAAAGATACATGAATCCTGATGCAGATACATAATTTGACACAAGTACAGGTGTAGCATTCGTTGGCAGGCAAGAAGGTCTTGGCGGAGCATCCAGACAAGGGTGGCGATCCAAAAAAGTTTCAGCTCTTGAACAAGGCCAGGCATCTCTTTTTGGAAATGATGGATTATCGAATTCTGACAAAGGCGCTAACTCAAGCAACTGTCTGCGCAATTGAGACACCCGTGTTTGATAGTGCTTTGTAAGCAGCTGGTCAGATTCACTCTTTTTGCTTGCTTCCCCATGAAGGAAACGTGACCAGAACCCACCAAGATGTATGACAGACCCCACGTCCTTTGTTTACTGGGTGTGGATGTGGTGCTACGGCATTCGGTTGTAGGGTGCTTTGTGGATTCGCGCACTCTGTTTCTTGCCATTCTGCTTCCTGATGGCCACCTACATTGCACTTTTCATTTGTTGTGGCCAGTGATGTATTCAGAAATGCAAACTCAGTGCGCCTGCATCACTTTGTTCTAGTCAACTCACTTCAATAGGACAAGGGCCTAAACTTAAAACCATGTCCAAGCGCCCAAGGCTCGCGCGCAAAAAGATGATTGTCTTGGATGGCCTGTGTTGATGGCCTGCTAGGCTGATTAACAAGGTGCTCTTCTATTGATTCTACTTTCCTTGCCTTCAAGACAGCCGTATCAGTATTGGGTGCCGTTTGTTGGCGTCATCCACGAAAGACCTGAGAGTCCATTGCCTGCAGCTCCTTTAGCTCGTTCTACAATATGCAACGGCTATACAAACACCTTGTTGGTGGAGAGACATATGGACACACCAGCCTCACCAACAGGGGCTATATAAGCTCCAAACTGTTTTAAGGCTTGATGGAAGCTTGTCGTGCAGATGGTCAGCCCAACTTGAGTTGCCAGGCCTACAACGTTCTGACGGACCAGGACAAGCGACGCCGCTATGATGCTACCGGACGAACTGACAGGAGTGGGGCAAGACCATAGGTCCTTGCAGCTGAGAGAAGACATTTTGCAGCTTTGAAAACATTCTGATGAAACAGAAACACACAGCTATAATTACAAAATAATATATGTTTTTTTGTATACATTTTCAACAAAACTGATGCCATTCAGGTAAGATGGTAAGATGGACAATGAACAGGAATGATTCTTTTTGAAAGAAGGAATCGCAGCCTTGCGTGTGCAGACAGGTGTTGTATGAGATTGCGTACGGAAGTCCAAGAGTCGGTCCTTACATGTGCACATGACCTCTGGAGTAACTTGATCGGCCGCATGCAAATAATATCCTCGTATGCTCACAGCTTTGGCATGTTGACCGTATCATAATACACGACATGTAGACCGCGTGCAACAGGAAACAAGCAAAAGCATGCGACCTCAGACTGTTCATTTTGTGTTCCAGCCTTCCAGGACTGCAGAAGAAGAGTTTGCAGATGCTTAACTGCAGAGAGTCACATAGAGAGGTGGAGCCACAGTGAAGAGATTGAACAGCCCTCTGAGGAGTCCTTTGGTGGTGGCCGCCTGTCAAAAGAGCAGCGGCCAAAGGATGCAGATGAAAGAGCCGTCGTCAACATGGAGGACCCAAATCATCGTCACACAGAAATTGTTGTCAAATTGTTTAGGATGGTTTAAAGTTCACTAAAAAAGACAAGGATTACGTAATTGCAAAACGCCTGCTGACGAACTTCGCACTGGTCTGAACAGGGGTGGAGGTTGTCGCAGTTCTTTGTAGTTTGTCATTTTGATTGTATTTGTGGTTTTGGGACGTTTCGGGTTTCACTTTGCTTCAGTATGCCAGGAGCGTATTTCCAAGGGCCCACAGGGTGAGCACGAGGAAGGTTTCCAAGAGTGGCTGCGACAGCGTGATCAGCAGGAAATGGTTTCTTGGCTTCCTCCTGGTGCGTCTCTCTCAGTGCGTGTGGACTGAGTTGGGAGAGTGCCCTTCGCGGTCGCTCTTGACAACTAAAACATAGCACTGATAATTTAATTATTATAGATTGCAATAATAGTATATTCGAGAATTTGGCAGTCGGAAACTCACAGGACTTGAAATTTAAGATGCACATGTCTAATCCACTTTACTCATTACTCTTGACTTGCAGCTCTTGTTCTTGCCGGATTGAGGTCATGACAGACAAGGACTTCATGAAAACAGCCCTTTTCAATGCAGCAGAGTGACTTGGTGCCGCAAAAGGACCTTTGCTTTGAGAAGGTGTTGAAAGATGAACAAATCTACTTGGATTGCCATAAACATTGCAAATATTTTCTTCATCCTCTCACCTTGTAATGCACCTCAGTTGCAGTCAGTGAGGCTCCCCGAACATTGCCAGCATGATGTCCTGGACATGCCATTCATTTTTTCATTTGGTTCCTTTCAGTTCAGTACTGAGGATGACAGCGCAAGTGAGACATTCTGGCTTGGTGCAACATGTTTTGGGATCGTGGGGAGACACAGGGGAGCTGACCCATTCGAACTAGTCAAGCACTTGCAGAAAAGATTGTAAACGTGAAACGTGTTACAACATGCATGTACTCTTGGATGTTACATGTTTTCAAGCTGACAGGTTGCCGACAACTTTTCAGTCGGCAGTCAGGTATTGTTTGGCCAAATGACTCGTCAACATATTGTAACTAGTGTAGAATTTATAGGAGTCATATACTAATATACCGCTTGCTAGTGATGCCGTACGCGGCCCGAACGTGCCAGGTGGCAGATGTACCTAGTGTTCCATGATGTTCCATGATGTTCCATGTACATTAACACTTGCGGTTGGCTGAGCAAGATTATAAGACTGAGTGTTATTGCAACATATTGCAACCTGGTTTGTGTGTAGGTCTGAACATGCCATACCAGTACCACTCCCTTTGAAAGCTTGTTCCATCAAGGAGCCTTGACTTGATAGCAAACATATTATCCTTGCATTAAGGCTGCGTTTGCAAGGTATATGTTCACGACACCGAAATGTCCCACCGGAAGAAGTGCTAGTTGCTAGTGCCAAAGCACCAGTGCTGAAAAAGCTCGGTGGGTCCGCTTCCGCTTGTTGAACATTGCTATGGCTTCCTCGACTACCACAGAACTCTTTCATGGTTGACCCTCTGGGTTTGGGCACTGAGGTGGTGGTTGGAGGAGATGAATTGTGAGGCGGAACAGGCTACGGTGTCGATCCAGATGGAGGGGAAGCAACTGAGGCCTTGGCTTCTTTTTGCAGAGCCAGCCATCGTGGAAAATATCCGCACCTGCAGAGCTGGAAAGGTCTGGAACTGAAGCGCGTCGTTCCTTCAATAGCCCCACGAGCCATGGGCCCTGATGATGGACCCACGTCCACGGAGAGCTGGCCCGTCACTACATCACCGCCCCACCTACCAGTCATCGGACTTTCCTATCCAACGCAGACCTCAAGTGAAAGCGAGCGGGAGCTGTTGAATTATTCACAGGTTCCTGTGGAAGACCTGGATGCGGGCACGGCGTGGTTCATGGAGGCCTGCGTGTGAGGCCGTCGCTGAAGATCTTGTAGTGATCTTGTTCTGGCAGGGAGGTATATGCGCGGCAAAGGCAAGGCCTCCTGAGGAGCCAGGGTGTAAGGGGGCCTGTTCGTCGCGCGCCCCTTTACTGTGTGTAGTTGTGCTTAAGAAAGAAGGTTGGAGGCTTGCCACTCGCAACCAGACCTGAAAGAGATCAGAAGATGCAGCCGCATTTCCATGCGCCAAGAGAAAAGGGACGCTGTCCATTTGGGGAGCATCGAAGGGTAACTTTTTGCTCTTGGGATACACAATGAAAGGGGCGCCCAAAGTTCTTGTCTGGCTTTGCGCTGCAGCTGAGACGTTGCAAGGCCCAAGACGGATGCCTATGGCCAAACCTTGGGAGGAGCCGTCCAAGTGCAGTGCTTCGGCCGGCAAGGAGCTGTGGCAAATGCTGGAAAAGGTCAGCGGTTCCGATCTTCGGTGGTTCCCAGCTTCTAAAATGTTCGGGGTTCGGGACTCATTGCAAAGCAGGGCTGCAGAACAGCTTCAACTTGAAGATCGGAGCGTCACACACTCTGTGTCACATAGGTCAAAGCCAAAAGCGGTCAAGAAAACCGTGGACCACGATGTACCTGGGCAAAACTTGAATGGGCTGTGGAAATTGTGGCTTGCAAAAGTCAATCACAAGTGGACATTTGACAGCTTGATTGTCCCACAAAAGGCCACATGTCCGTTCCAATGTGGCCGTCGCTTGTCCAACTGGTATAATGAAGAGTTTTAATACCTAATACCATCTAATACCCAACGATTCAACATGCATGTGTGCCAAATTAGTATTGTTCAGCTTGAAGGGGGCATATATATATATTTGTATTGTGTAACTATATATATATAGATTCATTTTCGGGTTCCCACTTCGGGTTCCCAGAAACTTTAATCTTGTTGACTCTACGAGTGCAGCATGCGAACACGAAAGACATGTTTGAACATGAGCTTCGGCCCCGGCGTTAAGGGACATCATCACCTCAGAAACCTTCAGTTTCCCAGGAACTTTTGGTAAGAATGCTGGCAGTCCCTGTGGATGACTCCATGGTGTACGCCGAGTTGAACAAGAGTGGCGTTTGCTTGGGGATGACCGGCGTTGGAAGGCACATCTTTCTGCGGACAAAGAGACGTCAGAACATGTTAGAACAGTGGGTGTTTCCCCACCAACACAGCTTGGATGGAGGCAGCAGGGCCACATGACCCAATCCTTTTTTCTTTTCCACTCCCCCCCCCCTCTGTGAAAATATCACAGTGTACACTTATTTTTTCTTGCCACTGGTACCGTCCACATAAGATTATATTATATATATACAGCAAAATATTTCAGTGTTTGTATGCCTGTGGACGTGTTTTTCCCCACTTCTCAGGTTGGGTCCCTAGATGTAGTGTGTCGTTTGCCTCCTCAGAGATCGCACAAGCAGACACACAACCCATCGTGGCTACCACTGGAAAAACAAAGTATATAAGGATATATAAGGGTTTTTTAGTTAAGCAGGTGGGTTTGCATGAGAAACGTGATGCATGAGCTTTTTCATAGATTGATGGTGTGGGCATGCAGGATTGAGCAGAAGGGGGCTCGCTGTGGAGCGGAGCTCAAGGAGGAGAACCTGGTGAACTGTTTCGTAGGCAGAATCTAGCTGTCCAGTACCTTCCAGAATTCTCAAATCCGAGAAAGAGCATGAGCTGCAAGCCTGCAAAGATGGTTACAAGATTTGACAAGATTGGAATGACATCGTATTACCTATTCTGCAACTTCCATGTCCTCCGCTTTTTCTCAGCGAGATACAGTGTTGTTTTCGACAGAAACTCTTTCGTGCTTGTCCGAAACTATCGTGCTCTTCAGGAACTCTTAGTCTTTTGTTTGCCTGGGTTGTACCAGTTGTGTTCCTGGTCCTATACTTTCGTGATCTTTCGTGTGTTGCTTGGAGGGGGCCCGGCTGGCATCAGCCTACAATAATGAAATTCTTGCCATCCACGACGACAACAACTCTTGCTGATGAAGATGTTTGGGGTCTATGCTGGTACAGTTACTAGCTTTCTTCGGAGAGATTTTATGTTGTTCTTAAGACAGTCGAACGTTGACTTCACAAGATGTGCGCCACCTGACCATGAAACGAACCCAGCCGCCCATTCTCAGGAGGATACGGTTCTCATTTTGCCAAAGCCGACAAAATTCTCTTCTCAGCGCTTCAGCAAATGATGGGATCTTGATGGCCATGAGGTTCAGGCGAAAGGTAAGACATGGTCGTCGTGGTGATAGGGTGCTACTTGGACTGTGTACTTTCTAGGGATTTCCTCACAAGTCAAGAATCCGTTCGCGCATGCTTCCAAGCTTGAGGAACGCGGAACATAGATGTGCCTATTGGATGAACCTGGTTCTTGAGTCGCTTGTGAATCCCAAGGAGGCCGATTGGCACAGCACGCACATTGCTTCACTGCAACGAAGAGGAGACTTGTGCGGGCAGCGTTATCCATCTTGGGCGCTTTGACAAGCAACGTTTAAATCACGAAGTTCGGAAAGCGACGTGACCTGCCTGGTTACCAAAAGTTTCAGGGCCACTGAAGCCAGGAATACCGCGCATGTTTGGAGAGCAGAATTCACATGAATTCACAGATTATCGTTTGACTATGTTTGACTATACAGTGTCACTAAACTTTACAGATTAATTACTAAGTGATTACTCTATGACTCTATAGCCTTGACCAAGCCATGATTCGAACAGCAAGAGCAACGCTCCAGGACGTGATCCGCATTCCAGCAGAAGTCTTGGAGGAGCTGACCTCAGAGCAGATTTGTTTGGCTCCGACGATTGTGACTCGGAACAAAAGAACCTATTCTTCACTTCATGGCTTCACTTTTCACTTCATTTCACTTCATCAGGACTCCACACTCAACTCTTTCGAACAAAAAGGCGTAATAGTGCAGTGGGTCTCGGGCTCTATGACCCCATTTGTTGCCAAGGCATACTTATTGTATCTTATTGTATATAATCGTTTCTTCTCAACGAACTAAGAACCTCCTCAGGTTTGTGCCTATTTGCTGCTCGAGATCTTCGGTGCAAAGCTTAAGCCGGGTGACTCCGTCTTGCTCAACGCAGCCCACCTCAGTGCCGCAGGATCCTCTTTGCCCCGTGGTTTCATGCAGAGCAGCAAAGTCCTTTCACAGTATTCAAACAGTCAGCGTTCATCAATGCTTTCATGCAGCCGCCTGTTGTTGCAAATGGATCTGCTGAGTGCGGTTTTGATCTTGTGCTTGCCAACTCAAGATCATCACCTACTCAGGTTGCAGCTCTGCAAGCTGTTGAAGTTGAAGCCTTTGTGTTTGCTTCCTCTTCCGGGAGCTCCCAAGCACTTGGTGAAGGGCGAGTATGGTTCCAAGAGCGCTTGGCAGGCCAGAAGCAAAGACTACACCTCACGCATGCCACATTACACGGAGAAGCAGTTTTTCCGATGAGCTGTCTATTGCAGCGCAAACCATCACTGCTGCGATTTTGTCTCTCCAGGATGCTGAGACCCGTTCGCAGCCGCCGAAAAACGTTCAAACTCAATACGAACGCATCAGCGAGTGGCTGATGACTATGGGCGCTGAAGAAGCAACTTGACAGCACTACCAGTGCATCAAACACTGAACAGGCAAAGGCTTTGTGACTCACCTATGTACTGCAATATGGATTTCCTTTCCAGACATGCGCCCAGAAGGCACAAGCCAAGCAAGAACTGCAGGTTGTGGGCTGGCAGAGAAGGTGGTTTGTGAAGAATCTGTTGCATATGTTCTGGGATGTAGGGATACAGTCAGGTTTTCCCGGATGCAGTTGCCCTGCTGCGCTGGCGCGACCGCAACCAGCGCATGCTGCCCAAGCTGGCCTTGGATGGCATTGCACGGGACGCCCAGTTCCTTCAATCCTTTTGCCGGTTCTTCTTTCTTAGAACTGCTTCACAGAAACTATAGCTGTTCTTTTTCAGGTATCAGCGGGTGTGGCCAGTGCAGGGTCAAGATTTTTTTCCTAGTCCTAGTCTATGTTTTAGCATGGTTGAAGTCGGCAGGTTGGGTAGTAGTATGGTGATTGAACGGAAACAAAATGAGGGAACGTACATGTAGATACAAGCTGCAAAAGGTAGACTGGTGTGAGATCATCCCAAGAATCCGTGCAGACACTGCATACATCTGCATACATATTCGGCCTACGAGGTTTTGGGGATCGGAGTCGAAATACGGAGTCGACACATTTGTATTTTATTGTAATAATTTGATATTCAATGCTCCCCACACGGTCTTCCAGGCCACAAGAGACTCTGCTGAGCAGCTGATTCACTGTTTGCAGCCAGGTGATAAGGAGATGCTTAAGAACCCGCTTGTTTGCTTGTTCATTCTTGGCATCTCACTGTGAGCACTCTATCATTCTGCAGATTGAATCGGGGGAAGTGTGCAACTGCACGATCAATCAGAATGGCCGTGGCAGAGTGTTTTGCTCGCACAAATCGACATGTGAATGTGATATTGCTTGCCGGAGGATGCCCAAATGGTTGTTTATGGTCACGGAGTTGCACAGCCTATTGAGATTGCCCCACCTCTGCTGGCGGCATGGGGAGACTTGGCCTGCTTTGGAATTTGGAACTCAAAATATGTGTAGTGCCTTACTTATTTCTTACATCTCCTTACGTCTCCTTTCACAAATGTATCACAAGTATAATGCTTGCTTGAAGAGCCCGAGCTTTCTACTGAGCTGGGAAACGTGCTAAAGATGTTTCCTTTTGGGGTGGAGGCAGGCCAGGGGGGTGGTAAGGAAGCAGTGAATTGACGTAAGCAAATCAGTCAGGTAGAGTGATGCTTCTCGAAGTCACCTCTTAGGTGGAAGCCTTATTGGCTTTAATATTGCGCGATGGGTCCATGCCTTGTCGGCCAATGCAACTTGGCCAGGGACAATGGGCGTATGTTTGTTGTGTTGCCACAATGGAGTGTTAGGTGGGAGCCTTTGGAGTGGAGGAAACCGTGCTCCTGAAGTGGCTCACAGAAGAATTGTTGTCTTTTTGTTGCAGAGGATTTGCAGAACTTGCCAATCAAGCTCTTAGGTTTGCTTGAAGTAGGAACACAGATCTACAAGTACAGCTTGGCCGTTTTCCAGCAGGGACGCTCTGATTCTCCAACAAAAAGACTTTGCGTTACCACACTCAGAAGGAAAATTAACACTGTGAAAAACAATCCACCTATGTACACATACACAGGAGACAGAATGACCGGACTTTGCGTTACCAGCATGACCGGACTTGCCAACCGATGAAACTCTGCTAACAATCAAGAACCACCGAACAGGGACAATTGAGCAGTTTGCAGTAATTCTAGTTTTGGCTAACAGCATTTCATTTTACATATGAGCAACGGTTTGTTCAGAAAGCAACAAGGCTAGATGCCAAGGAGTGTTGCCTTGTGGCACACTGACAAGAGGTGCAGGTAGATGAATGAAACACAGGCTTCAACGCTACAGTGGGTCACGTGAACCACAGGCGAAAAAGATGATGGCAGTGATGGAGAATATCACCAAACTGGTTCGTGCCAACAAGTTCACACTGGACACAGTGCCTTCCGCTGCAAGATTGGCAATTCAAAGACCTGCTCATACTTTCTTTTGACACCAATTCTTCGACAGCTGGCTATTCTTCAAGGAGGTATTGGATTGTTGCAACAGTTGGCAACTGTTCGCAAGCAACTGAATGTGATCGATAAGGCCCTGCCATTGGGGGTAGCTTGTGGAGGAGGTTTTTTGATGGAAGCCCGAAGTGTCAGATTCGTGTGAAATAGCGTGGAAACGTATCTTGTGGAAGTGTGGAGGATGATTTTGCCATTGGGATTGCCGTTCGCAGGGTGGTCTGTTGGAGTGTCTGTTGCATGTCGCTTTGACATTGGGATTTGCATTTCAGGCTGTCGCCTCGAAGCTGTGTCTTGGTGACAAGTCTTGGCTAAAGCTGCAGTTTTGGTAGATGTGCTCAGAAAGTGTCGAAATCACCCCAAACGTGTTGTGGTGCGAAGACATGAAGATGTCATGTCGCCACCTTTTGTGGCAGGTGCAGAGTTTTGTGCTAGTTGGAGGTGTTGAAGAGTCGAAGTTGAATTTTCGTGGCAGGCGCAGGGAATCTGCAACATTTGGTGGGGGTGAATGTCGCTCTGCCGTTGGGATTGGTGCGTCGGTGTCTGTGGTTTTGAGGGGCTGGGACTGCGAAGCTGCTTGGCAGGGCTGCTTGATGTGTTTGCTTTGATGAGACATCCCGCTTCACTTGTGGAGGAAGTCTCATACGAGACGCTCGCTTTGGAGACCGCGTGACTTTTGGAGGACATCTCGTGTGAAACGTTGGTTTTGAGATTGCCCCACAAGAGTGTCCCGCAAGTGTGCAACACAGAGCGCCTGGGAGAGCGCCCAACAAGATTGTCCCTCAAGAGTGCCCCGCAAAACTGTGCCACAAGAGTGGCCTGGCCTACAATAGCGTCCTGCAAGAGAGCCGCGCAAGAGTGTCCCATAGTGTCCCAAAGAGCGTGACAGAGGAGTGCCCCACAAGAGTGTCCGACAAGAGGGTCTTACAAAGGTGTTTTCACAAGAGTGTCGCACAAGAGTGCCCCGCAAGAGTGTCCCACAAGAGTGTCCCACGAACCTTGGCCACAAGAGTGGTCTACAAGAGCGTCCCACAGGAGTGTAGTTACAGCGCGTCGTGCCTCTGGAGATCTTGCTAGGCCATTTCGATTTCGAAGGCTCGCGCAAACTGTTGCTGGTCACTTTTCGTGGCAGGCGGAAGGGATCCCTCGTGCTTTGGTGTTCTAAAGTCGACTGTTCTTGACAGGCGCGCGGGATCGGAGTGCAGATTTCGCGGCGGGGGCGGTGCTTTGGACTTCGGTGTAGTTAATGGTGATGATGTGTGGTGAACTTTGGACATGCGGCTCGTTTATGTGTTTTGTGAAGCGCACTGGCCAGCGGTGTGAGTCGTGATGTGCAGACTCACCTTTGTGTTGCCGTACTTCCTTAACACGTCTATTTTAACACTGTTTGGGGTCTCCGGCCGTTTTGCAAGCACACATGCGAATCTGCGCTTGATTTCATCAGCGCGAGTTGCATTGACCCTTGCAATGTGGCCCTGACCGTACTAACCAGGCGCAAAACGCTATTGTTTGACACACTCGGCGCACTCCCGGCTCCCGGACCAAGCTGGCGGGGTCGGTAAAGGCGGGAGAGGGATCAAAAAAAACCAAATATTGATCCATAAAAACAAATAGAGATCAACTAAAAAACAGGGGTCAGGAAAAACACAAACGGACATCAAGAAACAATACTTGGAAGAGACAAGCAAGAAAGAAAGAACGAAAGAAAGAAAGACAGACAGAAAGAAGACAGACAGACAGACAGACGGACGGACGGACACACAGACCGACAGACAGACAGACAGACACAGACAGAGACAGACAGAGACAGACAGAGACAGACAGAGACAGACAGAGACAGACAGAGACAAGACAGAGACAGACAGAGACAGACAGGCAGACACACTTCGAACTTGGAGTTTCAGTTAACGCAATTGTCTCAATGGGAAAAAGGCGATGGAACGGCAAGGTGGAAAGGTCCGGAAACTTGTAGGTGTTTCAAAAAAGTTGTTTCAGTCTGCAGAAAAAGAACGGCGCGCTGCGAGTCGGCTGCAAAGCTTAAGCTGCAAAAAAACTCCGCGAGGTTTGGGGGAGGAAACATGAAGGACCGTGGAAACAAACCGATCAAATTGGACAGCTTATTCAAAAGTTCATTTGGCAGGTACGTGACTCTGGCGTCCCAGAGTCATATCACATCCGATCAGCAGTGTCTTTGTTAGGCAGTGACTGCTGAAAGGACCACTGCCCCCCTGCCTGTGTGAAAGTGGTGGGGTGAGACCCTTTGTCCAGGGTGGGACACACACA
>CAXAMN010018491.1:85291-96923 GCA_963970005.1 Durusdinium trenchii | reverse complement strand
GCAGCGAAATGCATCATGCTTCTTGAGCGACATGTCATTGTCATGCAAATCACAATAGAATAGCGGCGCAAACTGACACGTGACACATCCATGCAAAGTCACTTGCAAAAGCTTCCCCCAATGGCAGCGCCTTAGCGTCCTACTGCCGACGGCTGCGGTCACTTGCGGACGGTTGAGGACGGTTGCGGACGTAGAAACAACGGGTCGCGAACAAGGCTCTACCCCCAGACCCCCAAAGTTAAACGAGAACCCTTCGCTACGCATTCGGGAAAAATAACTAAACCACCGCCGAAATAGAGCAAAGCTTCAGCAGTAGGGGACTACGCAGCTGAAAAACTGCACCCTCCTCAGAGGTGCCAGTTGACATGTACATGCATGCACATATGTCCATACAAACAAGCACCAGTCACATTCCTATGCAGGCAGTAACATGGAGCCACGACACTGTGTCCAACCTTCTGCTGCGAGAGAAATTTGATGCTCCCACCCACCTCTCAAATCCTCCTCTTGGATTTCCAGCTGCCACTTGCTTATATGGACCTCTCGTTTTCAAATGTCCCATGGTTTTTCACTTTTGACAAGCAGCCAGCAAGAGGATTTACTAGGTAGAAATTGTTTGTGGCTCAATAGGTAGCCAAAAAAACGATCCTTCTCCGTTTAGAATATCTTGAGCACTGCGTTACTGGTTTTTCAAGTTCTCTTGTTCGTGTTGCAGTAGTTGCGCATCCTTACCAACGTCTTGTGCAATGTCGTGCAAAGCTCTGGACCATGTACATCGATATGCATGTGTGCATGCATGCACTGAAACATGACAAGAAGTGACAAGACAAAGTCCAGCCACGCTTGAAAAAAACATATATGAATTCACAAGCTAGGTTCTTCCAGTAGCTTCCATCTTTATACATGTCTCAATTAGGCTTCGGGGTTGGGACTGGTTCTTCAGGCTTTGTCGCAGCAACTGTTTCAATCAGGTTGTCTTGTATTGTTGGGGAAGCTGGCGTCGCAGACAAGCTTGGCTGGGCATCCTTTTGTTTGGTGGGATCATTAGCATCGAGACTTCCCTGCTGGGAACCTCCTAAACCCCCATAGGGAGAAACCTTGCAAAACCAAGAAAACCAAAACAGGATCACCACCAAAAAGAGCTAGCATTGCAGCCAGAGCCACAACTATAGCTTGATGTCGCCAATGAATGCCTTCGGGCCATTTTCAAAGATCAGAGCCCACTGCGTGTGAATAGCGCAAGAATAGCACGCAGCATGTGACTGAGAGAAACCAACTCAACTCGATGCGTTTGTACAGATACGCAGTGATGTGGAATCAATGCAAGGAGTAGTAGACGGAACATGATGGAACGTGTCAGAAACGACATGAAACGACCTTTCTCGTATAATTACTTGGTTGTTGACTTCCCGTATCTCATCATCCACCTGCCTACTGGAGGACTCCAAGGATGCCCATATTGCAGCATACGATATAACATGTTTAAAAAATATCCAATTCGTGTATTGTCTTTGTTTGACTGTTTGAGCCCAGCTTTGCAGGAGCTCGTGAAATCTGCGGTAGAAGCGGCACTCCGAACTGAGCTAGCAAGTCAAGCAGAGACCAGGCATGATGGACGAGAAAGCCCAGCCACTTGGTTGGGAGATCATTCGTGTCAGATGGTTTGTTCCGGTTTCAATTGAGATTGCTCATGTGACTTGAACCAAGAAAAGTCTATATATAATAGGACTGTCACAAAACTTGTGTATGTCACACCGCGGGGCCCCAAGTTGCAAACGATCACACCGTTTGCCGAGCTCGAAACTTCGAGCTTGTAAGAGCGTTCCCTGGTGTTCGGGGAGGTTCGCCACTTACAATAATGCCGCTTGCTGCAAACAAATCCATCTTTCTCAAATTATTTTTTTTGCGAGGAGTTTCATAGATCAAACAATGCAAAGACAACCCCATGCAGTAGCACACGGCACGCAGCATGAGCTATCTCAGCCGCTTGAGCTGGGAAGCTGTGACATATCGGATTGCCATTCACAAGTCACGAAAGCTAGCTGTAGCTAGCTCCTAACCATTGATATCTGGGGATATACCCCCCCTCCGCAGGCTGCCCCCTTCCCCCCTGACCGTTTCTCAGTTCCCAACATGGCCGCTGTTTCTGTTGCTGCTTCTTCGCCGCTGCTGCTGCTGCTGCTGTTTCTATGCTGCTGCTGCTTGCTGCTTGTTTGCTGCTGCTGCTGCTGCTGCTGCTGGCACCAACCACGGTTTACACCAAACCACGGTTTGCACCAACCACCCTTTACACCAAAGCACGGTCTACACCAACCACGGTTTACACCAACCACCGCCTGCACCAACCACGGTCTGCGCCAACTACGGTCTACACCAACCACGGTGTACACCAAATCACGGTTTACATCAAACAACGGTTTACACAAACAGAAAGCATGTTTTCGAGATCCCAGCTGTGATTGTTCACTGTTTGTTACACCCGTCGGTGTTGGTCAATCGTGCATTTGCTGCTGCCGCTGCTGCTGCCTCCTGCTGCCTGCTGCCCGCTGCCTTGCCCTCAACCACGGGCCTGGGCTTTGCTGCCAAAAAGTCCCCAGCGCTGCTTCTTCCCCTAGCTTTCGCCACAAGTTGCTCCCGGTTGACATGATCGCCAACCTGAATACAGCCAATTGCCAGGAACCAGGCAAACTTTTGTTGCGGGAATGTCAAGTCAAGTCTAGGTTACTGTAAGACTCGTTTTGACACGAGTGTCCTGAGTTGGCTTCTCTTTGGAAATCATAATGAATCATCACTTTCTCATGTCCTCAACCGAGTCAGCCGCTCCATCCATCCAAGGTTTCGGTGGGGGGCGCCAGCCGATCGGGCGTCCATGACGCAGAAGTGGCGCTCTTTGCGAACAGGTCCGTGGCGGAAGTCTTGGACTCCTGGTGCCAAAACAGTTTTGATCGATAGACATTGAAGCGGCTAATTGTCTTAATTGTGCATGCAACAGTTGCCATGTGTATACAACTCAGCGATGACTTGTGAATCCGGACGCCCTTGGTTGACACAGATCTATATGACACGTTGGTGCTGGTTTGTGCCAAAGTGCCTCTTTGGCAGAAATGAGAACTGCCGTGAAGCAGGATGAAAACCAACCTTGACCTAGGAATTGGTGAGATTTGCCGTGGAAGGGGCGGTGCAGAGCGAGCTGGCAAGTCAAGCAGAAACCAGACCTGGTGGAGGGACTCCAGTCACTTGGCCTTGACATGTTTTCAGTGCCAGAAGTTGTTGAGTTTGAGCTCTCGGTGTTTTCATGCATCACCGCCAGAATGATAGTTGAGTATCCAAGTGACCTCACCTTGCTTGGCAGTTGGCTAGAATCATCACCTAGTCTGGCACTTCAGTGCACACCTATGAGCCAATATGTTTGTTCCACTATATCATAGGTGAGCCAGATTGAACGTGTTTTTCTTTTCTACATGTCTTTTGCTGTTATCATCAGATATCATCAGCATGCCTCGGAGTTGGTTCTTAGAGGTCTCAGAACACATCGAACATATACATGCATTTAATTAGAAGTGCCATAGGCACTGAGAGACACAAGGGTGACCCTGCATTTGTTTGGAGGGAGGGTGGGCTGCCCACTCAATGTACCCGTGGAGTTGAGGCTCGAAAGCGCGAGCCTGAGTTTCCATGTTTTTGTTGTGCGCGAGCCGCCTTTTAGTTCATGGTCCTCCTTCCTAGGGAGGACGCCCAGGGGGTACACTCCGTGCCGGACCTCCTGACGCAGTTGAGGGTACCCGATAACTTGTGGGATGGCTTCGTTGCAACCGCCGGCGATCCCGGCAACGACTTGCGGTTAGTGGCAGCCATGCCGGCGTGGACCATCCCCCAGATCGTTAGCTCGGCTACGTAGATTACAGGGGAGCAACTGACACCCATCCAGGCGGCTCAGGTGGGGCTAGTGTGGCGCAACTCCAGGTGGATAGTGCACCTGCATGGAGGTGGAAACCCTGACAACTTTGTGGACAAGGACCCGTGGACTCCTGACCCTCCTGCAGGACCTCCTGAAGGTACAGGCACAGCAATAGCAGCAGGTGGTGGCTTGTCGAGTGCAAGTGGCTCGACCGGGAACAAGGAGAATGTCTTAAAGATGTCGAACCTTGTGGACCAGACCGATGACTCTGAGACCAAACTCCCGGATGCAGTGATGTTGAACGAGTGGGCTCGGAGGTACATTGCGGTGATGGGTGCACCTCCTCAAGAAGAAGAAGAGCCGACAGATGCTCAAATGGCAGCACTACATCACCGTGTACGTGTACAGAAACAACCACCGTACGTGGATTTCTCGATATGGCTTCCCTTTGGGCGGCGGGTGTTGAAGAACCAGAAGTTCAGGGCATTCATGCCGGTTGGGGATGGCTCCTTCGTTGTGAGGGAGCTGCCTGGACCCCAGAACTTGCAACAATGGTTGGTCAGTTGGCGTGTCTTCAAGGTAGCCTGCATCTCCCTCAATTTGGTCACCTTGGCGGCCCTCCTCCTCTATGAAAAGGTCATTGAGAAGCTGGTGCTGCAATGGCCAAAGGCATGGGGCTTGATAGTTCAGGCGGACGATAAAGCGAGAGCTGAGAAGCTGGAAAAGATCAGGCGGGCCATCGTCTTGGACATTGCAGCTGGAGGTACTCCGCCTTGTGAGTTTACAGAGGAGGAACCATGGACAGCGTGCTTTAGGGCTCTGGCTTTGGATGAGAGGTTCTGGAATGAACAAGTCCGACATCCAGCCGCAGCATGGTTGGCGAGTGGAGCTCATGGTTCACCAAAACCCCCAGCCAAGGCCATAGCCATGGCACACCTTCCGGGACCTCCTGCAGAACGAGTGGATGATGAGGATAGGTCAGATAGGAGGAAGCAAGCCAACAGGGACAAGAGGATGGCCAAGCGCAAGCGGTGGGCATCGGAGAGAGAAGAGTTGGCTTCCTTTCGCGAACAGCGTGCGAAGGGTGAGTCAAGCAAGGGCAAAGGCAAAGACCAGGCTGGGCAGGAGATCTGCTATAGCTGGGCGAAAGGTGTCGGACCTTGTGCAGGACTTCCCTCAGGAACTGAGTGCAAGGGCAAGGTTTGTAGGGTTCACAAATGTATGATATGTTTCTCCCCAACACACCCAAACGCGGAGTGTCCCCGTAAAGCAGCATCTCCCTCGTGATCCCTCAGGGACTGTGGGAAGAAAGGCGCTGCGCCTTCTTGCGATGGGGCGAGAGGGGAGGGGGGCAGGAACGTGTGTCCATCCCCCGGTTTGGTTTTGGGGGGAGGATGGTTGGGGAGGGTGTGTTGAGGGAAGGGGAGATTCGATGTTCTTCGACGGTTGAGGTCCGAGGTTGGGAGGTTCGCGATCGCGTCGGGCGTCGAAGCGGTGCGAGGGAGCGTTCGCGTTTACGCCGGTGTATGTGCATGGTGGCTTGGCTGCAGCTTGGGTGGAAGGTCGCGGGCGGCGGGCGTGATCATGGCGAGCGCGTCGTCGGGACCGGCGCCCATGGAGGAAGACGAACTTCCTGAACCGGGACTTCCCAGAGTACCAGGAATTTCGATCAGTCCGATTCCTGCACATGTTTAGCGGCGAAAAGGATGTGCTTGGAGAATGCCTCAAAGAGATGGCCAAGAAAGAGGGCATCCAGGTGGAGATCTACAGCCTGGATAAGAAGGGAGAAGGTGACGTCGACCTCACGAAGGACCACCCATTTTTAGAGCTCAAAGAAGAGGCAGAGGCTCAGGCATTCGACGCAGGCCATGCCGGGTTTCCTTGTAATACTTTCAGCCGAGCTCGATGGAACATGGACTTCAGAGGACCACCGCCCGTCAGATCCTTGCAGCACATCTGCGGCCTTCCATCCAACTCGGTGGAGGAGCAGCAGATCGCCGACGTGGGAACGTTGCTAGCTTCGAGGTCTGTCGAAGTCATCGGGCCATCCTGAAGAGCCAGAGGAAGAGGAGAGTGCCGCAGGCTGGGACCTTGGAAAACCCCCCAGGGAGCAGCGCCCGTGAAGAAGGACCTGCGTGGGAGCTCCCAGAGATCAAAGCATTTTTAGATGCATTTGAATGTCAGTTGCTGACTACAACACCTGTTCATACCAAGGTGACGAACGTGTCAGGTGGTTCAAACCAGGTCGCTTCGCAGGACGTCTTTTGGACCTTGAGACGATGAGGAAGACCTGCGCCTGTGGCCAATGGATTCGTCATGAACCTGGAGACGCCTTTGTTTAACATTTTGTTTCACAAATGCTTGTTCGTCAAAGATTTGCCAAATGTTTAACAAATGACTGTTTTATAGCCAAATGTTTAACAAATGCCTTGTGGCCATCAGAATTCGCTTGCGTTTAGCATCAAAACACAATGGAATTTCAACAATATCATCTTCCAAACCATCAGAATTCCCCTGTGTTTAGCATCAAAACACAATGGAATTCCAACAATATCATCTTCCACATCTTCAAAAACAAAGGTTTCCAAACATGGTAGCGGAGCTTCCAATCCAGCTCGTGTAAGACGAGAAAACCACAAAAACATACCCACACATACACACCCAACTAAACACAAGGAATAGAAAACACAACACCCCCCCTTTCACAGACACACACACGCCAGATTGAGTCACGCAATCCTTTCAGCCAGAGCGAAGTTTCTGCTGCAAACCTACCAGCCATCTCTGGAGCACAGTTTTCTGCGCTGTAACTCGGTGGCATTTTTTTGCAGAGACGCTGGATCTTTTTGATCCAGTCTTCATCCAACCAGGTTGAGTCGGCAGTTGGATTCCTGCCTGAACAGCGTCTCAAGGGGTCGTTCACTGCATGCCACAACAAGTGGTGCTTCGGTCGCACTCGCCAGTTCATGGGCTCATTGGAGGCCAGGTCAATGTAAAGTCGCAACCATGCATTGCCCACAGCGCTGACATGCTCTCTTTGTGGCAAGGCCATGAAGTCAGGGGCACTCGACAAGACACCCATGAACGAGTCAGCCAGCCACAGCAGTACTGCCACTTTCTGGCAGCAATGAGGGGGCGGATGACGTTGTAGGACATCATTCAGCCAGCAACTGACAACGTAGCTGTCAAAGCCCTTGGCACGTAGTTCCTTACTGCGACTGACGGTGCATTTGGATATGGTGCAGACAAACCACGCTACAATACAAAGGAACCCCCCAAAAAGTGTGAATTGAAAATTGAGGAACTGGAAACATTCCCTTCTTAAGACATAAATTGTCCTGGGAAAATCTTTTGAGTGCAACTTTCCGCCCAGTTCGTTTGCAGAATGCCCGGAGCATCGCTGAAGCCCGCAGCAAGCGCACTTTAATGCCCCCTCGACCAAAGTAGCCACTGCGGCACCATTTGCTCATTGCTCCTCCAATCCTAGCACCGCGAGAAGACAAGTAACTTTACATTATATTTTTCTTTCGCACTGAACATAAAACATCCCATCATCACAGTTGTTCAAAAATGTTTTAAAATGGTAGCAAGTTTCATGTCTCTGCAGCAACCCAAGTGCCAGACATGGAGAAGGTCTAATGATATTTTTCGGTCGCTGAAATATCGGAGGTTGGCAAGACTTGGACGTATCAACCAAGGTTCCGCAGAAGAATCCACTGTGGGCACCCATGCTGCATTAGAAGATAGGTCTGTGAAGTTGAAAGCAGCAAAGTGGCGGCCCTTTGCAGCCAAACAACTGTAACATATTCGCTCTGTTCCAGGGTGCCGGCAAAGCTTCAGAATTTGCTTGCAATACTTCCAGTCTCCTTTGTAATGCATCACGATGAAGCGGAGCACATACACCTCACCAGATGATGCCAGACCCAGCCCACAAATGGTTCAATGTTAAAATATACGGACACCCATTCATACATCTGGTAGTTGGGAACAAAAAGTTAAGCCCATCTGAGACACATTTGGTTCCAAAGATTCATCGACCAACCCAGACAACTTCGATATGCAACCATCATCAGCCATCTCATTCAAAGAACTGACAATGTAGCCCATCAGAGCTTGCGAGGTGCAGTTGATACCATCAACCTGGCCAGTTTTGTGGCTTATTTCCCTTACTTCTACATTCAAAACATGTGAAAACCATATATACAGGCACCCCAGGAAAAAATGACAAAACAGGTGAAGTTCAATCCAGGGAGCAACCCAGTAGTTGTCTGACGGAATGATTGCCAACAAGAACTTGGAGATCAGCGAATGGTGGTTCCTGGGGTTCAATTCGCTTTGCCAGTGAAGACACATAACGGATTGCTTGAAGATAGTCGCTTCGTCTCCATAGATTGAGAGAGGAACGGTGGACCTTGGAACAATATCCATAGGGTGGTCTTTCAACATGGCCACCCAATAGGCAGAGCGAGAAGCATCATCGCCAAATACATTTGCATGTCCAGCATTGATCAGCGCGCGAGCCAAGTCCCGTGGTAGAACCACAGGCCAAGCCACAATGCAGAGTTCTAGCTCCCCCGCATCATTGACAAACTTGGCCGGTATATCGCAGAAACTAATAGGACAGTCAATAGCCAAATTTGAAGTCCTCCGAATTCTTCTATGAAATCGTTCTTCTCCAGCATAGCCTCCAGTCCCAAATGTTTCACTGTCATAGATCTTTCCAAGCCTTTCTACTGTGCACTGCGCAACATCTCCAGTACCAAAAAGTTCTGCCAACCTAGGCCACGCACCGCACACACGGAACAGATAGATTGAACATGTTCTTTTGACCAAACAGTTATCCCTTAACAAAAAATACATCCCATGCCCTCCCAAATTCCCCCCCAACAAGTAAATACCCCAAAGGATCAATAGCAAAACCCTTGTGAGGTATGGAAAGGCACCCTTCATCCAGTTCTCGACGAATCTGGTGTATATCAATTCCTGCAATGAACTCGCATATTGAACAAGTTCAAACTGAGACGCAACGTGGCCCCTCAACTTGCGAAGGCAGACCTTTTCAAACCCGTAAGTTCTTTTCCTGAGTCCTCATCCCCTTGCAGGGGTTCGCCTCTGCAGCTTATGGGATGATCATACATACCCCAACTTTGGCTATGCCAAAGCCCCCTCGAAACCTCAAAAGAAATCCTTTTCTGTTGAAAGGATCTGTGGAATTGATGCCGCTCAGTCAGACTTGTTCATCTCACGGATCACTGCGTTTGCTTGCGCCGCCACAAGCTTGGCGTCAGCGATCTGCCAACAAAAACTATAAGGAAAACAGGGAAAACAGGGAAACACGTGAACTTGAACTAATCAAGGCCATCAAGAGTGGCCTTCTTTTTGACAAACGTGAGGTGGCTGTCAAATTTTTCTCATCATCTGGAGATACACTCTTGCACTGATCATGCAGTTGGTTCAGACCAACCTTTTCTGACAGGACACGTGTTCGTAGATCACCTGCAAGGATGTAAACTGCACATGTCATATCCTGAGACAGCATGTTGCCAACAAGTTGCCTTTGTCAAGGTCCATTGCGATGGTATCCAGCGACGTATACATTTTCTTGACATCTGCACCTTGAACGGATTGATGGAACCCCATATATGTCTCTATCAATAAACCCACGAGAAAAAAAGTATATAGGCAGGGCACGGGCTGCTTGGAGTTTCTTTCCATTTGACATAGGCTCTTCTGGTGTGTTCCTGTTCGAAGAAGGTTTGGCTTTGGCTTTCGGTTTGCTCTTGCCTCCTCCTCCTGCTGCTCGACCCCCCCGAGTGACTAGGTGCCAGGGTACCTGAGGGTACCAGTCAACACCAATACTAAAATACAAACACCTGCCAACAAATCAAAGCAGGCAAGTGGCTTTCAGCCATCAAAAGCATCTTTTGGCCAGCGAGGGATGAGGCTGCTACATGCGAATCTGAAAGCTCACTCGTCAAGCCCATCACAGCTGAGGCATTTGTAGCCACATTGAACCCTGTAGAGGCGGATGCCTGGACAGTATCTCGCTTGGTCCTGGTAGCGGAGGTAAGGAGCCAAAACCTGGCCTCTTCAAGGATCTCAGGATGTTGCTCATCTAGGACTGGCGTCTGCGAACTGCAAATTGCTTTGATCTTTTGCCTTGAGTGATCGATAAATGCCACTGTCCCAACATTTATCATTGTTAAATAACATGATCAACAGAATACACATATTAAAGAAAAATACATAAGTCTTTGCTTGTTTGCGACAAATTGCTCACTCACCCCTCGAGCTCTCATCTCGCGTACTGTGAGAAGTTCTTCTTTTCCTTCAAACTCATTGGTCCATGTCTTCTTCAACTTGATTTGGGTTTCACATGCCTTCGCATTCTCGTTGCTTTGCAAGTAGGAACGAAGTAGGTCCAAACGCTGCTTGGTGTTGCCCTCAAACATGTTCTTCATTTGAGGGAACTCTGTTCCCACATCATCCTTCTCCATTTGCCTCCTGAGCCTCATATATAAGCCTTTGCAAGACTTGCTGGTTATGAGCTCCTCAGGCACCAAACCAAGGCGGTACTTCTTCAGGATTTCACCTGAAAGGAAAAGAGCAGGTGTTCAAAAAGTGCTTATGGCTGACAACAAACAGCCCAATTCCACATAGAAACACAATTGAAAAATAGAGCAGTGTGTTGAAGCCAGAAGACTCTCGGTCATTTTCTGCACCTCCTCTTTCCCAAGAACACGTTGTTGCTCCTCTTGCTGCATGGTAGCTGGAGCTCGGCTGCATCTATCTAACTCGAATCGGTTGGTCAAGTTCTTCTCTTTTGGGGCAGGCGACCCAGGCATACCAGGCACTGTAGAGGATGGTGAAAACGGTTCAGGTGAAGGTGGCTGAACTTGAGTAGGCGGGCAAGTTTCCAGAGCAGCCACCTGTGTAGGCTCCACAGGTGGTTCAGGTTCAACGTTGCTCACTGCAGTAGTGGGTTCGGCTGGTTCAGGTTCAACTGCTCTCACTGCAGCAGTGGGTTCAGCTGGTTCAGGTTCAGCGGGTGCCCCAGAAGTAGTTGCTGGCAAAGGTGCAGTCGAAGTAGTTCCCAATGCGGTTTGTAACGCTGTTTTGAGAACATCAAGTAACTTCTCTGCCCCAACTTGACTTGCAGATGGCCCCAACCTGGATTGGAACGACATGGGCTTCCCACATAATACTATATATATACACACGCTATACACATATATTCTCAGGTTTGTTGCTAAGGTGCAAATGAAAAAAGTTATTCTTAGTCATCCAAAGCACGATGCAAGCAGTTGGCTTTCAGTTTGTGAGTCCTCTCCTGCTTTTTGAAGTCCATCCAAACAAAGTTGCGCTAGCATTTGTTCTTGACCTTTGAGCAGGGTCGCAAGTGATCCACAATCACTAGTACCGGGGGCATCTCCCGCTGGGGCTGGCTGAACAGGCTCTGCTACGACTGGTTCTTCTGGGATCGGCTCTTCTTTTTTCAGGATTTGCTCCTTGATCAATCCTACTTCTGGCTTTGGACCTGGGATCGGCTCTTCTTTTGGGATTGGGTCTTCTGGGATTGGCTCTTCTGGGATCGGTTCTTCTGGGATTGCCTCTTCTTCTTCTTCTTCTGGGATTGGCTCTTCCAACTCTTCCTCTTCGGGTTCTTCTTCTGGGACCTTCCTGCTCGTCTTCGGGGCTGGCTCGGGCTCTTCTTCTGCTGCAGCTGCCTTCTTG
>CAXAMN010018491.1:52249-85281 GCA_963970005.1 Durusdinium trenchii | reverse complement strand
CTTCTGCTGCAGCTGCCTTCTTGCTCTTCTTCTTTGGGGCTGGTTCGAGCTCTTCTTCTGCTGCAGCTGCCTTCTTGCTCTTCTTCTTAAGGGGCTGGCTCGGGTTTTTCTTCGGCTGCAGGTGCCGTCTTATTCTTGTTCTTCTTCTTCTTCTTCTTCTTTGAGTCTGGCTCTTCTCCCTTCTTTTGATCTGTCCCATCCGCAGCTTCCCCACCCTCTGCCTCCAACATGTCCTCCTCCCATTTTTGTTTTGCTGCCTTGCTCCTTGCCTTTGCTTCAGCTTTCTTCCTTTTCTCCTCCTCGGGGTCCTGCGAGGTCAATAGAAGGGAACATAAAAGAACAACAGGAGGCGTGTCCTTGGCAGGTTTCCCTTTGGGTTTGGGGTGCTTCACAGTCGAAGAAGGTGAGTGTGACGGAGAATTTCTCCCAGGAGTTTCCTCAAGACAAAAGCGCAAAAATATGATTTCACATCTTGCGGACATATGCAACCTAGTGTGTTGGCGTATCAGCATGTTTGTGCATTAGTTTCTGAAAAATGTCTAGGTGCCAAATCAGTAGCTTTCATAGCCCTAATAACTTCGCTGGCTTCTTCACGGCTGAGACCATGCTTTGACATGAGCTCGTTGACATCCATTGGGAACAAACACAAACACTAGAAACAGAGGTATGTTAAAGGGCAAGAAGAAACAGTTGCCTGATGATCCAAAACGGCAAGGAAAGTGGCAAAGGACAAAAAAAGGCGACACCTAACAATCAGAACCGCTTAGTTTTGTTGTGGGAGAATATGTCGTGAACTTTTAGAGTTAAAAAATACAATGTTTGAAGTTCACGAAGTCCACGGCAAATTCTCGCACAAATGGCCAAAATTCACGCACAATTCACGCTAGTTCACGGTGTTTGATTTTTTCCAAATCACTGTATTCGCCCACCTAGCCTGAACTCCTTGTTCAGACACCATCAAAAGGAGAGTCCAAAGCCAAGCTGTGGATATTCCAGACAGCCCGTCTCTAGACAATGTCAACCTCCACAGGGCTGTTTCTCATCAAAACTATTTGGAACACTACTCTCAAACAAGGCGACAACAGGAAACAACCAGCTAAAGCATTATCTCAATTCCAGGATCAAGGAGCGACAGTTTGAAGCATAATAGTCATTTTCTGTGAACCCCTAGTATGTAACAGCATTCACTACATGTCTACTAGTAGCTACGGTTCACACACCACATGTACAATACATGTGCCGACCGTGGCTCATGGCTCAAGAAAATTGGGCGTCCGCTCGATTTTCTTCAGGGTGCCGCTTTGACGTGCCGTGTGCGTCACTGCTTTCGTTGCATTTCGCTTCCGCACCTTTTGCCACTTTCCGTTCGCTCGTTCGCCGCCGTGCCTTCGTTCGTTCGGCTCACACGCAACCACGGGGTCCCGTCCATCCGACGTTCCTCGTACACTTATTAATATAGACCGTGCTTCCAGGGATCTGGCATACTTCTTCTATCACCTTCCGGTTGAGAGGGTTGCCTGGGCGTTTCCCTACGCCCCACCTGGTTTGTACACTCAATTGGTTATCAGCCGTAGCCGTGAGCTACAGGCATCATCACTCGACCCCATCCAGTGGTCCGTTGCAGCACGCTTTTCGCACCTGCATAGGACACCAATGGGTCGTGTCAACCCCCAGCCGCAAGCAACCGGCGCCGCTGCCTCTTCATCGGCTGCAGCACCAGCCACGGCGCCTGCTGGGGACCCTCAGGATCAAGAAGCATCCGCTTCCCCTGAGGGCGTGGTCGGAACCGCGCTTAGCGCGGAGACCACGGACCAAGAGTTTGGGGAGGCCGTGCAACCACCCCTTACTCCCCGTGTCGCTTCAGGCATTTCGTCCTCCCAACCGACATTCACGCCTCAGGGTTCAGAAACCGCCGAGGCGGAGGAGGAGGTCGACAACCCTCAACAAGAAGGGCCTGTCGCAGAGCCGACCACCATCGAGTTGCCTCCAGAGACCAGCACACTTGGTTCTCTTGACGACGAAGCCCCTCTTGTCGAAGCAGAGCTCCAGACCGGAACCGCTGCTTCGCGCGGAGAGGTCTCGCCAGCTCAAGACGGCACGTTAGGCCCAGCTAACGCCGACGAGCCGTCCTTCGATGTCTTTTCGTTGTTAGGCCCACCTAAGATAGAGCCCACAGCCAAGGAGGAAGTAGAGGAAGAAGTTTATGCCGATCCCTCAACCTCCCCTGTAGGCCTACCCCCACTGCATACTCATAATCATCCAACGCAGTTCGAATCATTGGCCACCGATCCGGTCTTTGACGAGGCTGAAGTTGACTTTGGAGACGAAGAGCCAGGCGACGATCCTGATGATCAGGCGGAGCCCGCTCCCAAAGAAGAGCAGCAGGAAGGGGACGAGGCTGACGACGAAACCGCGCCTAGCGCGGAGACATCACAAACAGCTTCCGCAGCCGTGGACCCTCAGCCGAAGCGTACGCGAGGCGCGAGGGGAGGCCAGAAGCACCAGTTCGAACAGTCCGACAAGAAGTACGCCCTCACATGTGATCTTATCGCAAGTCACCTGGCGTCGCATACTTACCGTCGGGTTCGTAAAACCTACCACCTACCATTCGTGAAACCGCTGATTGCGCGGAGAGATTACTCCGAATGGTACAAGTATGTGGTGTTCCATGCTGATGCATGGGCCGAGTCCCCTGAAGACGGAGACATTTCCGACGGGGCACTCAAAGCCTGGGCGGCCATCATACCAGAGTTCTGGTCATGGTGCACACGTCACATGCCGGACATCTCAAACGGTGTGAAGCAACCTACATACCGTTTTCCGCCTGGGTATTACCAAAAGACATACAAATTCATCCCGCTCCGCCAGGTCCACTCCTCGACGGCGACCTCATCGCAGGCAGCTCCGGCTGCCCAGCAAACCTTCCCTGTGACCGTCCCGGCGCGCACTTTTCAGCCCGTAGTGGGCGCAAGCGCTGCCAGTCAGTCAGGAGGTTGGAGACCGCAGTTGAGACCTGTCGATCACCCTGTGCAACCCCGATCCCAAACTCCCCAAGGGACTCCAAGATCTAGGTCTCAGACCCGGACCTCAGAGCCAGTTCGACCTCCTCGACCAACCAGGCCGTGCCCCAGGCCTAATCGTGAAACCGCTGAGCTTCTCGCGGACACGGAGCAGCCGACCCGCACGGTCCATCTTGCCGACGACACCGAGCAGGCAGATGATCCTATGGATGGTGTTGGAACCGAGGAGGGAGCACCCGCTCCAGAGGCTGAAGTAGATCCAGGATACCCAGAAGGAGCGGAGGAGGAGGGCACAGTCCGACAGGGCGGACGAGGCGGAACCGCGCTTGCGCGGGAGGAAGAGGAAGCTTTCGAGCCAGATCCCGTGGTCGAAGTCGAAGGTGAAGATCTAGAGGCAGTTCGCACCCGTGCCGCTAACACGATAACCCGAGCCGTAAGGTCCGGTCGACTAGGTCGTGCACTTGCAGCCGCAACTCCCCCTAATCCACCACCGTTAGACCCCGAGTATCCGAATATTCCCTACAGTGACATACGCTACCTAAATTTAAGCTACGTGGAAAAACACGTACGTTTCAAGAAAAACGCTCGAAATCTCAAAAAACGCTCGAGTAGCCGAGTAGGCTGCGCACATCCGTGCACAATGCATTTTGCCTACACACATCACATCACACTCCACTGGACATCCTGGCGGCCATCTTTTGAAGATAGCCGGGTGGCCCAGATTCCAGAACATCGACAGCCATCCCTTCGGTCAGACACATATCCTCTCACAGAAGCAACATATATATGCATTAATCACTTATCATCATATATGTTTCCAAACTTTCATGACCTGGTCCTAGGGATTTCCTTTTCCAGCTGACGTCTGTACTTGAGTAGACAGCGGAAAATGGTCTCTTGTCCAAGAGTGAACAAGTGGGTTCGCCGTGATGTGCGGCTCACCCTTCCCACAAAATCTTCATCGGACCAACAGCTGGTCGCGACATAGTTCAGAACATATCGAGCTCCAGCATCAAGTTGAAGCTGCCAATCCTTCCTACAATGTCTTGAACAAAGGCCCACGAACAATAAGGCAAGGGACTACCCCATAGGGCTTCAAGAGCGTGGGACAAAAAGATATCAACATATATTCCAAAGGCGAGACTCGCAAAGTGCTCAAAAAGGTGAAGCTTCGGCTTCACTCGATACAAACACCACGCGCGCCCAGAGCACTCAAAGGCCAAAGCACTGTAGGATTCCTGAAGTGTGTTGATGCATACATTTGATTGGTATATGGGTTCACCTCATTAGCAAATCAAACAGACCGATATATATATATATATAGTCAATAGATCTATATACATGTCACGTACTAGATATATAGCCAATAGATACTCAATAGGTATATCACACACACATAATCAAGTGGCGGCAACAGCCCATCCATATGGTAGCAGCCAACTAGCTGTGTTTGCATCCAAGAAGAGACCTTCCTTGTAGAGTCCACGGAACCAAGCATCTTGAGTTTGAGTTGCGAAGACCAAAAGATCCCACAGGTTGCTGTCTGCAGCCTGAACAAAAGAGCCTATGATATATATATAATTCCTGGCTGAACATGTTTCGTGAGTAATGCATGGCAAAGGCGGCGAGAAGATTTGCAGCCTCGGCGCGTTAAGAGCTGGCTTGTTTGAAGGATCCTGAACAAAGGCACTCACCCACTCGCAGACCAATATACAATCGCTCCCAGAGGCGCCAAGGACAGGATACTGCTGAAGCCTAGCCACGTTGATTTGGTAGCGTCGTAAAGCAAAGCGCCATGATTGGAACCAAGAGGACCCTAACAAAAAAAAGCGTTGCGATTGAAATCAAGCAGCGATTGAACCTTGAAAGCCCTCAAGCTGAACTCCTCCAGCTTGCAGCGCTTCTTCTGAACCCGGCGCCACCCTTGAAAACAGTACCACGCATGCTCAAGCCTTGCGTTCGTTGACCGGCCCTCGAATGCGCCCAAGTGCGTCAAAAGCAAAATGCTAGATGCCGCAAAGTCTTTTCCAGTGCCAATAGGCCAGCAATGAGCCAGGTCTGTCCGGATCCGCAGAGGACAGTTTGCGCCAGGAACCGTCCGAAGCGCCGCTGGGAAACCCTGCTTCCATGGGTCATGAGGTTGGCCAGTCCAACGATGCAGTTCACTGTGACGACCAAATTTCCACCACGCCTCCACTGCAAGCGACGCCACAGAATACATAAAAGGTACCCCGACATGCATAATAGGCAAAGTAAAGCTTAAGTCACACAGCGAACAACATACCAAAGATTACTAAACAAGCTGAGCAGCGGTTACTCGGCAGAAGTGACATATATGTTTGCTCCGGAAACCTGTTGCTAGTTTCATGGCCTTCCTCAAGAAAGGCCAATCACCCTTCAGGCCAACGTAGGCAAACCTGAAGCAATGCTTACCAATGTTGACTCCGTCAAAGTAAAGTTCGTAGAGGTCATCCGCAAGAACCTTGTTGATGTCCTCCCATGTTTGATCCACCATCACCTTCGACGAGATGCAAGTCGAAAGCCAGCGGGTGCTGTAGCTGTGCCTGAGAAGCCAACAGTCGTATGGAGTCTGGGGGCAACACCGTATAATTTCAAAATCAAATGATGTGTCACACCATTCACACCATATTCATGAAGCTTTTTCTGTGTGCATTCGAGGAACCCTTTTGTGGTTGTTACGTCCATGCCACGGCCTGGGATGATACCTTGAAACGCTATAACCAACACCGGTGTGTTGTTCTTGCCTCTACCCTCGTCACCGTGGATTGCATAGGGTATGGTGAAACCAAGCTGATCCAAATCAAAGTCCTGGAAGCATGGGTGTTGAGGATCTCCTTCTTGGTACTTACACCAGAAAGTCTTCAACGTCTTGGAAAAAATCTCGGGGTTCAGCGTGTCACAACCTCCAAGCAAATACCTTGGAGCGTTCTGCAAAAGATAGGTCGCCCACGATGAGAAGGTAATGATCGGGTACTCAGCCATTTCAGGTTTGCGCTTGGGCCATTTTGCCCGCAAAGTGATCAGCGGTCTGGCAGGGGTTATCGGTACCCCTTTGTTCTGTCTGGTCAAAAGGCCACGAAGATTGCGACATACGTTGCCAGGTTTAGAGGTCCGTCCACAGCGCGCCATAGCTTCAAGCTCCAAGTCTCGGGAACCTTGTTTGGATCTAGGTTCAGAAATATACAATATATCATATATATGTCAGCACTTGTGCTGTACCTTGGACAAGAAACCTTTGCTTTTCATATTGCGGCTTGCAACGCGAGCAAGCCGCACCACCCGCCGAGCGGATTCAGCCTTAATCGTGGGGAAAAGAACTATATGCATGCATTCCGGTGAACACAAGTTTGGCCCAGTGGGTGGTGATGCAGTGATGCCTGTTGCAAATAAGGCGCCCCCTCTTCAAATCCAACCAGTAGTTCATCGGCAAAATCAGACCCAGTGCCATCACTTTCACCTTGATGAAGCTTTGGCAAACTAGTGGGCAAGCAGATTGACTGAGTTGACTTGAGGCAGGGACTATGCTGGACATTCTGTTCGAGGTTCTCTTCGCTCAGGCTTGGGGGTAGAGCACCTGCGTGGGATGATAAATGAACCAAATGGATTTCGACAAGGTGTATATGTGACAAAGAGAGAGCGAGAGACAAAGAGAGACACAAAGAGATCTACCTTAGCGCTGGCATGCAGTATTAGCATTTTGTTTTCCCAAGCACGCTCTAGCGGTGCCATAGCGATTCCCCTCGCCAACAGGCCAGATTGAAACGCGATCAACTTCAAAAGTTGAGATGCAACGATTCACTTTATGTGAACCTTCCCCAAACTCACTTTTTGGACGATTTAGACTTAGATGTCTTGTCTTTCTTTGACTTAGACTTAGACGTCTCTGCACCCTTGGGCTCTTTCTCATGGTCTTTCTTGGGTTTCTTGTCTTTTTTATTCTCCTTCGCCTTTGTCTTCTCCTTCTTATCTGCATCCAGGTCCCGGCCAGCAGACATTGGTGCCCTGACGTTCCTGGAAGGTCAGAAGGCGATATGGATCCGAACCGAATCTGAGTTATACAGTAGGATTGAGACTGACCTCTATATACATCAACTCGGCTAGCCTGCAAAACCCTTTTACGTGAACAGTGAGCAGTTAGGTTTGACACCTTTTGAGGGCGGGCACTGGCTCTTAGAAACTATCCAGTCTGTTCCAAAGTGACCTGGCCCGCACCATCAGATTGTTCATGGCCACATCGATCTTGGTGATCTCAGCCATTTCCTTCTTCATCTCCTCATTCTTTTCGTCGAGGGAGTTTGACAAAGAAGTGCCTTGAAGATCCGACAAGGTGTTGTACTTCTCAAGGAGCTTATCCAAATGCGATCTCAGCGTAGTGGCCATCCTTGGCTCCAACCACGCACTCATTGAACCGAGGTTGGCGCAGCAATTGTTCATGCATCATGGTTGGTGTTTTTGCATCCTAGATTCTCTGTGGCTTTCTGAAACTTTTTGCGTTTCAGCTTCTCCTGTTCGCCACGTTACACATGTACCTATATACACGCATGTGCTCAAAGAATTCTTGGAATATCTTGGGATGGTGTTTGACATGTTAGTAGCTACCCTGGCCTCCTCCCGCTCCCCAGCATCAAGCTTTCTGGCCATGCAGTCAAGAAAACCTGGGACCACGCTCAAGGGCGACTGATTCTGCTGGAGGGTCGGGAAGACAAGCCTGACAGGGCTCGAGGTTCCGGCTGGTTGAAGTATATCGCATCAGAAGAACTTTTCATAAAATGCATGGTCATGGTTGCATGATTTTGATCAAACCTGCCCTCCTGAACGATGAACCAGAACCCTCATGTGTAGCTTCTTGAGCACCAGGATTTGCCGAACCCTCCCCGGCTGCCCCGTCACAGGCCAACTCCGCTGAGATGAAGTCTCCGTTGGGGTCCTGGCAAGGGTTTATTTGAAGGAGGGAGGAGGGAAAGGAATCAAAGCTATAACCAGGAACCTCAGTACTGTACACTCAGGTACACCCTTCTCCCCACTTGAACTTTCAACGGCTTTTGGCAAAGGGGTCCTGCGTTGCAAAGGAGCCTTCTTGACGCATGACCTCCCCTTCGACCTCCTTTGATTGAAACAACCGCTCAATGACCAAAGAAGCTTCTTCTTCTTTGTGAATAGGATTGATCTGCCATAGGCCCTTCTGCTTCGCCCACTCAAAAGCGTGATCACACATAGACCTTGGATTTTGGCTTCATGCATGGGATTGCGAAACATAGGGCATTTTCCGGGTAGGCAAAGACAATTAATTAGGATTGTTGTATAGATCGAAATTGATCGATATATTTTTATACCATGAACTTCAAAATTATATAGAGTGATTCGATGGGGAATCAACGCTGTCCAGGGACTTGGTCCAGTGCCTCTCCTGCATGAGCCAGTTCTTGGTCACCCAAGAGGTGGTTACGAGCTTTTGCTTCTCCTTCTGGTGCCAGCGTTGCACCATGGTCTCCATGTGTTCGAAAGTCCCTTTCTCCTGAAGAGCTGCCCTCAACTTGTCACCTGGGAGCGGCTTAAAAGGACAAGTGTGGATACTTGTGCTTTCAACCTTGATCTATAGTAATTTACTCATTTGGAGTGCATCCCCAAAAAAGTAGCAGGGTTGGAGGGCATCTTGGGAAGCACTTCATACATGTCAAGTCACGTCCTTCTTTACTTTTCCATAGTTCCAGGGCTTCTTTGGAAGCGACAAGCTTCCCGCTGTCCTTTGGTTGGAAGTAGCGCCGGAGCCTATCAGGGCCCAGATGCCACACTTACATATATATTCTTATCCCCCCAAAACTTGTCCAAACAGGGGTGTAGATTCAACACCCCTGTTTGGACAGTGTAGATTTGGGCCTACCTGCCTGAAGTAATACTTGTCATAGCATGTGCCAGACTCCTTCCCAGAAGATGCTCGCTTTCCCTTAGGACGTCCACCCCTGGATCTGGACCTTCCTCGTGCGGCGTGCGCTTGCCCAGCTGCGGAGGATGGCGAAGGAGGGGAAGAACGGCAGGATGAGAACGTCCTATGAATTGAAGAGGATCCACCAGGGCTTTCCTTGGAACCATCCTTCACGTTCAAAGTGGAACCCTGGCGAGGAATCATGGATTGGCTCTTCAACAAGGCAACTGTTTCAGGTTGATCAGGTAGAGTATCAGATATAGTATTTCCGGCTGCAAGGTGTCCATCAGCTTCTGCAAATAGAAATGGGCCTTAGACAGAAAGCTAATAGTTGAATATATGCAACTGCAAACATTATAAACGTCAATTTGTTCGACAGTGTTGAACAGTTGAATACTTTTTACATCTTACATCGTAACCCCCATCCACCCAAACACCGGGCCTTCATCCTGCGTTGACGGGATCTTCTCCAACGGCTGAGGTGGCACCTCTCGCAGATGCTTCTGCAGGCGTTGAATCCGCTCTTCAGCCGCCTCAACTGGGAGCTATGATCGATTTACACGAGTGGGTGAATTGGATATAGTGGATTCAAGAGTAGGTGATCCCTTATACAATTTTCCTTCCCCTCTCACATCACTAAGGGGGAAACCTTGATGGCATCATCAAGAGAGTTCTTGGGCTCCATTGGACTGCGGGAGTTGATGTCGAGGAACTTGGTACCTTCCATTAAGCTGGCGCAACTTCCCTGAGAGTCCAGCATAGTGGAAAATCACCTGACAGTTGGAAATCACCTAACACTTCGAGCCCAAAGTTCGTCTAGCAGGAACCAACCTTGAAAAAGAAAAAGATAGATCGACATATAGCAGGGGACGCTTTTTGAGTAGCCATACCATGAACTGGTCACTCGCGACTCCGAATGAGCGTCCATTGATCGAACGTCCGAACTGCAAAAAACTACATGCCCTGGACGGATTTTTGATTTGCGCTCGTTTTGCGCTTTTTGCGCTCGTTTTGCGTTTTTTGCGCTCGAATTTGCACGACCGTTTTGTTCGAAAAAACGGCAGCTGCTGATTATAAGATCGAATTATATCGAATTGGATCCAGACGATCAGGCGCATGCCATAGGAGCCCAGCATCTCAGCATCCTGGTCAACCTTAGGTCCACCCATGAGTTAAATATAATGGTTTGGCATGATTTTGTTCCAAATTGTTCCAAATCGACGGATTTGCTCACTAGACTCACTAGTGACCCTTGAGGCAAGTCACTCATGTAGAGAGCTGACCAATAAAGGATTGGATAGAGTGGTTCCATGAATCTGGTATCTTCAAACCTTTGTACCGGGCTAGGTAGAGCAAAGCCTCAGTTAGCTTCGCATCGGGCCACAAATCACCTGTAGGGTATTGGTCAAAGGCCTCCCGATCAGTTAGATCTGGACTCACGGCAAACTTTCTGCGAAGGTCTGCCCGGGGCTCCATCTTCGTTCCTGCCTCGTACATCTCCACCAGCCGCTTCCCAAATCCGGGTGGATATACCCTGAGCTGGGGCCAGTAAGGCGGTGTGTTTGGGAAGTCTGCGTGTAGACAATACTGTTTGTGTGGTACATGTTGGGGCTCCGATCCGGGGGCGATTATAGGGCCCAAAACAAAGGCATGGAAAAGGCAAGGTTTGAGGCCAAGGATCTGTGTCAATTTTAGTGCCTTTGTTCCAACGAATCTTTTCTCTCCAGATCCATCTATATACTGTCCTTTGATTTGCACATGGTCCACAGTAAACAAATAGTAAGTTGGCATCTCACTAGATTAAAAGCCAAAGATCGTGTTGTATCGCTCTTTGGGTGGCGCTTTCGACTCAGACGGCCCATATCAAGCATAAAGATATACCGAGTATTTCCAAGGACAGTTGTTCTTTTTGGGCTCCTGGATCCAAAGTGGCTCATCCAGAAGCTTTGCCGCCACACCTGGGCATTGCATCAAAGGAGATTCAATTATGATCAAGGCTCCTGGTACCAACTCGACCGTTCTTTTTCCAATTTCCAAACTCCAAGTGACCCAGGCTACATGGTTTGCCAGAAGCTGGAGTCTACGATGATTCCAGATCAAGGTGTCAGAGGGGTTTTCGATGACGAAGACTCCGGAGTTTGCTAGCACCACGAAGCAAAGCAGAACCAGCCTTGCAGTTTGAACACTAGCTATATAGTATATACCCAAACAAATTCAGTAGAAATTCCTCAAATATGCAAGTGGCCTCGATACGAGTAGGTTTCCAAGAGAAACGAAATCGTAAAGTACAAAGCCGTCAGGGTTGATAACACTGCGACGGGACGTCCCTCTCGAGGTCACCACATAGCTGCTGCAAACTGGAGCCAGCAAGTTGCAAGCTCCTGGAACCTCTTGTATGATCACGTGTAGCGACAGCCTGGGCGCACTACCCGCATATACCCCCATTAAGTTTTCCGATTATGCGGACATGGTGTGTCCTGTACCTTGCAACAACTCTAACTGCCCAGAAACAAGAACCCTCCACAGGATGCAAAATCCATACCTTTGGTAGAATACTCATAGTCTGCGCTGGCTGTGCGGTATCCCGCATGGTGCCTCGTGCCGTGGTGGAGTTCAAAGCCGGGTTATATGCTTTCCATCACAGGTCTAGGGGCCCAACCACTGCTGAGTAGCAGCACCCTTTCCAGCAAACAGTTCGAAGAATTCGTAGGGACCATTCCTGGGAAGGTCCGTCCAGCCCAGCAGAAGAACCTCAATTACAATTGAATTGCACGTTGGTGAAATAGTTGGCAGCACTTTCACATGAACTGTTTTTTTGCTAGCAGCTATGCACACCAGGACTTTGGGAGCCCCAATTTGCATCAGGTTGAAGGGAATCGACCGCTGCCGATTCACCACCGCCATGGCTAGTGTGCAGGTTCCACACTATACTTAAGAAAAAGACTGCAAACAACAGAAGGTAGCTTATGCCGAGTCAGGTACGCTAGCACATGAACACTGGGGAAGGGTAGGCACCTTCCCTCAACGCCCGGTTGTACCAGGCCATCGCAGTGGATCACGCCTATGAGCTTCGCAGTGGCGGCGTCCAGCCTGGCACTCAAAGATGCATACATGCAGTTTTGGTCTTCTCCGAAGCTTGCTGAAGAATGCTGAAGATGGAACCCATTCGAAGTAGTTTTTTTTGCACTTGGAGCTAAGTCTGGACATGATCACCCACACGCACATACTCCAGCTTCATGGGTATGTGTTCCAAATGATCCAACGTGTTCTCACATCGGATGCCCAAGCAGCATAGCTGCACCAGAAAGAAAGCGGCTCAGACATTCAGTTAGTGGCCTTGTAGGCCTCAGTTCGTCAAACTGGATAAATATGACATCCCTGCGGGGTTACACGCACCAAGAATTCAGCCAAGAAACTTCTTTGGCTCTCGCCCTGGCCGTATCCTCCCCCAAGCTTTGGAACTTCTTGTAGGCGGCGTGGTAAGCAGCGGATTTGCGAGACTGCTTCGCCTTCCGCTCCTGCTTTGCAGGATCTTCCTCATCTTTCACAGCATCCTTCCTTTTCTCTCCTTGTTTCTCTTGAGGACTTGTGTCTTGTTCTGCAGTCTTCGCCTTCTTTTTTGTCTCAGCCCTCCCTTTGCTCTTTTTCTTTTCGTAGACTCCTCCTTGTCATTCTTGGTTCGCTTCCTTTGCGCTGCCTCTCCATCGGTAGCCGTCTTCCTGCTTGGACGCTTCTTGGGAGAAGCTTTTGCCTTGGCAGCCTTAGCTCTACCCTTTGCCTTTGGTTTAGCTTTCGGTGCAGGCTCTTCAGCATCGCTGTCATGAGTCTGCAGGCTTTTGTCTCCCTCCTCATCCTCATCTTCAGCCTCCTCCTCTCTGTCCTTTGATCCCTTCGCCTTTGCCTTAGCTTTACCTTTTGCTTTTGCTTTAGCCTTCGGCTGGTCCGTGGGCGAAATGAACATGTCTGCCTTGTCCAGAATTGCAGGTCGATTGATTGCTTCTGCCGACTGAGTGTGATTCGGATCTTTCTTCTCATTCTCAGAGCCACCCTCCTTCTCATGGTTCTTCTCATCCTTTGTTTTCTCATGGCTCTTCTCATCCTTTTTCTTCTCATAGCTCTTCTCATCCTGAACCCCGTCTTCCATCATCTCTTTCTTATTGACTGCAGTCTTCTCTTCCTTCTTCGCCCTTTCCTTCTTTTCCTCCTCCTCCTTCTCCCTGATCCATTGCGCACTGTGCTGCATACTCTCGTTCTCGATTCTCTTCCGGTAGTATTCAGCTCTGATCTTCCTCACCCGCTCTTTCTCCTCCTCCACACCCGCAATCTTCTGTCGTTCATTGTCCTCGTTCTTCAAGCTTTGATTTTTTGCATTCTCCGACACTTCATGTCCTTCGCTTTGGACTGCCGTGTTTGCATCCTCTTCCTTAGGCTTTGTCTCTTTCACTTCTTCTCCTGCCTGCGTAGTTCCTTCTTCTTTCCCAGGCTTTGAGTCTATCAGCGATGGACTTCCATCGGCTGCGGTCAAAGCATCTTTTTTCCTTTCGAGTTCATCTTCATCCAATCGCGAGTGAAGCCAGTCCTTAGCATCTTCGCGGGACGCTGCCAGTGCGGAAGTAGGGTCAAGCGTTGGCCCATCCGTTCCAGCAACGTAGGCTGGGGTGGCATTGTAATGGCTCTCGGTCTCGTAGTAGTCAGCGGGCAGTTGGCTATCATGCTGGAACTCCTCCGGGACTTGACTGTCCTCAATCAAAACGACTTCAATAGGTTTCTCATGGGTTTCCCCATTGCTGGGTGGAAGGTTCTTTTCCTCCTGCTTGTTTGGCAACTCCTGTGAAATCTGTGGGGCAGTTGGCTCGGCCTCAACCTGGTGAGGAGAGCTCAGTGCCCCCGCACCCATGTCACTGTGTCGGTCTGTCTCGAAGGCTTTGCGACCACAAATGCGAAGCGGAAAATCTTGCCGACAGGGAAGTTCGTTCAACATAGCAGGTGGCTTGAGAAAGCGCAACTGACGGCCTCTTGCAGTCAGAACGTCCAGCTTGTCCAGATGATCTCCGAGACCTGATAGGGTCAAGTTGTTCACCAAGTCTTTGGTTCAGTAGCCATCGTTGTAGTTCACCACGAACATGCATGGATCGGGTTTCTCTAGTGCCCGCGCTGGTTTGATGTCTTCATAGGCACTTCCTTCAGAGTCCTAAGGATGGGTCGATCCATAGGCTGAGAGAGAGAGAGATCTTGGCGCCAAACCCCCGGTTCCAAATCAAAAACCATTCGCGACAAGGTTCCTTTCGTTCGGGAGGGCCTGGTGCAATTTGTAGTGCATCCAAATCCATAGGCAGGGTCTCGGCATTGTCAGGACCTAGGGCGGGTGATCCAGTTTCAGTGAATTGAAATTTGATCAAAATGCATGATATAGAAAAAGGATGAAGAAGGCAGCACGGTGATACGACTTGTGCACCCGATCTGAGGCTTGCACCAATGATCGGGACTGGCTTCTTCGTCTTGTGGGGGCTGGCTTGCGAGGCCATCTGTCTCTTAAGTTTCAACTCCAAAGCTTGAAGCTCTTCCAACTTTTTCAGTTTCTTTTCCTCTTCAAGTTTGCGGTCCGCTTCAAGAGCAGCTTTGCATGGAATGGATTCCATAGTATTGTAGTCACAAGCAACAAGCTTACACTGCACACATTCAAAGGCAGTACCGTGTGAGCGGACCCAGTGCCGCCCTACAGGTGGCAGTGTCAAACCTGATGGCGGCTCTTCTGGACGAGGGCCCGGGCCTCACTTCACCGGTCGTGGCAACGGTTGGGAAGGATCATGGTGCACATGTGTGAAGAGAACACATGTTCATTCCGAGAGGCTGAGGCGGGAAGCAATAGCTGGATATTTGTTTGGGTCTCCTCCAAACTCGAACGTAGGATCACCATGATAGCACGTACCATATAACACCTAAGCCTAATAGGATCTATTTCACTACAGGTCTTGGCAAAAATCCACCTGCCTCCAGATTTGGGCAGGTCATCCCTCGGCTTCTTGATGCGTTCTTCCAGGGTGTCCTGAAATGAGATTTTGGTAGGGTGCAGCAACATATATATTATGCATGCATCATATCAAAAAATAACAGTATATCCTTAGCGTCTTCTACTTCAGGATCCTCTTCTGCTTCCTCTTCCTCTGAGCCCTCAGCCGCGTCCGCTTCAGTCTCGTCTTCGGAATCATGGTCGTCGAGATTCTCTCGGGATGTGGTTGGCTCTCCTACGGGGCCGTGTTGCATGTATAATCGGCTATCATGCACATGTTGCACAGTTGACAGGATAAAAACAGAAGCCTTCTGGCAGTGGTATGCCGGAATCCAGGTAGAGTTGTCTCATCGCGGGCTCACGTGGCACGTGAGGACGTCGCGCCGATCGGGCAAAGACAGAGATCATCCGTCTCAAAGCCCAAGACTGGAATCTTATGCCACCACCTCAGATGTACACTAGTATCCCCCTCCCCAAAAGTATAGGATTGCATGCTTACTAACTTACACATGGTCATGTGATGTCATGTGTAAATAGTTCACTATACTTTGCGCACTATATGCATTCTAGATGCTGCCCACAGGATGCTTCAGCACATCGCGGCGGCGAAAGAAGAACTCCTCCACATGCCTGGAGATCTCTGGAATCCCAGGCCTCATACCTGCGTCAAGGCTTTCAGACACGTACGTGTATACACGCGTTGATCAAATTGTCGTTGAGTAATATGGCAGATATATGATATATGTGCGACAAGGTACCCAAGTATTTGATGATTGGCGCCAAGATTTCCCTGTTAGAAAGCACATCCTCTCGGCCCAAAGCATCCTGTTCCTGGCCCTTCTCCCTTTTGCGGAAAAGGCAAAGTTCTCCATTTCCACCCCTTTCTTTGATCCAACGAACCTCCTCCCAGGCTAGGACTATGGCAGAAACCCCTACCGGACTAGCCATGTTGTAGTAAGAGATCCGACTTCTGAGCCAGCTGGTCTCCGGTTCAAGTGTCAATTTCAGATTTGCATGCCTGCATGCAGACCAAAAAAACATGTTGCGTAAACCTGCCAGATGCACAGTGCTCTCAAAGATCGCCGCGCGCATGGCACATCGTACTTTAGACTATAAAGTGACCACAGTAAAGATCCTGATGTTGAATGAAGTTTGATCTAGGTCCAATCCCATGCAATCCCAGTGTTCCATAACCGATCCATCCCTTTGAGCCCGGATCTCAGGCCAATGGCGACCTGAAGCTCTCACACACAGTGTGTGCACTCGCTCACGGAAACCCAGGGTTGGTGAGCATGCCAGAAATGCTCGTTTCATCCAAAGTGCTCGAATTCCAGATTTAAGGTACGAGGCTGAGAAAGTAGTACGAGGCAGAAATTTAGGTATCAAATGACGGTGTAGGTCCTCATAGGCCACAGACCTTACCACCTCACGTTAAGGTTCGAAGGCCACCTCCACCGAAGGCAAGCAATCGGAGTCTACCCGTGTCCGCGCAGCCTCCTGCAGCCGACGCTCCGCGTCCGGAGCCTAATCAGCCGAGGGAGGCACCGCAACCGCGTCAGCGCGGATTCGTCAGACTCCAACACGCTGCCCGCGAGCCGCCGGCGCAGCCCATTCCGATGGACACAGCTCGTGACTCTGTCTACGACTTGCCTGACCACGTATGGCGAACCCGCCCAACGAGGGAACCCGGCGGTCTGACAGTGCCACATCCAGAGCTATTGGTGCACCCAAACACTGAGGTACACGCCATGGACGTGGACGACGAAGAAAGTCCACCTCCCCCAGCGGCCAAACCTCGAGCAACCGCCCCTTGGCGGCGAGCACCAACATACGCCCTAGAGGCCGAGGAGGCACCTGAAGCACCGGCCCCGAAGCCGCGTGCGTCGGCAAATCCTCCACCACCGAAGCGCTCTCGTGTTGTCTTCGCAACGACGTCACGGGTTGTGCTAAGGCCTGGTCCCGGCGCTCCGGAAGAAACCGCGCCCAGCGCGGAGCCATCCTTTGCGGAGCATACGCGGGGTACCGTCCCTCTGGTTGCCCAAAGAGTAGTAACTGGACATAGTTCAGGTGAACCTCCAGCGCAATCCCCTTCGAGGACGTCGGTAACCGTAACGCCACTTGTGGACCCAACACATCGTACCCCGAATCGCAACTGGGCCGATCAGTCGCTCGATGACGATTTGGACGATGCACCCACAGACTCCGGGGCGGCACCATCCGGTTCTTCGAGATCTAGGACACCGCCACCAAAGCCCCTGGTAGTCAAGCCACCGCCACAATGCATTCGCGAGGATCCGTCTCAACGTAAACCACAGTATGTTGAGTCAGGGCGGGTTGAAGAGTTCCTTCCTCACGGATTCTTCACAACACCTCCGCCCGGACCTCCCAAGCCTCCACCACCGCCACCACCGGCTCAGGTACCTAAACCTAAGCCGATGCCTGAGCGACCACCGCGGTCTTCGAGCCCTGCTCCCGCAAACGTCGCACAGGATGCAACAGGCAGAGGCAGAGGTCACGGGTACCCGACACCTCCTGCACCTTCCGCAACCGCGCCTCGCGCGGAGGAAGATCCTGCAGAGGCTGAACCAAGTGGCGGTACATTAGCGCCCCCAACTTTTGGAGACCCTCCGCCTCCAAACCCGCCACAGCAGGACGACGATATGCCACTCCCTCGCAATCGTTACCTCGAACTGTGGCAAGAAGCGAATCACGTCTTCGGTCAACAAATGTGTGACCCTATGACCCTAACTTTACCCGGTCAAGCTCATAACATCGAGGTTGGTCTAGACTTCCATAAGGTTCTAGATGCAATGTTGGTATATAAGCTTGAAGTCCCCACACGACAGTGTGTTGATGCTCTTGCCAATCTCGAGCGCCTCGGCGCAAGAATAACCATCATATCCTTCACGGGACATGAAGGTTACGCAAGAGCGGCCTCACAAACCGCGCACTTTCGTGACTGCGTTCGCGCAGCTGGACTCCAGATGGGAGGGGGAATATTTCTTACCAACTCCCGAGTCGGGCCGGAAGGCAAAACTCCAATCGTCACTAGATTGGGGATTTGCGCGTACGTCGACGACGATTCCGAGATCATCAATGAGGTACGCCGCACTGGCTGCTACGGCTACCTCTGCGACGCTACGCGTCTTAACCAGCCCCATTCGGTTTTGCTAGACTTAGCTAATATGATCAGCTCTTCCGGAATCCACAACTGGAAGATTGCGCATCATCCTCGACCTTTGGCATCCGACGAATTTTCAGGCGAATCTAACCCACGGGGAGGAGGCCGCCGACGACCCAAAGCTCGATAGGGCCCTACATGCCAGTAACCGCTGCTTTGCGCGGTCACTTTCGTTCGTAGGACCATTAGCTAGGTTGAGTGCAGTGAAACTTCAATCTCAATACCGAGGCCATTCTAGTTGAACTTTAGGTCATGCATTCAATTTTCTTTCAGTGCACTCGTTCTTCACCACGCAACAGCTGCCACAAGGCGCTGGAGTGGTCTGGACTCCTCGTGTAGCGCGAAAATAACTGCACCTGCAGTTGGGTGGGAACCATGGCGAACCATACAGGGTTTTCCCCGCCTGATGATCCCCCAAATGAACGGTCTAGGTCCTCCCCTGAAGAGGTTCCCGTAAGCCGTGGTAGAGGTCCTTCATCCAGTACCACTGCCCACGCAATGTCCGTCGTCACTCGCCTGAGGGGTTCGTCGCTCGCTGCACCACCGGTCACGCGTCCCAGGACTACGACCACGATGGAGTCTTCACCGTCCACTCCAGAGCAAAGGCCAGCCACTCGTCGAAGACGTTCCGGGTCGGGGAGAGCGTTAGAGGGTATTCGTGAACCTAGTAACGAACAACCCCCCATACAATGGATAGATCCCCAAACTGGTCGCCCGCTACATAGGACCCCTAGTCCTCCTAACCGTAGTAGGCATACCACATATAGGGACCCGAACCGAGACATGCCGGCCGCTGCTTTCGTTGCTGGTGCTGCCGTCCAAAACGCACATAATGCATCCCTAATTGCTCAACAAGCGGCTACCGTTGCCGAGCAGCAAACACTCGAGGCCAACCAGGCCAGGCACTATGCATCGTTTGTTGAAGCTCAAGCAACACAAGCGCTACAACAAGCAGAAGCCACCTTACTAGAAACTAGGGCTAAAGCCGAAGCTTATGTAGCACAAGCCGAAGCTAACGTTCGGAATACACAGCAACAAGCTCAAGCCTTTGCTGCCTCCGTTGACCAGGAGAGAGAACAATTTCAAGCACAGTTGAACTCTAGAGCCCAGCAATGGGCCAGGGGGGTTGAAGCTGATGCAAGACTTCGCGTCCAACAACTTCAACACCAAACTGAGCAATACATGTCAGCTCAACAGGACACAGTCCGTAACTTACAACAGCATAATGCCGTGTTAGAACAACAACTGTTGGCGGAACGTTCACCGGTGCCCAACTCACCCAAGTCACCGATGACCCAAATCCTGACCGGAAGCCAATTGTCTACGCCTGTAATGGCCTACGGCAAGGACCCAGGTGAAGGTAACCCATTTGCGGTTAGTATGCAACTCGAACCTCCTCCGGGACTGTTGCCTCAGGATGTTCAACCATCCTTGCCCCTCACCCCCAAAGGTTCCCATAGGCCACAGGAATACTATATAGGCTCTGTTCGTGGCACGCCTCCGGGTAGTGTTGCCCCGGCCGACGGTCATGCAGGACAAGTTGCAAGCCTAGAGGCACAAGTATCCAGCCTCCAAGACACTATTAAGTTGTTAGCTGGTCACTTGCAATCCCTGCTTAATGCCCCTAAGACGATGACCCCAAGTGTCATAAGTCCGGGCCCCACGATAGGAGTTCCGGTTCCACCGCCTCCTCCACCGCCAGCGATGTTGATGCCTCCACCACCACCACCTCTTCCTCTGCATGCAGCCGCCCCCGTGCCGGGAACAGCTGCTGTAGCGCTGATGGGTGGTACGGGTGGAGTAACCGGCATTTCGAGTAATTATTTAGCTGATATACCCGCCTCATCGTCGGCACCACCGGGTCCGGGCTTACGCATCTTGCCGCCCGCATACCCAGTGTTCGAGCGAACCAGACATGGAGATGAGTCTCCGAGCTCATCATCCTCTTCAAGTTCAAGTGATGAAGGCGACAGCTCGCCCAGCCACTCGTGTAGGGTTTGTGGAGGTAATCACCCCGAGGTTGACTGTCCATTGTTGACCATGAATCGGGAGATCCCTCACCCCCCATCATCTGTCGACCCAGCCGAAAGCGTGGATCCCGCTGAGCAGGAGTCAGACATTGTGTACACAAAAGGCTTAAGTAATTTGGTCTTACCCAACATCCCATCAGACTCCGGCCAAGCTAGGGGGTACATAAACCAGGTTCTTATGAACATCGGTTCCCTCCAAAAGTCTGCCGGTAATGACCTTTACATGTGGGCCCAAGAGTGCCTAACTAGAGAGGACTTAGATCTCTCCACGGATAAGCGCTTCCCACGGACAGATCGGGAGATAGCCACCAAGATGTTAAAAGTTTGTAAGACTGGGCGTTTTGGTATCATCTTTCAACGGATGGTTGAGGAATCCCGACTTGCCGGTAAAGGTATGCCATGCGGTAGAGTCATGCTTGCTACCATTTTCAGGCACTTCCAACTCGAGAAAGATCGTATTGGAATGTTAGGTGAACGTAACCTTCTCACGTTAAGACTTAAAGGCAACAAGGTGGAGGATTTGATTAACTTTCAGGAGAAGTACCGGTACATAATGGCGGCCATCCCTGTTGATGACCTACCCCGGGAAACTACATTGTTTAATCATCTCCTTGATGAGCTCGAGCAGTTCACACCTTTGGCTAACAAAATAACTAAGTCCCGTGAGGCCCCAGCTGGTAGTCACCGCAGAACCACCAAATGGTTATGGGAGAAAGTTGACCTGTTCATCGAGCTGGAACGTGTCAAGGCCAATCGACATGCCTTCGATAAGAAGCTCCGTGATTCACAAACCGCGGATTTGGCCACGACATACAACCCCAAGCTAGTAACCGCGAACCCCGCGACCAAGGAAGGGAAGGAAGCCAAGCCTAAGAAGGAACCTAAGCCTAAGAAGGAAAAGAAATCCAAGAAGGAAAAGGCTTCTAAGCAGGACACCACGACAGAGGTGACCGCAGCTCCCCTCGGCAAAGGTAAGGCCACGCCAAAGGGTCCCCCAAAACCTAAACCCAAGGGTGCTCCGACCACTCCTCGGTCGGAAGCCGTAGTTAAGGTGGCGGATATGACCATGGCCCAAAAGGCCAAGACGCCATGCGCCTTTTACGCCTTTAATTCATGCCGTGCCAAGAGCTGTCCCTTCCTACACGACACGAACAACAAATATAAGGGGCCACCCCCGAAGTCTCTTCGATTTGCCAAAGGCAAGCCTCCCGCAAAGGCCACTGCCGCGGTTGCACAGGTCCATGCCATGCCCGCCTTTGAGGATGGGAAAGTCTCATGGCTTTGGGACACTGCTGCGGGGAGACACCTGTTCGGTCGTCAGGCACTAACGCGAGAAATGCGTGATTGTGCCGCACCTTCGAATAGCCCTGTCAGTTTCACGACTGGAGGCGGCGCTCAACAGAGCACTGACTCCCTCGCATTCGCGGGAAGTGAACTCCTCGAAGGTGAAGAGGTCTACATCTTAAAGGAATGCCCGCCAGCCCAATCCATTGGCAAGACGGTGATGGATAAAGGTTACATGTTCATTTGGGATTCCCGTGAACAAGTTCCGTACCTTATTCCACCAAACATAGTCCCTAAGTGTAGACTACGTGTTCCCCGGAAACATAGGATCTGTGCATCTAGAGTTGTTGAGTATGTTCCCCAGTACGACGAAAAGGTCAAGCCTATTCGGTTCGTCCCTCCGGAACGTCTCCAGCCACTCGGTGCCATCGACGCGACACCCGCGGAGACAGCGCCAGATCCCGTTTCGGACGAAGAATACACACCATCCGTCGCTGCAGACGACGTGAGCGAGCCAGTCGAGTCCGTCGAGGATGCTTCTCCTAGGCCCTGTGCCGTTGGGTCAGAGACCGCTGAGGCATTCGCGGGGGGCATTCCGCCCCATCCAGATGACGACAAGACATTAATTGAGCTTGCCTACGATGGTGATGAAGCACGAATAGCGGATGACCCTACCATGCTAAAGAAAGCTGCGTTCGAGGAACCGCATATTCTAACACACTATCCCAAGAATCCCTTTTGTCCAGTTTGTCAGATCTCGAAGTCAACTTCTAAGAGAGTCTCACGCAAACCTGATGTCAAAGATGACGACTTCATAGACCCACCAAAAGGTCCATATGAGCAGTTGTCAACCGACGACGTCATAATGGCAAAAGGAGAGGACTTCGCCGGCAAAGGTGTAGGTGGGGTTAAAGCATTTCATGTAGTCCGAGACACCTACTCGGGTGCTAGAATAGCATACCCCATGAGTAAGCGTGATGCCAGTACCCACTCCAAGAACTTCCGCCATTTTCTAGGCCTCAAGGCTAACGAGGTAGCCACGCGCGTCCTTGTTAAGATGGACGAGGCTGGAGAGTTGGAGCAGGCAGCACATGAAGTTGGGTTGATCCCGGAAACGTCCTTGCCAAACAGATGGCCCCATAACGCCATGATGGAAAGAGACATCCGTGAAGAAAAGGAGTGCTGCAGAGCAATCCATCTTCAATCTGGGTTGCCCTACTCCTTTCACACCCACTCATATCCCTTTGCATGTCTTTCCATGAGTTTTGACAGACCGTCAGCCTTGGAACCTGCAAAGACACAATGGGAGGCGCTCACTCGCAAGCCCTTTGACGGCATGAGACATTCATTTGGTCAACTGATGTACTACCGTGATAAGCGGGTATCTAAACGCACCTTAGAGCCTAACATGTCCCCATGTTTGTTCTTAGGTTGGAGAATAGATGCTGGTTTTCGGTATCGCTACGTGGTTCGTGTTCTTGACTACATGGACTACAAAATTAGTGAACACATCAATGTCCAAGAAGTCCCCGAAGCTGAAATCTATGTTGAAGATGGTCCTCCATGTTTTCCAATGGCCTCTGTTAAGTTAGCGCATTTGAAGGGAGGTTCTTTAGGAGTCCTCGACGATCTTGCACGTCTTGACATGCCGGATATCCCCATGAAGGAGATTCCTTTCGGACTGGAGGGAGCCGACGCCGTCCCCCCAACTCCCATGGATCCCAAAACCAGGGGGGTGTACATCACTTTGGATCGCATCATTCGGTTTAGCGAAACCCCAGGGTGCAAAGCGTGTGAGAAGAAGACACGATACCACACGCCTGCATGCAGGAAACGTTTTGCCAAACTTGTTGACGAGGAGAGACGCGACCTTCTTGCCAAAAGGAAGGAAGGCATCACCGTCGAGGAGCTTCCACCGCGAGAGCCCGAGACCGCGCCTCCGACGGAGTCATCCGAAAGTGTCACTGAGGATGAGTCACACATCATCGATGCGACTCCGACTGTGATATCGGGGCTGTCGCTCTCGCCACACACCACATACAGGACACAACTCATCCACACTCGCCCCGAGAGTGGAGTCCCGGTGTTTGGCATGCCATCAACAGCACAGCCAGCTCAAGTTTCTAAGTCTAAGAAGAAGAAGAAGAAGAAGAAACCGCGTAAAGCGCGGCCTGGCCGATGCATGTTCGAGTTCGCATGTGCCTCGGATTCGCAAATGCACGAGACTTTTCTGGAAATGGGAATTCCCCACATTGCCCTTTCAAAAGAGCACCTCGATCTAGACGATCCCCAAATGCAGGCACAGTTGCATCACCATATAAGCACCTGCAAAGAGATTCCTGATTTATGGGCCTCAATCCCTTGCACATCAGGATCTCCTTGGCAGAGGGTAAATCGCATGAAAGGGGTGCTCAATTTCATGAAAAGGCATGCGCTTCAGGTTAAGGAGTCTAAACGTTTATTTGCTGAATTCGCTAAGTCGGCAGAGCTTACTTTAGCTCGAGAAGGCACTGTCACTTTCGAGTGGCCTAAAGGGTGTGAAAGTTGGCAACGCACAGACGTAAAACATTTCTTTGATAGCCACCCCGAGTTTGTTCCAGTCGAATTTGACGGGTGTGCTGTTGGTGTGAAATCCACTAAAGGCAGACCCATTAAAAAGAGGTGGCGCCTGATGACCACCAGCAGGGCTATCGTCGACATGTTCTCGCAGTTCCAATGCACCCATAAACCCCACGAACATGATCAAGCGGTCGGGTCGCAGACAGCTCGTACTGCATTTTACCCAAGGCAGATGACCGTCCAAATTGCAAAGGCCCTTTACCCTAGCATGTCGTTTTCCCATCATGCCCCAGCCATGCCATGTTTTTCATGTACCCATGAACATGAGCACAGAGACAAAGAGCAGACGCTGAAACATGTGTCAGCCCTGTCGGGGATCGACGCTATGGCCATCGCAGTTGAGACAGATGACACTGTCGGGCAAATGGTAGAAAGTTTAATGGATATCAGTGCTCTTATGCACGAGGCCTACCAGCTCCCTAAGACCGACGATGGTAAAGATCAGGTAGCAGCTTTGGTCACTAAGCTCCTAAGTCGCACCGAGATGCTCAGCGATCCTGAAGCCTTGCAAAAGGTTAAGGACGAGGCAGCCGATTTGGTTAACGAAGGTACTTGGGAGTATGAATCCGTTAGGGAGAAGGAGCACGTCCGTGCTGAGGCTAAGGCTTCCGGAGTCTCCGTCCATTTCGGTAAACTAATGACCATAGCCTCCATTAAATTTTACGAGCTGGCAAAAGAGTTACAGAAAAAGAAAGGTAGGATTGTCTACCGAGGTGACTGCGCAAAGGACGAGCATGGCGCAGCAGCCGTCTATGAGGAATTAGGCGCAAACCCGACTTCGGTCCAAGGGTTGAACGCTTGCCTCGCCTACGGGTCACTACCTGGTAACCTGTGCACCGCCGCGGATGCGGTGAAGGCATATGTGCAAGCAACACTGAAGTCCAAGTACAAAACTTGGATCGAATTACCACCTGAACTTCGACCCGCGTGGTGGAAGAACAAATTTGTTCAACCAGTGGTTCTCCTCGTCAAGGCGCTGTACGGACATCCCGACGCTGGAGGGATGTGGGAACAGCATCTAAAGGGCATTCTTAAGAAAATGGGTGGCGAAGAAATCCCAGAGTTCCCCGGTAACTTCTGGTTTTCTGGTCCTCGTTTAGTGTTATCCACATACGTTGACGACCTCACTTTGGCAGGCCCACGGGAGAACCACCAAAAGTTTTGGTCAGAACTCACGAATGTTGTTAACGTTGAACCACCCGAAGCTATTTACAGAATGCTAGGGAGGAACCACATCTACGCGGTAGTCCCAGATTCAGGAAACACCGAGACCGCTGCTTTGCGCGGTAGTGCTGACGCCCTAATCTTCGACATGAAAGATTACGCGCAGCAAACCATCGACCTCTACAAGTCGGTGGCCGGTGTCGATAAGATAAAGTCAGCCCAGACGCCATTTCTCGTCGACGGCACATTCACCACGGCTGATGAGGAGTCGCCCGGAGAGCTCGCACCAAAGGCATGCTCTATCCTGATGAAAGCTCTTTGGCTTGCCAGGTTAGCGCGGCCTGATATACTTAAGCCGATCAACGATCTGGCCACCAAGGTGCAGAAGTGGACCCGTGTCCACGATAAAAAGCTGCTACGGCTCATTCAGTACATTCAGCACTCACTAGAATATAGACTAACCGCCGTCTGCGGCGATGATGCTAGTGAGCTGTGGCTAGAACTTTTCGTGGACGCCGACTTCGGTGGGGACCAACATGACGTGAAGTCGACCTCAGGGGGGCACTTAGTACTTAAGGGCCCTAACACCCACTATCCACTAGCATGGGTGTCGAAACGGCAGACCTCCACGTCAAGATCCACTACAGAATCGGAAGTAGTGAGCTTGGCCTATTCGTTGTATCAAGAAGGGCTACCTTCGCTACAGCTATGGGATAAACTTCTTGGACGGGACGTTAACCTCGTCATACAGGAAGATAACCAAGCCACGATTCTTGTAGTAAGGAAGGGCTTCTCCCCTAAGCTACGACACATCAGCCGAACACATAAGATAAACCTCAGTTCCTTAAAGGAATGCATCGACGACCCATCTGTCGAAATCAAGTACATCGATACGAATGAACAAGCTGCAGACATTTTCACCAAAGCGTTGCCACCACAAAAGTGGTTCAAAGCGCTATGCTTGCTTGGCATCCGTACAGATTTAAAGTGCTTAGTCCCATCTAAGACAGATAGGAGCCTTCCGAGCAGTTCGAAGCCTTCGTAGGTCGTCGAAACCGCTGCCACCCGGCGCGGTAATTCGTGCATGTACAAACGAATGCTGCCCCAAAACGGGGAGGGGGGAGTCATTTTCTGTGAACCCCTAGTATGTAACAGCATTCACTACATGTCTACTAGTAGCTACGGTTCACACACCACATGTACAATACATGTGCCGACCGTGGCTCATGGCTCAAGAAAATTGGGCGTCCGCTCGATTTTCTTCAGGGTGCCGCTTTGACGTGCCGTGTGCGTCACTGCTTTCGTTGCATTTCGCTTCCGCACCTTTTGCCACTTTCCGTTCGCTCGTTCGCCGCCGTGCCTTCGTTCGTTCGGCTCACACGCAACCACGGGGTCCCGTCCATCCGACGTTCCTCGTACACTTATTAATATAGACCGTGCTTCCAGGGATCTGGCATACTTCTTCTATCACCTTCCGGTTGAGAGGGTTGCCTGGGCGTTTCCCTACGCCCCACCTGGTTTGTACACTCAATTATAATCCCCCATATATTGGTCTGATCGCACTCCTCAAATGGCAAGGCAGCACCCTCAAAGGTACCTTTCTACCTATTGGCATTTCATCACGCCAAAGAAGACCAGCAAACCAAAACACAAAACACCACATTCCAATCTCTTGTGCATTGGTTCTTTTTGCCAAGTGTCAGCGGCCATCTCGCAAAGTTGAGGCAGAGAATTGGATCAGGTCCTCACTGGATTGAAGAATCCCGTTTGATCTCTATATAGGTATTTCGCCATTTGCTATCAACAAGAAAGCAACAAATTAGTTGGAGGAAACAAAATTCTCGCCAAGGCTCCCCCCCCAAAAGATATATAGCCAATACCATTACCACAGCAGCATACAGCAGCTATAGATCCCAACTCCTTTGGCGCTGAACTTAGAGAGCTTAAAAAGACCCAACCAGCCCCTGTTCACAAATCATGCGTTTTGAATCCAAAGCTCTCCCTGGGGGAAGGGGCAAAACAAATCATTCAACACTGAAGGAAAAATCAGCATTCATCACAAGTTTCAATCATCCAAGAGCTCCCATGAGCCATCATCGTGAATGTCATCGCTTGCTCGTAGAGTCGAAGGCTCGTGATAGGTTCCTTATATGTGGGTCAGGTACAAACACTTAAAAGTTCAAGGCCCAACCCACCCACTGCTGGCATCCCTTTTCCGCGAGATCCCACCATGTGGTGGAAATTAGATGGAGTCCCATTCAAGCTGGCGTCTCACGTCCTCAGATAGGCAGTGGAAAGAGAAAAGCAACACTGCATTGTAAAAGCAAAAGCCAGTAGGTCAACAGAACCCCAAAGAAAACCTTTCAAACTAAATACAATGGATCATGCCCAGAATCTTCCATTGATCGCCGTGCCTGAGATTTTGGTCGCAAAAGGCTTGCAGGAGTCCAGTTCCAAGGTCCTTCATCCGTATCAATGCCAACCTCCACCAAGTCAGTCTGCTGACACGGCACAATCTCCTAGCTGTCATACAAACCTAGAAGAGGAGAGAAACATGAAAACCAATACATATATATATAATTATATATATAGCCTATTATAGCGTAGACTCTGTATGAATCAATTCCATTGATTCCCTTTAGACGTCCTCTTCAAATATACAATCCTTCATATTACATATAGATGTGAATCATTGGTTTCTCAATTGGCCTGAAGAAAGTGAAGAAAACTTGTTTGGATTCTATAAAGGATCGGTTTCAGGTTTCTTCCTCTTTGGAATTGCTTTTGGCTTCAGACCCTCCAAAGCAGGAACAGGCTGGGCATCAGCAGCCACTGAATCGCTCATAGTGCCACATACCTGACTTTCTAAATTGAAAGGGCCAGGAAAAGTATGGTTTTACTTTTTGTTTTTTTTTGGAACATGCTCTAAGAAGACCAGAAAACTTCCTGAGAATCCCAGATACACCAGCTGTGGGTTTTGCCTCCTGATCCCAAAGTGGTCCGAAAAGCTCTCGCCAACTTGGAAGTGGCTCAATGTCCTTGGTCCGATACAACTGGAACAGAGTCCAAAACATCAGAAGACGACCAACCAACAGATCAACGGAAATAAACCTTTCCTGAACCATCCAAAGTGTCTACACTCAGTGTAGGACGGGCCAATTCACCAGCACCACTAGCAGTTCCAGAGGTAGAATGCTCTGCAGTTGCCTGGGCTGACAACTTTACAAAGGCCTGTAACAAGGCGATCCAAACAGGAGGTCGTCCTGGAAAGAAACTAAAAAAGAAAACACACACAAGACAGAAAAGGCTGTTTCAAAAGGCAGGCCACCTCCTCTTTGGAAGAAAATGCCCTCACAATGGCCCAAGCACTAGCAAGCAACTCCTCGTCCATCTCGAGCTATACAAAACACAGTCTTTGAGCCACTGCACAAAACCAGTTACCCCAAAATTAAATAAAAACACAGTTTTTCCTCGCGCCAGACTCCAAACAGCACCATCCACTACAGTCTTCGCCCACACCCAATCCAGTTGATTTGCCAAGCATCTCTGGTAGACCTCAAGGAGCCGGTTCCAGCCCGAGTTTTCGACCGCAGAGCGAACACTACTGGATCCGATCAGGTACTCAAGAACCAACTCCATTTCAGCCTGCAGCACAGTGGATTGCTCAAAGGGCCGGGACCGTTTTGGATGAACAAAACTTGAGGCTGAAGAAACAAACAACATCAAAACACAAAGCTTACAAAAGGAATTGTTCCAAGTGTCATCTTGCCACAAGTCTCCCACCAGCCTTCCATCCTCCACACAGTACTCGAAGAAGAGCTCAGCATCGCTCATGTCTTGTGGAATTTCTTGCTCATCACGACACGCTGGAAGCATCTCAGTGCGACCAGTGAAGGTTGAGTGGAGCGCAGCAATCCATTCACCGAAGTCTTTGGTATAGGTCCTTCATGTTGATCCATTCAAATGTCTATAAAACATGCTTTGAATGAGATGTTGAAAGGGACACAGTAGAAAAAACAAGAACACAATAAAACACGTCTTAAGCAAATATCCAAAAGTCTGGGAATCTTTCAGGAGCTTCTTCTGGCCAGTATACTTACCATTCTTTTTGACAGTGAGGGGTTGTCCAGGCAGAGATTCACGTTGAACTCTGGAAAGATACCCCCCTTGCCCTTCGATCCCCTTCACATAGTCAAAGCTGTTGCTAAGCACCATATGCCTCTTTGGATAGGGGCCGTTGAAGGCCCCCATCCAGAAGCCTTTCTTGTATACCTTGCACATGTCAAGGAGATATTGTTTGAAGAAACATTGTTTGAAGAAACCAGCAATAGGCCCAAAGCAACTTAGCCCTATGCAAAATACAGGTAAAGTTTTACAATATAAAATAAGTTGCGCACACCTGACGAAGAAGGGAATCAACTCGATGGTATGCCATGAGGATGCTTTGCCCAGGTTGCTCCACCAGCCACACCCCAAGCATCGACGAGCATAGGAGCAGCAACAAGCAAACTCTGCTGGCAATCAAGTTGCCTTCCGATACAAATTTGTATTGGGTATGGCCAGACCCATCGAACCATGTCCGTCCAGATATTGCCCGACACCTTGAAAGGGAGCAGATAACAATATGGTCTAATCAGGAATAGCTTGAACCTCGGCAACCAAATATACAAAAGGGATACAAAAGGGATATTCAAAAGTGCTTGACTCATCCATGGCACATAGCGGAAAAGCTGTTGCAGCACAATGCAACAACAAGTAGTCCACCAGGACGTAGCCGAAGCAACTGTGATATACAGCCTTGGATTGCCCACATTTTTTCAAAAACTGTTGGTCCACCACAGCACACATCCTGCCACGTCACAGGTAACCAGATGCGGTGGTGAAGTCTTGAGTCCGGTGATCAAGGTCCAAATCCAATTTCACTCCTGTAAAGCCAGCCTCAGAGAACACCGGCTCCATCAACAATAGCGACAGTAAAACTTTGCTACATATCAAGACTGCGCGAAGTCCAGCTGTCACCTCTCCACGACCACAAAACGTTTCGATGAAGTCATAGTCTTGGATGCTGGGACAATTGAACCAATACAACAGCCAGTATCATCACAGCCGGAAGGCGCCAACGTAGCATTTCCCGGACAGACACCATGATGCCACGAAGATCCACTGCTATGGTACTGGAACCGAACTATCAAGACCACACGTGCTGGCAAGTCACAAGCAAAAGCCACCACAGAGATGACAAGTCTAAAACTCAGACGCGTTTCACTTTTGCCTCCCAACTTTGTCCAAACATCATCCCCAAAGCTGCGGTGGAAGCCACCCAAAACCCCAACTAAAGTAAGTTTCCTATCACGCATGAAAGCGGTCGCCGCTTGCGGAATGTCCCGCAAAAGCGCTTCACGGACACTGGATTCCTTCCACAGGCTGACAGCCTGCTGGTGGCTTTTGCCAGACTCTTTGAGTTCTGATAGAAATTTGTGGTATTCCTTTTGAAAACCACCGGCTTTGTACACTTGGCTATCGCCATCTGAAGAAGCGGCCAACGCGACTTGGCCAGAAACGGATTCTGGCTTGGAGCTTTCCTGACTCTTTTTGTTTTTCTTTGGTTGTTTTCCTGTTGCTTTCTTTTTCCCTTTCTTTTCTGGGTAAGGTTCTTCAGCAACTGGCTCCTCACAAACTTTGATAGGCTTCGGACATTTTATCTCTTGCAAGACCTGCAAGACCTGCACCAAAAATGATCAAACAATTATATATACATTGACACAACCAAGGCAAACTCAACCCCTGACCTCTTTGGGAAGGACAGGCTTGGGATCCTTCTTCTTTGGCTGGGTAGACTGCCGTTCCCCCTCCATGTCGTTGGGTGAGGCATTGAATCCCTTCTTTTGGTCAATCTCAGGCGACTGTTCACGCTTTGCTTTCACAGCAGCGATGAGGTCAAGGACATTCTGAGGAAGGCTTGATGCAGTAGATGAACTGACCTCCGAGGAAGATTCCCTATCAGAGCCACTGCATTCTTTGAACTTTTCCTTCACTTCCTGGGCACAACAAAAAATCAAAGCATGCACCGGAAACATGCTCATTTTTCTTGAGCCCGCTATGCACACACCAAGAGTCAGGAATCAATTCATCCTTGATCCACTGCAATGAAGAACTCTTCGAAGTCCGGGATCGCATGGCCAGCGGGCGAAACCGAGCCGCCTCATGAAAATGGAAAGTGAAGAAAGAACTGGGCACTGAAGACTGGAAGGAAAACACATACAAATAGTTAAAAGGGGAAACATGCAGCCATGCAAAGGACAAGCCACAAGGCGTGCTGCAGCTTCTCCCATTTTGGCAGCCCACTCCTGTATGCTCGGATTGTTGGCCTTCAAGCCATCTGGGTATAAATTGTGCTTCGAGTAGTGTTCAAGGATCGCGGATGTAAGGATAACCTTGCTGAAGTAGGCCTGCCCCTTGCTTGCATTCAGGATTGCTGCAATAACCTGCCCAGGCAGAAGTAGAAAATCTACCAAGCTGGGATCAAGAAGAAGAAACCAGGTGGACATGTCTTGCAAAGAGTTCCTGACCTTTGGGTTGCTTTGGAGATCCTTAAGGGTAGGTTTGCTGCAGCCTTTCTTCTTAAAGACTTTGCCGGAGTGGTCATGGATAAAACTCACGCCGACCTCACCCGACAAACACAGCATAGGAAACAAAGAGGTGTAGCAGGCTAATAGTAGGTGCAATGAAGCACGAAACTGCAAAAAACAGTTAATGTTTGGCAGGGTGCTCGTTTCAATCGGTCATATCTGCCAAATGCATCAACAACATCTGCCACAGAGTAGTCTTTCTCTGCCATGGCATGCGACTTAGAACCCAAAAGCCCAAAAGCCGCCGGCGCTTGAGTCCACAAAACGTGAACAAAATCAGCCAAAACAAATCAGTGATGCCACGATTTGCACATTCTTTCTTGCCGACAGTCCTCCACTGCTTGAAGGCGATGTGAGCACTGCCAAGTCTTTGAGAATGTCTGGCTTCTGCCACGCCATGAGTTCTCATACTGGCCAGTAAGCAGATCCTAGATCTTATCTTGCTCAGGCCTTCATGGCCAATTAGAAACGCCCTAGTGTAGGTCCTTGTATTGGTGCCTGATTTTCTTCACAAACACCACCAATGCATCCTCTATTCAAAATATGGCCGCGGAAAGACAATGTTTGGTTCCAAAAAAGGTGTGAACCAGCAAGCTTGTCTGAGAAATCAATCTTTTGCACAACACTAAACATGTGCTCAACCCAAACAAGAATCTTGCTAAAACTACATGCCTGATATATAACTAAGTCTGCGGTTGGGGACTGGTTTCGGGAAAACACAAGGTGGGACTGGATAATGAAAGGCTTGTGAAAAGCTGCCTATCAGTCAATAGTTGGAACTAGCTGGCCCTTACAGTGTCATGGGGCATCCATTGAGTAACAGCTTAAATCACAATTCCGAGGAGGCAAGTGGGTCAGCTAAATACAATGTAATCCTGAAAGGGGGGGTTGGTCAAATGTCAGAATCCCTTCACACTTGTAGCTAGACACGATACGGGAGGGTGGGTGAGCTTAATACAATGATTTATAGATATGTATAGTCAGAAAGCGCTTGTGTTTGGTAGGTCACACAATGCAATCACACAATGCAATTCTGCTGGGAGGGTGGGTCAAATAGTCAGAATTCGCTGGTGTTTGGCAGCTAATTCTGATGGGAGCGTGGGTCAAAAGTCAGAATTCGCTGGTGTTTGGCAGCTAGACACAATGTAATT
>CAXAMN010018491.1:23170-46207 GCA_963970005.1 Durusdinium trenchii | reverse complement strand
ACCATCATAGTTGAAGTGGGTAAGCCAGCACGCTGGCTGCCATTGTTTCCACGAACACACACATACGCAGACTCGTTTCCACACGGACATAGACACACGCACAGAAACCCACACACTACCTCAACTCACTCGACTTAACACTTCTCACTACACACTTACCGGATAACTCGCACTCTGATTTCCTACGTGATGAAAAATGCTTTCGGGCCACTCGTCGTCTAGTTTCAACAAAAATGGTGTGCCCAGGGCATGTTTGGCCGGACGCCAACACATGAGATAAGACTTTGGAGATGTGCACGCAGTCTGAGTTGGGACTTGTTGGCAATCTGCTGTATGTTTACTCCTATCTCATCATGGAACACCTGCTGTTCTAAAATGGCGGGGTTTGATTTGGCCTCATGAGTTAGGCCTTGTGCTGCACAACTCCTAACTCACTAGTAGCGCAAAGTCCTAACTCACCAGTAGGTAGTATATATATATATATGCATATCATATGTGGATGAGTGAAACTTCCGACACCCTGAAAAGTGCTACACACACCTTTTTTTTTGTGTGTGTGTGCACGTGTGTGGTGGTCCCCCCGGTCTCTAAGAGAATCTGCCTGGAGAGAATTCATTTATGTAGTTGGAAGACAACTTCCACTGGCGGCTGTAGAAGCAGCGTTACCTGTTGAAACGATTACCAGATGGCATTCTGAGGAATAGCTTGCCAAACGGCAATCTCCGGACTGTCTGGAAAGGTTTTGCCAGAAGTTGCCACTAGGCATTCTGAGCTCCAGCTGACCGCTAAAGAAGGGAGAAAAGCTTGCCAAGTGGCATTGTGATGGGTGGATCGTGGGCAGCGTGCGACGTCGCATTCTATGTGTCACACATGTGTTTTTTGACAGTTTTTTTGACATTTTTGCCTAGCACGTTGGCATTCTTACTGTTGTTTTTGTACGACCATTCTTTGCGGTATATACATACTTTTTAGAGATGTTGACCTTATCAGCGGCATTCTATGTGTGAAGATCAATGAGGGCCCCCGGAGCGGCATTCTAAGTTTCAGTCCGACGGTATAAATTTTGTGTTGAAGTACGACGAAGAAGGTTTGAGTCAGATTGAGATTTGGATGACGAATGGCGCTACGTTGCTGAAGTTCAATCACGTCCCACAGGCAGGTTTTTTGGCAGAACCAAGACATTGAGCCATGCTTAAGTGGCTTCGCACCTTGAAGGTGACTGGTTCGAGGCTTGAGTTGGAGACAGAGGCGCGTTTCTGCCACTCCGCAAGCAGATACAGAAGGCATGTGAAAAGTTTTTGTACCGAAAGTCGATTCTTTCCCGCAATCGTTGCTCCACACAGAGGGCAGTCGGTTTCATTTGCTTTTGGCCTTGCTTTTGCCATTTTCAATGCCGGTGGAGATGTCCGTCGAGCACCTGAGTGACAGCGAGTCATTGGCTCAGGTTTAGTGTTGCGAGGGTCTCCATTTCTTTACTTGAGTTTGATTGTTTTATGTCAAATGTTATGTTCCTATTTGTTTGAACCAGGTTGGAGTCGCCGGCCAATACATCGCAGAAGCGTCCTGCCAAGAGAGTCATCAAGCGCTCCCTCAAGCGTTCCCCTAAAAGCAAACCGGACTTTGCAGCCGGGGGTGTGGTTGACTGGCAAACAGGTGTTGCTTTGCCAAGTTGTGCAACTGTCGTCAGCAGCTCTCGCGTCAAGAGCAAACTTCTGACCTGCAACCTCAACCTGAAGAAAGCTCCGAAGTTGAAGCTCGAGGCGTTTGCGCCTATTGGTTTCATCATGGCTTGTCACTGTCATTTTTGAATGTCATTTGTATCAGGGGGCAGGTCTACAGGCCGCTGACCAGCAAGAACACCAAGAAGGCAACCAAATCTGGAACCTTCAAGGGCAGCAAAATCTTCAACTCTTGGGGAACGATCCGTTGTTGCCTGAGATTTTTTGTTTGAGTGGTGAGATTGTGAGGTGTAGCCTGCTAGATTGCTGACTGCTGCTTCTCACAAGGAGTCTTCTCAGCGACAACGAGGGTTTCCCCTGGGGGACCATTTGATCGCAAAAAAGGTGATCGAAGGTCGTTGTGCGAAATGATCGCCAAAAAAATCATTTGGCCGTGAAAACAGCATCTGGCCGTGAAAAAAACCAAATGACCGTGAAAACGACAAATGACCGTGAAAACGGCAAATGACCGTGAAAATCAGTGATGACCCATCATGGCCGTGAAAACCACACCTGCAATCTGCAGATGTAATTGTATAGAAATCTCAGTTGTTTTATGACCCGTAGCAGCAGCTCTAGAAACTACTACGCGTGCAAGCTGCGTACCTACAAACGCAGCTTCTTAAGTCTCAAATGAATTACCACCTCCGTGGCAGCAGCTGTGGAAAACTCATCTACAAGCTGCAGACGTACTTCTAGCATCCCTGCAAATGCAGCTATTTAAGTCTCATGGTTTATATGGTATTATGGTTTATGCACACGCTCTTGGGAGGGAACTACTAGGTGGTGAAGTCTCATGGTATATGCACACGCTCGAGGGAGGGAACTATACTAGGTGGTGAGGTGGTTGGTTCTAAGGCCGCATACAACACGGTCGGTGATTCCAGCGTGCCGTTCTAAGGATGTAACATGAGCGCGCGCTGGACACACACACACATAGAGGGCCATAGTCTGGCAGAAGGAACGAAGTGATGTGTTCGTTGAAGCCGTCAACTACATGTGTCATTTCGCGCAGATCATTTGGCCAAAGAAGATTCTGCACATGGCGATTGACGGTTGCGCTCCTCAAGACAAGATGAACCAACAGCGTGTGGCGTGTGATCACTTCAGCTCGTTGGGCGGGTGGGGGCGCAGTTCCAGAATGTAACCGTATAAGACACGGAAGTCAGAGCCCATCATGTGTCTCAAGAGCAAGCTTTCAACAATTGACATGTTTTTGGCAAACTTTTAACAATTGACCTTTTTCTTACACCGCTCAACACTGGATGCACGCTTCGGAGTAGCCAGCGAACTGCTGGCTTGGGTCTTCCACATGGTTTTCAACCATGTGGGTATATTTGTCACGCTGGGGGACGTTGATCTGCCGCGGGCTAACCGTGAAAAAGTGTGCGATTGATCGTGAAAAACTGTGCAATGACCGTGAAAAACGTGAAAATTGATAGATTGACAAAACCCGGGGTGTTCTCTTATATGTTCCCAAAGTAAGCTGGGACCAGTGTTAAGATTAGATGAAACTTGCAGACGTACCATGATAGAGTTTGTGGACTAAGTTCCTATCATGTTTTTGTTCCGAAAGCTTTTCAAAGGCACGATTGCTTTTCACGCGATTTTGTGGCGAGTGCGCCCTAAACTGCACATTTTCCTTCACCTTACTGAATGCAAGCGGTCAGTGAATCCATCCAGGTACGCTACCTGGATGGATGAAGACTTCCTTAAGAAGATTGCTAAAAGCTTCAAAATGTCAGCTGTGGGAGCTGCTCAAAGCACTGTCCTGCAGAAGTGGTTGATGGCAATACCCCGGCAGTTCCAAAGAGCTGCTGAAACTGTTTGATGTTCTTTCTAGCGTGCAGGTGTACGTGTGTAGTCGGCCATGGAAACACGGAGAATCCGGACTAATCCAGGGCGGTTATCCCATCACCGCATGACTTGAATTGTCCATATTCCAAAAAACATAGCTGTTTCCTGAAAAGGTTCCTGAAAATAGGCTTGAGGTTTGCTTCACTATACATAGGTTCCTTGTTGTTCTTCTACCACCAATACCTGGCTCAAGCATGGCTTCCAGGCCGTTGGTTGCAATAGGCAGCAGTACACCGTATAAAATAGATTTTGCCCTTGCCTCTCACCGCAAGCCTTGTGCTTCATGGTAGCGGAGAAGGGACAGCCTCTGGTTGCCTTGATTGTGGTGGCGCCTCTCTGTTTGCAAGCCTAAATCCAAACGGTCCAAACATGAATTCAATCCAAAAAACATCTAAACCCCAGCAGGCCGTGAACACCGTGAAAAACGGCAAATGACCGTGAAAACGGCAAACGAAACCGTGAAAAACGGCAAATGACCGTGAAAAATGGCAAATGACCGTGAAAACGGCGTATGACCGTGAAAACGGCAAATGACCGTGAAAAAATCCAAGTGGCCGTGAAAAAACCCGAATGACCAAAAAGTTTGAAAAATGTGTGCGAGAGAAGTATGACCATGTTTTTCGTGATCGAATGGTCCCCCAGGCCCAGTGTCCTTCGAACCGAGGAATTTCAGTTCCAAACTCAGGCAGTCGCCTCAATTGTTGGGTTCCTTATCCACCATTTGTCTTTAAGGACCTTGCGAATCGGATCAGATGGTCGAAGCAGTACCTCGAGGCTATTGCAGAGGCCGGTGTTGAGGCTGGCAGAATCCTTTCACCAGAAGCAGGTGAATGGTTTAGTGGACTTCCCCTGCATTGGACAAATTTGACCCCTGGCCTCATCAACGTCTCCAACTTCAATGCAGCATTCCCTTATGCCAGGACCAAGGCCAGGTAAACTGTGTTTCCTTTCTGTCAGGTCTTCGATTTTTGCAACGACAGGAGAACACCAGTGATTTCGCTCTTTAGCGGATGCGGTGCTCTAGAACTTGGGATGTCAAAGCTTTGTCCTCAGCTCGTGCACAGGTTTACTACGATGCTTGAAGTCCTGTATACTCTTTTGGAAAATAGCACCGTTTCATGCTCAAGCGCCAGCAAACAAATGCAATACAAGAACCTATTGTAAGGGGGTGTGAAGTTGTAACCAATTGGTCCATGTTTTTCAAGTTTCAACGATTTTGAGACAACCGCGCATAGCCATGAAGATTTGTGTACCCACCATGCAGGCCTGATGTTTAGGTCACCTCCAGGCCTTTCTCTTGAAATTTGGTGGCAGGAGCCGGCAGACTCATCATCCACCCAAAAGATTCAAAAGCGCCCGAGCGAACCGTCAGTGGTGAGAACAGTGGGCATCAACCAAATAAGGCTTGAAAGCCATTGTGCTGTCTCCGCCGTTCTTTGATCGTGTTGCAGGGTGCCGTATGGAACACGCATCATAACCAGATGGAGAGGCAAGGAGCTGGGCACTCAGGCAATTCAGCCATGAATGCGATGGTGCCTTTCCCCAAAACCTGCCAAACAAACTGGTTCTTTTTCGCTGTTGGCTTAGATGGTTTTGGTGCCTTGCAAAGAGTGGCTTGAAGTTCCACCATCGGGGTGCTCAGAGTGTTTGCGCTGCGCATGTTGCGCAAGAAATCTCAACGCTCCATGAACTCCATGATGCCAGGCGCAAAGCAAATGAGTTCTGAGTGGGGGTCGCGAGCTGGACAGTTGAGCGCGCGCCGCTGCTATACCTTGCATGAAAGTGAACCGAGCTTCTATTATTGAGTAGTGTACATTGAGATGGAAGCTGACAGAGATGTAGGTGGCCGCGAATGTTGAACACTGAGGTTTGTTTGGGCCACTGATTACGCCTTGCCCTTGGCATTTCAATGCACTCTCGATTGCTTACGACATGAGACCTTTGCACACGGTATGAGGTCGAGATCAACGAATTCTGCAGGAGCATTTTGAAAGCCCGCATGAAGGAAAACTTCCTACACACCGCCCAAATTTGGCCGGATGTCGTCACATTCGAGGCTTCGCCTGGCACAAAGGCCCAAGGATGCGGTGGTGGCTTCCCCTGCCAGGCGCAACTCCTTAACTTGTGAAATCGGGTCCACTTTGCTGTAGACATAGTGCATCTTGTTTCTAGCAGCTTGTGTGAGTGTGGGGTGATGCAATGCTTTTCTTGCCGAATTTCAGTTTATTTTGCCGCCTTGTTCTTGTCAGGGATCTCATGTGGAGGATCACAGGCAGGACTTGAAGACAGCCGATCCAGCCTTCTGGTTCATTGCTTTCAAGTTTTCGATAGCCTTCCGCCCCAGAGAAGGCTCGGTCTGGCCTTTTGTATGACGTGTTTCCATTGTTTACTATTGATTGGCTTCAGCCAGGAAGTTTCTGTATTTAGAGAACGTCAAATCCATCCTGTCGAAGCAGTCTGAGATGCAGAAGGTCATGAAATACATAATCCAGGTGGGGATCACTGTCATTTTTCAGCTTTCCAACAAACCAGGTTGGCGTAACCGGTTTGAAGTATTTTTAAGAGGATTGGTATTTTTTCCGGACAGGAACGCAATCGGCGCAACTTGAAGCTCTTCTGGAGCAGTGTGGCTCTCCAGGACGTTGGCTTGCCGGCCCGAAGCTCACACCAGTGTCAATGTCAGATTCAGCTTTAATTAGCTTCCTACAGAACTCATTCTGTTCTAGTGAACTCAAGCCTCATCAAAATTGTTTCAAAAGGAAAGAGTGTGGAATTCGGGCATGAGGCGCAACGCAAGCGTGTATTCTTTTGGGCGATTGCTCCTGGAGTGACTTTCTTTCAGGACGGGGGAGAGGTATGAGACTTATGCTTTTTGTTTTGCATCCTTGCGCTTTGTGTGCAGGACATCCCATTGCAGCCATTAGGTTCCTTCCTGGAGCCTCACTTCAACGCCTTGAATACTGTAGGCATGGCAAAGTGGCTGTCTCATTCGGAGAGTGAGGACTATGAGGCCAGAATGAAGGTTTTGGGCAATCTGGTTGTTCCATCCTGCGCGAATCTCGGGTGCGCTATTTTGCAGCAGATGGCTCGTGAGTGGTCCAACTCACAGAGCTAGCAGCTAGAGGTGCATGAATGTTTGCTAGGTGCTTCAGCTGGCCAGCAGCTGGTACAGGTAATTTGTTCTGCGCAATTGGCGCCCACGTGTTTGGACTCCGGACTTTAATTGTTTGGTCTAAGCTGACACGTGTCGCTGTAGATTTGACGAGGTGGTTCGCACCCCTGCTTGTGAAAACATTGACCGGCTTCTGATGCTCGATTCACAAGTCTAGTTGTGAAGTTTTGATTCAGCGAAGTCGTGCAAGTTGTGTGAGTGTAGCCTGCCTTTTCCCATATCTCATGGTTGTTGATAAAAGGGGTCGACTGGGTTGCAGAGAAGTCTTACCACGAAGCATGCGTTGCAGGGCTCCAGGTGTTTTGGTTTGATTGTAGCTTTCTGCGCATTCTTGCATTTTGTAGCTATATGGTTTATGATATCTATATTATACATTGAGTATCTAAATATGTTCGCATATAATAAATATATATATATATAATATATATACTGGTTTTTTACAAGTGATGGAGCCAGCGATTCCAGCTGTGAATGAGCTCTCTTCAAGCTCGTCGGAACCTGTGGAAGCTGCGGGCTCCTCGGGGCGAGGGCGGGGGCGAGGGCGAGGCCGCAGTTCAAAGAGAAGGCGTCAGTCTACCCCTAAAGCGCAGCCTGCGATCGATGATGCTGCTCGTGTACAATCCATGCTGTCCAAAACTTGTCGCAGTAAGGGCACTTCATCCTGCCGTGACCACTTCCGGACCAAAAATGGTGTGCGTGAAGTGATCAAGTTTAGAGAACAGTGGAAAGGCTTGCACAAAGTTGATCAAGACGAAGTGGCGCCCCTGCCGCGACCAGTGTATTTTTTTTGACTCCTGTCATGGAGTCACATTTTCAGGAGGTCAGTTGGGTTTGTTCTCTTTTGCGTCGATCGCAGTTAACAGGTCTGACTTGTGCATTTTCTTTTGGACTTACATTGAGATTTTTTTGCATTCGTATATACCTCGGTCAACATTGCCTTTCACATACTGTAATATACTTCTTCAAATTCTTGAGATTTCTTGAGTCTCCCGGCACCCCCAATCCTCAAGGCTTTTGAGCGAATTCGGTCCGTTTGCCAAGATGAACGTGGTGGAGGTCGCAAGCAGTGGCGCTTTTTAGGCCAAGATGTGTGCGTTCGATGCTTCAAAGCTTTGCATGCCTTGGGTGCCTGGATTGATTGTCAGGTTTTTGTGTTGCTCTTTGGAAGGATCCTCATAGTATCTTGCTTTGGGTACATCCTTCGTGCCTTATCGCTCCACTGAATCTTCATAGTATATGGTTACCCGTGCCAACAACAAGTTATATCTTCGAGCAGTTAGATGGCAAACCCCACACACTGGCATAAGGCACAGGGAGATTTCAGCGGCTCATGACGGCAGTTGAAGCAGGGGAACGAAAACCGCCTGCAGATCTTCGCTATTTAAGCAAGTCTGCGCAACACATTCTCAACCCGGAGAATGAGGAGTTGAAATCTGGAGTGCTTTCATTTCTTGAAAGCATTTATTCCTCGGTAGCCGAAACGCTGCCCGATGTCGGTGACACTATCACCGACATTCTTCCGGAGGCTGAGGAGCCAGACCCAGATGATTTGGCTTTAACCGGCTTTAACTTTGGATGCTGGATTCAAAGTGAAGGGCAAGAAAATGAGACATGGAGTTCAGATCGCTCCGGGTAGAACAGTGAAAGATGGATGTGAACCAAACTTTTTGCCACCCGGCTCTGCCAGGGACTTGGCAGCGCTGGCCGACGAGCAAGCTTTCCGACTTTTTGGCGGCTTTGGGCAAGCCACTACAGCTTCATGCGGTTCCGGGCAGTTTCGAGCCACCACCAATGTGACTTGGCCAAAAGCTAAGAAAGGACAGAGTAGTAGATGGATTGATGTCAATGGCATTGTGCTTGCCACTCCCCAAGTTTTGGCATTGTTGCCTTCCAGGCTCCGAGTGTGTGAAACACAAGGCGCTGATCGCAAGTTTAGCGGGTCATCTAGCCGCACGGCAGATGCAGCAACGCTTGCTGTATGATCACCAATGTGCCCAGTTTCGTGACAGATGCACCTACTGGCGCATGCGGGGCCAGTCCCGAAACAAAGGGCTCGACATAGTTTGGATCCAAGATGGCATGGACCAATCAAAGTTTGCGTTACCGAGAGGATCCCAAATGAGGGCAAAGCGCTTCGAGAGCATGATGAGGCCAAAACTGCATGTGGTTGGAACTCTTTGCCATGGACACCATGTGGGACTCTATGTGAGCGAATTCAACCTGGCGAAAGATAGCAACACCTCGTGCGAAGTGTTGGCCCACACACTTCATACGCTGGCTGAGTCCGGAGTAGATATCTCAGCTTGCCGCGTTGTTTGCCAAGCTGACAACACGTGTAGAGAGGTCAAGAACGGAATTGTAATGAGGATGATGGCTGCCCTCACCTCCGATGGCATCATCGGGGAAGGGCAGCTCTCATTCCTCAGAACGGGCCACAGTCATGAAGACGTAGATCAGCTTTTCGGAAGAATAGCTGACTACGTCAAGACCCATTTGAGAAGCGCCCAAAGTTCTAGCGACGTTGTGGAGTGTTTGGAATCCTTTGTGAAGCAAGTCGACCGACCGTTCGAGCGGAAGCGCTTCGTTGTTAAGCTGGACGCTACCCGGAATTGGTCCTCCTGCTTGTGTTTGAGCGCTCAGCTTTTCTTTTTTTGGTCGGTAATTGATCGTTCATGCCTTGCGCTCATTGCGGCGCTGTATTCTGAGGCGAGGATGGTGCGATACCTGTTCAACTCGTTGGAATCGGGGGGCCAGGGGCCCCCCATGTACTGCATTTTAGCAGGAGGGTTCAATCAGGCGAGCTGTTTTGTTCTTTTGAAGGTTCAGATTCAGCTCGGCTGTCGGGTTGCGAGGCTTGGAGAGCAGGCCCGAATTAATTCAGAACCAATTCTGGCGGCGCTGCGTTGAACACCCACACGACATCATCCTGAGGCGCCTTGAGAGTGTCGTTAGTCAGGCGAACGTATATGATTGTATTCGCGTTTACTGTCGTTGCAGGACCAAACAGTGGATGCACGAAGCAGAGTTTTCTCACAACTTCTTGTTTCTCCCCCGGATGGCAGCTCTACAGACCTTGCCTGTGGGACTCCCAGCAGGCTCACTCAACGCTGCAGTTTTCCAAACAGGGCATGAAAACAGACCCCACGAAGTCCCCCTTGATTTCCTCAAAAACATGCATGTTTTGCAATTCTCAGGAGACTTGCTGGGGTCCGTTTCATGGCCTATAGCATTCAACGTCCTTGCAATCGGTGGGTGTCGTTGAACATTTTTTTGGAACGTATATAGCATATATATTCAGACACGAAGTTCAAAAAGGTCGCTCAAGTTGTACTTGTTCTTGTTCATCTTACATGTTGTAATTATGTTCCAACCTCCAGTTCTTGCAGTCACTATTGTTGCTGTGAGGCACGGCTCCGCAGAATGAGATCCCCAGTGACTATGTAGAGCACATCCAGAAATATCTTCCGATTTTGAGACAGCCTGCAATTGGGTTTGGTCGCGCCGCCGATTACCTTGAGAATTTGGTTTCCTGCGCCATGCCCCGATGCCCATTGTTGGATGTTTCAAGGACACTTTGCCAGCTAGTAGCTGATGTTTGTGTTTCCTAGAACTTGTTTGTTGCCAGGGATTGGGCACGACTAGCTGTCATTGTCTTCCGGCAGTGCCTTTTGAAAGGATTCGGCTGTGTCGAAGCCGTGAAGATCGCCGAAAGGGAGAACTATTCTTCAGGAGCCTTTTTGGAGATTTGGTGAGATGTTGATGCCGTGGAAAACGCTTATTGGCAGGACAGCTAGTTTTGATGTGCTGCCCAACCGTTTGAGGTCTTTTCCTCAGTGTTTCAAGCAGCAATTGGTCTGGTGTGCTTGGGCTTTTGTCGGGCTTCACTGACTGTTCAGTCATTGACTGTTCAGGCTATCGGCTCTCTAACCACAGGAAAGAGACACACGCTTACCGAGAGCGTTGTGTGTTCCAAGCCGCCGCCAAAATTTGGGTTGAGGGGGTTCCTTGGGAAGAGGCTATGGATATGTCACGCAAAGCGTTGGCAAAAAGCGACCCGCCTCCAAAAGGTAAGGGCAAAGCAAAAGGAAAAGGAAAAGGTAAGCGGAGAGTTAAGTAGAGTTGGAAAGTTGAAAGAAGAGTTGCAGGCCGGTGTTTTCTGTCTGCCAGCTGTTAAAAACAGCTGTGCGCACCGCTTGTGGCCTTTCAGTTTTTGCTGTACAACGGCAATGTCGTTCGCAGGTTCATGCAAGTGCTTTGTGGCTGGCTGAATCCGATGATAGGCTATCTATTCATCAGTCATCAGTTTTGGTCAGTAGAGGGTGCTTGGAATGTTTGACAGGCCGCATCCAATACATAAAAGAAATGCTAGAAGTGAGAGAGAGAGAGACAGAGTGACATGAATCAGTTAAACCCAAAACCAAACCCTTTAAAACCAACATGTTTGAAGGTTGGTTTTGATGTGTTTTTGTTGGTTTCCAACCGCTGCGGATCCTAAATTAAAGCAAGAGACCCCAAAAGGTTTGTTCCCTGCAATCTTGTGGGCTCATGAAGTCAGAAGTATTCAGAAATCAGAATTTTTCTTGAACGGGCTAGATATTTGGGCCATGTAAATATTTTATATATATTGACCCCTAGTTAGTCGGCTGTTTGTACACTACCCTACTGAAGGCGGGTTCCTAAACCCTAGGGTTAAAAGGGAGCGGCGTGGTAGTTAGCTGATATGTGGCCAGGGGTTGGAAGTTGGGTGTGGTTGTTAGTTGAACTAGGGGCAAAGAATCAGACACTCTCTCAGTCTCCTTTGCTGCACTGCGGAAGCCACCGATCCCAGGTCACATCAGTGGCTTCATTCAATTTCAGGCAAAAAGGTTCGGTGACCAAAAAATGTAAGGTTATGAAAAATACTTGGCCCAAGGCTTGGAGCCACCAATGTGACCTTGGATTGGTGGATTCAATGCTTCTGTGACAAGCCGCCTCAGAGTGTCGGATTTTTTCTGCGCTAGCCAGCACAGTGTCGGATCTCACCCGCGATTGGACACTCCAGGTGCCCGTGACGGTTCTGAATGTTGCAAACCCACAGAGTGTCGGATTTTTTCTTCGCAGCAGTCCGGAGTGTCGGATTTTTTTATCGCAGCAGTTCAGAGTGTCGGATTTTTTTCTCGCAGCAGTTCAGAGTGTCGGATTGTTTTGTCGCCGAACTCCAGAGTGTCGGATTTATGCGGGGTACGGTCCTGTTGCGTCGGATTCTTTCCTTCGCAAGCAGCCGGAGTGTCGGATTTTGTGTGCGCCAGCGAAAAGAGTGTCGGATTTTTTGAAGCAGGTTTGCAATATTATAGCTCCCCGTTTTTCAGACATTCTGACATTCTTGAAGCAGTTTTCTTGTAGTTGTTTGTGTTATCGCTTTGAGCTGTCATCGTCAGGCAAAGTTTTGGCTTGAAATTGAGGGGCAGTTGATTGAGCTGCAATGGCCCCAAAACGGAAATCTGTTGGTGACAAGAAGGATAGTAAGGTTGCGGGGAAGGTGGCTAAGGTTTCTCCTGAGCCAGACGCGGCTGTGCTCCCTGCAGAGCCTGACAAACACGCGTGGATTGGAAAGCTGACGCACTGGTTACTTGCCAGCCTGCCCCAAAGATTTCAATGATTTGCTCGTGCTCTTTTTGTGTCCTCGTCCTTATGACCAGTTTGTGAACCTTCAGGTTGAGAACCGCGGTTCTTGCAAAAGGATCACCTGATGAGTATTTGACCCACACATATCCAAATGAGGCCATCTATTTGCCGCGCTCGCTTTGATTCAAAATTGAGTCGCACTCCCAACGACTGTTGCAGGATGCCCTCATCAGCTTTGCCAGTTGGATAGACAGCTTTTGTCCCGCTGACGGGACGCACTTGGCCAAGAGCATAGATTTGAGTCTCCTTCAAGGCAGATCTACCTGACGGAGAAGAAGCATGGAGGCTTGATTCGCCCGTGGCAATGTGGCTGGAGAGCCGATTTCGGCATTTCGGGTATGGTAGACCCCGAAGTTGCAGAGACGCTCATGGAATTGTACCTTCAAGAAGGGTTACCTGGCTGTTGCCTTTGTGTTGCGCTGTCCTTTCTTTGTGTGTTCTGCCCTCTTCACGTGCCCAGATCTGCGCTGCAGGTTCTTGACGGACCCAAGGAACGTTGGAACCGAGCAAGTAGCGGCGACGGATGTGCCTAAGGAATTCCTCGAGAGCGAATACAAGGAGTGCAGAGCTTTGGAAGGACACAGCTTCTAGGAAGCATTCGACCTTTATGGTTCTTTTGCAGTCACAGCCAACAAAGAATAGATTGAGTTCAATCCGTCCCAGGTGACCTCTTGAGGCCATTTTCAGTGGCCTACATAAAAGGTTACAAACGATGCCTGGTTCTCTTGATCACTTTGCAAGGGATACGGGAATTGGGTCTTGAAGGCCATGTTGGGTCGGCTATTCGCGCGCCTTGCAGTCAACCATGTTCTTTGTGCATTTGTTGCGCGGCAATGAGTTGCTGGTTTGTAGTATCATTGATTATATTCAATTCAGTTTTTGACTGAAGGCAACCTTTGGCACCATCCATTGCAATTTCGGATGCTTCAAGGATGTCAAGTCGCAGGTGATGGCAAATCGAGGTGCGGAAACACAGTAGATCCTTTCGAGAAATTACGCTGTTTGTTGGCAGGCGTCCAATTGGCACAGATGGCCACAAAGCGGCAGGTGCACTGCTTCAACCTGCTGCGCCAAACGCGCATTTTGTCCCGCGCTGGCATTTCTTCAGCTGCTGTGCAAATGAAGGAGAGGGTTCCATTGTCCAAGAATAATGACAAAAGGTGTTTGCGTTGACTGTTGGTGGTGTCAGGATTGGGATACCGCTGCCGGAGTCGCCAGGGCCTTTAGCATCGGCCGTGCTGAAAGTTCTGCGCTGTTTCAGCTCTTGACAGACGTTCCTGACGCGATTCGCGCCAAACTCGAAAGCTGCGTCAAGACCAGGGGCATGACAAAATTTCTCAACCACGACGTCATTGGTAAGGGGACTTTCTCGGTTGGCTTCTCTTCAGCGGGAGGAGCAATGGAAGGGTGGACCGACGCCCTCACCAATCGAAAGGACAACCTGGACCTGGTAGCTTGCGCCAATCGTGGAAACTTTTGGAGTTGGAGCAGCCTCCCTTTTTTCCAGCCACCATTTTTAAAATCAAACAGTGGCTTGTTTCATGTTGTTTCAAGATCCTTTGGGGTGCAAACGGGTTTGATTTGGCTGAGGTATCACTATATTTGCAACGAATTGTGAGCGATCATGACTCTACGCCAGAACCGCTGCGCAAGGCGCTGTCCTTCAAGGAAGCGACGCGGTTGCACCAGGCTACCGGGTGCTTTCTCTTCATGCTGGATGCGCTTCAGAAAATTGCGCCGGCAAGCCGGTTTGGTGACATGAAGACTTCCTTGGAGAACCAGTTCTTCATGAAGTTCATGGATGGTGATTTGGTACACTGCTTGGAAGAGCGAGTTCCGCTCAGTGCTGATCTGACTATGGTGTCCGCGTTCAGGCTGGGTGCAATGATGATGCAATCAGTAGTTAGAGCTGGATGCGATTGGGGTTATTGTTGAAGCAAATTTTGCATGCAACGCATTGCCTTGTCAGCTTTAACCAGTTATTGAAGATCATGCCACCTGCCAGGCCTTTGAAAGCGCAAATTGAGCAAGGCCGAGTTCAAGCGATCGAGGAAGAAACTGTCAGGTTGCGAGCAGATGTGGCCAAAGCCAACTTTGCCCAGGTCAAAACCTTGATTGAGAGGGATATGCAGACCCTCAAGGACAAACTTCCAGGAGCCCAAGATTCAGCGAGAGAAACTGCTCTGGACATGAAGTACATTCGTGACAGGCAAACGATCCTAAGCCTTTAAGCTGAACAACGTTTTTTTCTTATTGGTTGTGCTACGCGTAGCTTCCTTTTGGATTACTGTATGCTTTTTAAGATTTCCTGTCCAAGCCACACAGGAAAGGGCGAGCTTATGCTGCTGAGTATATGCAAAACAACTGCTTCATCTCTGATGTGGGCGAGGACATGGAAACGGCAACGCCGACCTTCTTGCAGTTCATGGATGGTTTGCGGGGCATCAGCGGAAGTGCGCATTTTGTCGGTGAATATGTGCCAAAGGTTCTTGTAGTTGCGATGGTGGTTTTTGAGCCATACTAAATTAAAGGCCAGAAGCCAAGGCATGTCAGCGCCTTCATGGACATGACCGTTTATCCAGCTTGTGCCAGTTACGTCAAGAAGGCTTTCGAGAATTTGGCAGCGATTTGTGCAATGAGCAGCCACAACTGCGGCTTCATCATGATGCCGGTGCATCAAAAGCAAACTACAGAGTCGGCCGTTCTGAAGCATCGTAGGTCAATAGAAGAGTCCTTGATGAAGAACAAACTCACCGTGGCCTGGGAGGTACGCTTGCTGTTCAGCAAGCCTGACAGCATCAGGAGTGATGGCAGGGCAATGAGTCAACTATGTTTGGTGACGGTTGCGACCACTTACAAGGACTCTTCGCCTTGGCTGAGCTCATCCGCCATTACAACCGGTCGCCTTGGACCTGTGCCGCTGATCCGAATCAGCGAGATGTTGGGGTTTGATGAGGTGGTCAAGCCATCGGCCTCGGCGCGAGTTGAGCAGAGTCTCGTTCTGTTGGCGGTAAGTTTTGAAGTTCCGATCTGATTCTATTTTGTTGATCGGTTTTTGTAATTTGGGATTCGGGATTGCTCAGGAAGGGCGTTGAATGCTTCAAAAAGATGTTGGACGGCTTGATGGATGGCGTTGAGATTAACTCCGCGGACCGTTGGGTGGTGCTAGACATCATACCGAACAGGAGGGGTGCTGTTGAATGACATTGAATGATCAGCTTGCTGCCCGGGTGTTTGTTCTGCCCTGATTTCATTGTTCCCGGAAGGAATGCAGAAGTGGGGCGGGCCTGTATTCAGAAAGCTCTGTCTGGAGAGAATGTCCTGTATGTGGGCTGGCTTCGATCAGACCATTTCAAGGATTGCCGGAATGCATTGGAAAGCCTTGCTTACGAGCATTGGGATGGCGACTCCGAGCTTTCCCCGCCGAAGACGAGACCTCGTGACACCGGGGCCCCTTGCGGCTCGATTTGGAGATCCTCGCCATGCAAGATGGTCAACCGGTCTTTCCTGAGAAGGTTCTTCTTGAACGCTTTTCTGAAGGTAGCGAGTACCAGGCAGAGATCAAGAAAATGCACAAAGCTTTCAAGGAGCAATATGGGCATCGCATTCCATCGCCTGCTCCTTCTTCTGGGCATGGTGACGGTGCCCGCGCTTCTGGTGTGTGCGATTACTCCATTGAAGGGCCTCGACCCATTGACACTGCTCGGAATTGTAAGCTACCATGTGTGCCCATTGCTGATTTTGGCAGTGATGACAGGACGTTCGCTTAAAGGTTTGTGCTCCACATTGTGAACCTGTTGGTTACATAATGTTGTGAACATGAGCCTTTAACTTTGCAGGAAGCTTGGCTCCTTGGTGGGCCGCGCAGGAAAGCCTACAGTTGTGATTGACCGGGATTTCAAGATATGGCTGTTCAATCCAACCGATACTGTCATGAGTGTGACTACTTCGGAGTTGTTCGGATTTGGGACTGGCGCCTACAAGAACCAAGTCGTCAGCAGCTTGTCATTGTGCAGCCCAAAGGTCTTCGCCTGGTAGTCGCATTTTTGCCCATGATTGTTCCTCGCGGTCCCTGCGGCCTGCACGTTTTTGTTATCAGTTATCTCAGGCAATGTTGCCGAGCCCACTGGCCTTGTTTGGAGGTTGAGCAGCGACCGGCACTTGGTGAGCCTGGACAAGAATCCCGTGGCCCTTTGCCAGTTGCTACGGAACATGGCGGTGGATGATGGGCTAGCAGATGTGGATGTGGAGTTCCATACGTTGATCCCGAAGATGCATCCTCCAGAGGTCCGCACCGTTCAAATTCAATGATTTGTTTTTGTTTCAGAAATGAGTCACATGCAAATCAGGCCGGTGCTGACCCCATTCCTGTGAGTTTCAGGCGCGCGCAGTTCAACGCCGTGACTGTCCTTTGTTTGGTTTCATGCGGCCGTCGCAGGTGGGATGTTGCCCCATTGACTTCGCAAGGGACATGCATCTTTGTTCCGAATGCTGCAGAACCGGGAAGCGAAGTCTTGACGAAGAAGGTTGCTTTTGGATTGCACTTCACCGGCAACTACCACAAAATCCCATCCAACAGCGTGGTGTCTCTCATGTGGGAGGCCAATACTTCCTTGTTCTTTGTGCTGCGTTGCCATCGTCGTAATTGGCTGGTTGAGGTTGGACCTTTTTTTTTGCACATCATTAATTCTTGCTTCCCGCAGGTGGGGACCAGCACATCTCCTCCGAAACTCTTGCCTTCGAAGCCAAAGGTATATCTTGTTTGCAGCCTGCAAATCCCTGCGCAGTGCTGTGTGAACCTTTGTGGCGCTGAAGCGTCGTAGAGAATTTTGTTTGAGCATTAGTGTGTTGCGACAACCTGTCAGCTCTTAAGTCTTGCAGTGCAATCTTTTCCGCAATGCGCTGGTGAGCATTGTGTGTTGCCTCGCCCGAGATACGACGCAACCAGTCATTGACGTGAGAGAACCACTTGTTAAATAGCTGTCATGATAGCTATGGTGTTGTTCAGAATATGAAGCTTTTGCACGGGTGAGGTATTTGTTCTCACTGCTTCAGTGACACTGAGCCGGCAGTTCGAAGTTGCTTCCAAAAAGATCCAACAATGTAGCAATGTTGACAATTTTGTCCACAGTCATTATTATGTTGAATTTTACCTAATCTTTTTGCGTTCGGTTGTTCTGTAGGAATGCGCCGGTCTGATTGAAAGGCTGTTGGCCCGAACTGACTTGCTAAGCGGTGTAGGATTGTATTCTGACAACCCAGTATGCCGCTGCTCAGCACGGTCGATCAGTTGAGTGCCAGCTCTGCAGAGGAGAGCTTGTGTTGTCGTTTGCCCTGCTGTTCTTGTGCTTGCATCCTTGACCGAAAGGCCGTTTTGTGTGCGCTGGTCAGGAGACCAAACAGGATGCTGCACCAAAACCTCAGCGTAAACCCAAAGCAAAACCCAAGCTAAGTCTTCCCAAGAAGAAGGCTGGGGGTGCGGCCACTGAACCTGCAGATTCAGAGCCAAAAGTTAAAGCCAAGGCAAAACCAAAGGACCTCTGCAGCCCCCTCAGCGCCTTCGGCAGAGACAGTGCAGCCGGAGACACAAGATGAACCAGAGCCACGCAAAAAGCCGTCTATGAAACGACCCAGTGCCAGCACCGAACATGGAGGTAGGGGTCTTAAGGTGTTTCCTGTTTGCTTGCGGCAGGGTGGTTGAAAAGCGCCAGGTATGCAGCCTGACCAGAAGGTTTGTCGTTGCTACTAGAGCCACTGCAATTCATTCGGTATCAAGGTGGGTGACAAGCAGGTGTTCAGCGCCCTTTGGCTCACATTTGCGCTTGCTGTTTGAATCTGGTGGTCATACTGTTGCGAGTTTTCGTTGTTGGGTGTTGCCTTTCTTCGTCCAAGGTAGGCGGCCAGGTGTACCCCAAAGACAAGTTGGAAGAAATCGCTGTGCCTAGTAGGCAAAAAGTTTGTTTCAGAGGGGCGGCCGTGTTATTGACATTTTGCACCACACCTTCGAGGACAAAGCAGTGGACATGTTGAAGAACAAGACCCCTGTACCAACTGTCAAAGCCATGTGTGAAGCTTGTCGCCCATCATTAGTTCGTATTGTTTCATCATGGCTCAATTCTTTTGTGAATTTACGAGTCAGTGTTGGATGCAATTTTACAGTCATGTCGTGATTAAGGATGAAATGAAGGTGGCCGCGCTGGACAAAATGATTGCTGAGCAAGAAGGCACCGATAAAGTGATGCCAAATTCTCAGTTGGACCCTCCAGAGGAGGGGGAGGCTCCGCAAGAAGAGCAGGAGGAAGAGGTTCCTGCTCATGATGTGGAAGTGGAGCCGGACAATGTTGATTAGATTGGACCGCAGTCAGCAGCCGGCGTTAGGGAAAAGGGAGCTGTGTGTATTTTGTTGCTGGTGGGGGGTTGTAATTTACACTCTCTTGCGCGCAACTATTTGATTTGCCACAGAGCTTGCCGATGAGAGCTGTTTCTGCATGTCGATGCATCGGCTTTTGCGAAGGCTTGCCGTCAGTATTCGCAACATTTTGTCCACGAGGAGGCAAGGTTTCCGGCGTAATGTTGACTCCAATTTTGATTTCTTTTGCGCAGTTTGTATGAAATGCAAATGCAAAGGCGTTCGTGAACTCTTTGCGGTTTGATGCTGCTTCGCCCCACCCTTGGCTTCTTTGGTCCAATAGTGAAGAATGTCGGTCACTCGCCCTTCTTGTGAGGCCACTGTCCTTTTGAGAATGATGGCAGGCTTAGTTCGATTACGGGCCGGCTTGTCGAGTGAAAGTGTGCTTTTGGAGCCTTGATCGCTTCTGGACTAGTTAAATCATGCGGTTGAAATCATCAACGGGCTTGATTTCAGAGACTTGTGGCTCACCAACAGATTGGTAGTAGCTCGGCGGTATCATGGTTTCTACAAAGTGGTTGCAATGTTTGCGTCGGGAACGGGAATCATGGCTTGCAAAACACCAGCGCTTCACGAAGAGGAAGAGATCCCAGCAATGAAGAGGAAGAACGCCACATTTTTTGAAGATGATGGCCAGTCTGAGTCTGAGATGGAAGACAACATGGATTGGCTTCCTTCTTGGCCAGTAGTTTGCTTTCCTGGTGACATTTCTCACCATGTTAATTTTGCTCTGAAAGTGGGCCACCCGGTGATTTTTGCGGACCGCCATGCCCGCATAGACTTTACTTCTTTGCCAGACTCCTTGTATGAATGCCGTTGCAAGTATTGTTCCAATCCCGGTCCCACTGTTGATTCTGCGTTTTGATTGCTTTTGAATCGCGGGGCGCTGTTATGATGGTTGAACGCTGGGGCATCCAGATTCCAAGACAATGACATTTGGAGTCTGCTGGGAGTGTGGGGAAAAAGAATTGCAGACTCTGTTTGTTGCGTGATGCGTGCAACTTTTCAATGTTTAATGGACCAGACGGTCTAAGTGTCGCTTGCCCATTTTGGGAGCACGGCGACAAACAAAAAAACAACGACTTCCAAAATCTTAAGCGCAACACGTGGCCCAGCTGACAACCTACTAAGTATACCCTATGCATTTTTCACCTAAGTGTCAATGTGTTAAGTAACTTGACCAAGATTTTCAGCGGGAAATTAAATACATGTTAACCACTTTGGCCCGAAATAGGTATGGGGGTCGCCGCGACAGGGTGCTTGTGAGCGCTGCCTGCCAGTCATCTAAACTATTCTGAAAATCTGCCGAGTTGGTGTTCAGCGCACACTAGGCAGAGAGTGGACGCGCAAGGCTCTGCCCAATGAAGCTCTTTGCACCGGTCCTAGGAAGCGGGAGCTGATCACTCCTGTGTACCTGCAAATTTTAATTTCCTGACTCTTCGACGATGTAAACCATATTGTTTCTGACCCAGCCACCCTTCCGTTGTGCACCACTAGGCGCTCACATTTTTAACGCCTATGATACCAATTGTGAGTCAAGGCGCCACAAAGACCAAGTGGCCACAAAGGAAACACAAAGTGCTCACTTGGTGGAACACCCACGATACCAAGTGGGAGTCAAGATGCCACACTTTAGCCAAAGTGATTGGACCACCCACGATTGGAACACCGAATGCATTTGGAAAACCGATTGGCCAGAAATAGCCTTTCAAGCAGGTGATCACACAACACATTCCTGGTAACTGGAATGTGGAAGCTGACTGGCTGTCCCGACCACACGAGAGGAGTTCAGAGAAGCCAGCACGCCTCGACAAGGTGCCCATCAAGACGTTCCCAAGGAACATGATGCACAAGGCGTATCTGAACCCGCCGGGAGTAGCGCCGGTGCTGTGGGGCTCCTCTGCGAGCCAGGTGTCGGGAGCCTTCGACATGCTTTGAAGGGATGGTGTGAAAAGAGTTCACCATTCTCGGCTTGAAGGGACGACCGGCTGAGGGGATCGGGGGCCTTAGTTTGCGTGGACCCTTTCACTCGCGTCCGAGTCGTTTGAGACCTCGCCTCCCTCCGAGTCGGTTTGGGTTCGATCGAGGAGTTGGGGATTGGACGGACTGTCGAACCGGGACCGTGAGGACACATTGGACCCGACGCGGGTAGCCTGGGCTCAATGGAGAACGCTCCGCAGCTTGCACTGGCCCTGGAGGACCAGCCTCCGCCCTGGTCATTCGGGGAATTTGCGGTCATAGCAGGGTGGATTTTCTTTCTTTGGTCAACGCTGCGGTGGCTCTGGACGCTGGGCCACTGGTTGTGCCCGAAGGACGTCTCCGCGGAAGCCAGTAAGGGTATCAGAGGCGGAGGACAATCACGAACAGGCAGCACGGGAAAAGGTCAAGGCAGAAAGGGACGAGGCACGCAGGGATGCATCACCTTTAGGAGGTCGTCAAGGCCAACAGTGGGTGACGAGAACCCCGGAGAAGCGCCTGTCCTCAAAAGCTTTGATAGAGTCTCCAGAAGCCAGAGCTGCTCAGGGCCACTTGTTGGAAGCAATGGTACAAAGGGCTCACCCCGTGGTGCAGGACCTTCACGATATGCACCGCCTTGGTGGAGTGGGACCGGGTACAATGCTGCGACGTGGCTCTCGCCTCCAATAGCCACTACCAGGGCGATGGGGGCGCTTGGATACAACGCCGGGGACCCCCTGAAGTGCATGACGAATTTGATCCATGGTCAGGGAACGAGGAGGCAGGTCTTTCGAAGTGAGGAGGTTGAACATGACCGGACACCAAGTGGACCCCTGGAAACGGAGCAGGCACAGAGGACGGGATACCGAAGCGTGGCTCCTTTGAAGCGGTCGTGGACATCCTGCAGGGCAAGGAAAAGCTGAAACAGGCCAAAGAGGCCCTCAGAGGGGACTTCTTGGCCAAAACCTCCAAGGCAGCACAGAAGTCCAAGAGGGAGCAGATCATGGCGATGGCAAAAGCGAGTGTGGGAGCAGCCGCACGAGTGTTCCCGCTGTCCTTAAACACCATTGAGGAGGTCGCAGCAGCCATCAAAGCAGCAGGTTGGACCTCAGGAGATCAATATCTCAATGAGCTCAAGCTGATGCATGTGGAAGCAGGGTACGAGGTGAACTTGCAGATGAACAAGCTCATCACGGATTGCGAGAGGTCTTTAAGAAGGAACAGAGGCCCTGTGAAGAGAGCGCCGGAGTTCGAGCTGAAGGACATAGACCCGCTGAAATGGATGTTGTGCTGCTATGGCCCTAGGAGGACTGCAAGACCAGCGCTGTCATACGCATGGGCGGTGGTGTGGATGCTGAGAGAGATCGAAGTGAGGCATGAGGTGGAGGGACGTGTCGACCAATGAGACCTGTAAGAGAGTCAGCGTCTTCATCCCCCTCTCGAAGTGCGACCAACAGGGCTTAGGTGTGAGAAGAACTTTGCAGTGTTGCATGCACCGGACCTGCCAGAGATGGTGCTGTTGGAAACTTTGGACAGAGATATGGAAGGCGTACAAAGGCAAAGACAGAAGCCCTCAGGAGTACATCTTCCAGGACTCTGAGAACAAGAAGCTCTCCAAAGCCAAGATGGTAGAAGGATGGACATTGGTGTCCGCACGTAGATCAGGAGCCATGAACTACGTCAGACTGGGGATGCCGATCCAGGAATTAGCTTTCTTGGGGAGGTGGAAGTCCTCTGTGGTGCTGTCCTATGCGGAGGATGCCCTGCAGCCCGAGCCGGCGAATAAGAGCATTTGCACCAGCAAGTCAATGAATTGAAAGAAAAGGCGCAAGAAGTGGACACTGAAAAGATGGCTGGTGCAGTCGGGGACATGCCGAAGGAAGAGGTCAGCCAGTGCCCTGGCAAAGAGCTGGTGGTGACAGAGCTACCAAAGAGGTTGTGGGTGTCATCAACAGCCTACAACTCGCGCGAGAGAGTGTGGCACGAAGTCGAAGGCGCCAGTTGGGATATACCCATCGAAACCTGGACTTCGGTTTGTGGATGGCCTTTCAGTCGCAACTCCTCGAAGGTAGCCCTGCAATCACAGCTCTCCCTGACACAGAGAAAGTGCAAGAAATGTCAAAAGAAAACTTGCGGCTGAGCCAGAGAGGATGAAGAGGGCAAGTTGAATGCAAAGGTTGATGAACAGTTCAAGGGCCTGAGAAAGGCCAGCTTGACAACCAACCAGAAAAAGATGCTGAACGTTTTCTTGCTACTTGGAG
>CAXAMN010018491.1:0-23160 GCA_963970005.1 Durusdinium trenchii | reverse complement strand
GACAACCAACCAGAAAAAGATGCTGAACGTTTTCTTGCTACTTGGAGAGAGGGTGGGCTGCACAAAGCTAGAACCCGTTGTCATAATGGGTTGATGTTCACGCGTTTGCCTCCATGGCTTGTCCCCGATCGATAAACTGTTTTACCCTCCAAGATCCATCTCCACGTTTGTAAGGTTTCCGTGGGTGGGGGCAGCCATTCGGTGGCCCATGATGCTGAAGTGGCGCTTCTGGCCTATCGCTCAGTGCAGGAGGTGCTCAGCGTAGTGGCCGAGCGGCCAGAGCCCGAGCGACCACCCCAGCGACCAGCGAGGCCGCCGCCCGAGCGTCCAGAGCGTCCAGAGAGACCAGCGCGGCGGGAGCCTGAACGACCAGAGCAGCCTGTGGCGCCGGTCAGACCTGCTGGTGGGGGACCCAAGATGTGCCAGTCAAAAATGTGAAAAGGTCATGTTGGCAGGTTGGTTCTTCTGTGCGGACATGTTCTTGAGATTTTGGAAGGAGACATCCCTGATGGTTACTGGAAGCTACTGGGCAATGTGCCCCCGTTTCCTGGCAAGCGGACACATCCATGGCTGAGGCCAAGATCAGGATCGAACTATCATAGATGCTCCGACTTCAGCAACGATCAGCCAGAGAAGCTTGGAAAGCAAAAATTGCCCAGTGGGGGGGGCCGAACTGCCTCAGCATAATTAGTCAGCCGCTTTCCAGATGGAAGGTGTCCAACCTGCAGGCGGGTTGCAAGCGCCCTGCTTGTCGATTTGTCCCATGATCTTCTATTGTTAAGATAGGTTAAGATGTAATATATTGCATGGGAACCTCGTGCATATAGCTGCAGATGATATTGCTGTAAGTAGTAGTGTGTACCAAAAATGAGTTGACTCGATTCTTTCGCGTGAGCGACCACCCTGATGCTGCGATGGCGGGATGGCCAGTGGACCAGATGCAACCATTTTAAGCGAAAAGAGTCTTTTGTGTTCACATGTCGCGGATGTCGTGATGCCAGACAGAAGACCACTCACTAGCTTGCGCATAGAAGAGATTTAGATCCATCTCTAAGAAGCTATGTGGTTGTCTGTAACATAAAGTTGGAGGCTGGAGGCCATTGCTATTAGGTTGGAGGCCATTGCTAGTAGGTTGGGGGCCATCGCTTATAGGTTGGAGGCCATCGCTAGTAGGCTGGAGGCCATCGCTAGTAGGTGTTTTGCCATCGCCATTATATGTTTCTTCCCATATTTGGTTGTCCCATTGTGCATTTGTGTGACCCTTGCTTGGCCAGCTCGCTGGTGTTGTACTTGCTATACTGGAGAGATCCACGTTTCCCCAAGCCAGATGAACAAACCAGACGAAGCCTCATGAAAGGCCGAAGGGGGGACGAAAGTATTTGTTTGTATTATTTTGTTCCTGGCTTCGCATGTCCTCGAACGATTGAGGCTGAAATCGTTCCTCCCTATTTCCATGGTAGTTGTAATAGATTAATAGATACCTCTATATAAATTCTATGATGCTAGTGAGCCCGATTCCACCGGCTTTTGCAGGAGATAGGGTTGTCACACATCTTCTACTGTACCACAATCGGCGTGAAAGGTCTCCAAAAAGATTCAGGAGTCAAACGTAGAAAGCGCAACCAAGATCTACGTTAAGGGTTTGCTTGACGATTCTTTCACGGTTTGTTTTTGATTCCTTTCGTGGGGTCTCTCTAGGGATCATGTTGAGTAATTAGTTCTTTGATGTTATAGTTATAGGATTGATGTCGTCATGTTTTCATCAAAAGCTAGCCAATCTGGATAACTGACTTGCATCCGGAAGTAGCATAAGAAAAGAATCATACACAACGTTTTTCATAGTGGCCACGCCTTTGCGTGAATTCACAACAAGATCCGGGTCAGAGAAGGAGACTCAGCTCAGAAAGCTCCGATGTGGGTAACGTTTCAAGTTCCGCGGCTATCTTAATCAGGGGTTCTTTGGAGACTGCTTCAAACGATTGGTGGCTAGTTTGTCCAAGCTTTCCTACACTTTGATTGCATCGGATCTGATTCGTGATTCGTGTAGGAAGTCAGAGATGAGATAACCTGTGGACGGCAGCATGGTTGGCCGAAACGCATTGGTATTCCGATGAGTGTTAAAAAACCTGTGAAACAGGGGTCGCCCGAAACTAATCAGCTCGACGTCGTACAACACACATGTTCTTTCTTTAGCGCAGTTTGCAGGCAGCAGCTAGCTGCTTCAGCATCTCATCAGGTGAGTGAGATCTGTGGTAACATTCAGGTTTCGGCGCCACAACCATTGGTACACTCTTAACTTCAAGACAGCGCTGGTCGTGGAACAATCCCGGGTCTGTGCTTTTTTTATGTGTTTATTTATGTTTATTTTGTTGTGGAAGAAACTGCTTCAATACCTTCCATGCTGCATCCAAAGACTGTGTGCCTGCAGTGGTGGAAAGTCCACGGCGTGGAGCCGACACCTGCTTAGCAAAAACTTTTCTTTGATGGCTGACTTGCACTATCGGCACCTTCAAATCTTTGGCAGTTTTCTGCCACGAGAGCGCCACGTCAGCATACAAAGCATACTGCATCCGTGCACATGTCGTGATCCATCGCCGTCGCATAAACTGAACACATGTTGACGTCTTCTTGAATGTGTTCAAGTGCTTGAGATTCAAGCTGAACAAAAAACAGAGAACATATTGCTGGATTTGATCTTTGCTTTTATTGCGTTTGTCCGGGTAAAGGACACCTGCCTACCTGGGCCTTGATGCCGCGACGCCGGCATGAAAGATAACAAATTCGTGCAATTTGTTTGAATAAACCCATTTCGTGTCGTGGCTCACAGGCCCCTGAAGACGTTTTAGGCAACAGTACAATACTGTATATACATATATATATATACTAGTAGAGTATAGTCAACTCTAGTATTTTACTGTAAGGTTTTTATATACTATATAATACTATATTCTATATAGTTACCTATACTAGAGTATATATATATATCTATGTTAGTACACATGTATTAAGTCAACAGCTTGCCGCCGCGTTGTCGAAGTGGTACTTTGATGTCTATTCTCATCCCGCTGCGCCAGAAAAGCGATGTGTAAATAAATTGCAGGTTTGGTTCCCGTGTCACTTCAGGGGGATCCAATTCTGTCGAGCTTTGGCCACTTTAGCTTTAGGTTCCATAGTAGTCCTCTATAGAGGGGTCCATTAAAAAATAAACACTTGGTGGATTCCGCCATCTACTCTGAAACCACATTATATATATATACACTCTGACTTGCTGTTCTTTTGGGGCACCCTTCATTTTCCCTTTTGAACGGCCAGGCCTTCTTTGAAGAAGTGGTAAATGGGTGGGGCCAGTTTGAACCCACCCCGCTCAGCATTTTCTTAAGTATAGGTAGCTCACCGATTTCGGCTACTCCATTGCAACCACCATGGAGCACCTGTGCTTTGAGCCCTCTCCCGGCTAATCAATTAGCTACCTGAGTTCAGGTCAGAGAGACTTCTTTTGAGGCCACTTCGCACCCCGTTTGTAGATCCTGTATACTGATATTGCACTGAGCCAGGAAAGGGTGCATGGAAAGCCGGGTAGAACTTCGTCGACGTTTAATAAGTCCAGACGGGTTTTAAGAACTGTTTGAAAACCTTGATTGCAGACGGCACAAGCTGCAATGTTTTGATGAATGTGGGCGCACCGCGAAGCGCAAGAGGCAGAAGGAATGGAAAAGGGCTTATACATCGATATCTATGATTCATATGATTGTTTATGCTCCAGTCTTTGTGGTCAGACTCAGTCCAGATATTAACGTCAAGTTTCCAATATGGTGGCTTTGGCCGGCTTTGGCCAGCCACTTTGAGCACTTACCTCAGGAAATGCGAGACCTGTGATTCAGCACTCGGGCTCAGTGCTGGTGGATCCAAATCTCATCTCGCAGCTTTGCAGCCTCCTCAATGCTCCTGGGACGCCGCCTGGCGAAGAGGCACTGGCGCACCATGAGCCACTGCCACGGAACGCCCGAGATGAGCCAGGACGGGAGGGGAGTCGGCAGTAAGTTGATGAGTGAGATTTGTTGAGATGATGAGTGTTGAGATGAGGATGATGCCAAACTCGAGGAAGAGTAGGTCTCAAGGTCAGTGGTGCGTCGACCAAACCCGAGGTCCTGGAACTGGTAACGCTATCCACAACCCCCTTTTCTTTAAAGAGCCTGGCTCACGAAGCTGCGGAAGCGTGATCCGCATGATTCCTGCTTTTACAAAACCAGTCACCAGTGAGACGACATGCGAAAAGTATATAGACGAACCAAAGGAAATTATATACTGTAGATGATAGTATAGATGATATATGCCGTAAGTATGATGATATTAGATGACCACATTTGTGCATTACTAACACTGTGCAATCATGATTTTGCATCCAAAATCTGTGATTCAGGGGCCAGAATCAGTTGAAGTCAGCAAGTATCCATAAAACTTTGTGCGACCTCATTACTCCAAAACTCAGACCCGAAAAGACCCGGCTTGCGAAGCATATCACCCACAGAGCGGGGGACCAAGATCTAACAACACATTTGATGGTCCTCGTGCATCTTCAGCCACATGGTGTGGCAGCGAAAGAACAACACATCTTCTGCTACAATACATCGAAAGGACTCGAACGGCTCACCATGGGCTGGGAACCTGTCCGAACAAAAAATCACATTCAAGATTGATTGATACTGCAAAAGAGTGCCAAGAGAGAGCCCAAGAGAGTTTGATTTTTCCACACCCCCTTTGATAGTTTGCCTGTCGGCTCCAAAAATGGGAGGTCATGAGATCTAATATCAATATATACTAAGTGTCGATTTCCATGCATGGATTACTCACAGAGTGAGGACATCCGCTGATGCGCTTTAAAAATTCAAGCAACCCAATCAACATGGAAATTGTGAGTGCATGCTTTGATTTCAACATCACACTGAGTGATGAGAAGAGCTTATTTTATCCGAATCGGATCTTCAAATATGGGGCACTGCCAAAAATAAATTGATAATTATTCACTGAGCTTGGTCCTCCAGATTTATTTTCCATGTTCTCTAGGCTGAATTAGACTTCATGAGGCATCAGCCTGCTTTCAAATCTTGATAAACGTGCCCGACGCGGCATGCATCGCCGCAAACCTTCGGTTTTGAGTTGCAACGATTTCAAGAGAAACATCGAAGGATCACTTGACTGCAAGGTCAATCTGTCGAAGGTGAGATGCTCATCAACTTGGCATCACCGGGATCTTCAAATCTAAGGAAGCTTTTGAGCTCGGTCACACTGTGCGCCTTTAAATCTTGTCCGACAGGCGCTTTCGGCACAGCATAGATCAACGGAGCCCCTCGTGAGACTTGCGCAGCATAGATCAGCGAACGATGCTGGCAGTGGTGGGCGTCACTCAAAAACAAATCCCGCCACTCGCAGTCAAAGCGAGGAATCTCATCCGCTCGGCCTTTTCCATCCCACGAGCTGGCAACCACCGCTGGAAGAGCCTGCATGCGGGCTTCACAGGAGTAGTACTCGCACTGTTCCCCAAAGGAATTTCAGTTTCATTTGGCAGAACAAACTTGGCAACTCCGGAAAGCGATGCACTCGAAATTGGCGCTTGACTGCACGCTGCAGTCAGGTCCAAGGCATAGGAATCCGCGCTGGCTTGGTTTCCATACCTGCTTGAACGAGGATTGATCAGGCAGAGTTGGTTTAGATTTCCTTTTGGAGTTGGCGGTGTAGTCGCAAGAACATGAACCGCTTGTACACAAAGGTTCTCATCCGCATGCTTCTGGTGTTGCAGTTCAACAATCGTGTGTTGTTGGCCTTGGTGCCGAGCTTCAGCAGCACCTGCCAGAGTGTGAGGCCGTTGCACGGAGGCGGTGCAGAAAAGTTGCTCTAGATTCTAGACATGCCTTGTCTTGGCATGGTGACCTGGGTCTGACTCCTAAAAGGCATGAAAATCCTATGAAGCCAAAGCTCTGCTACCATGCGAAGCATCCCACAAAGCGGAACTTTGGGGGCCAAACTTCGAATGACTACCAAGATTTAACAAGATTTAACAGCACGTTGTACGGACCCAGATTTGATACGCCATGCCAATGAAATGCTCGTGGCGCATGGCTCACTATGGGTTGAGAACCTGTCCGCCTGTCCGAACAAAGGCTGCATTCACGAGGATTGAAGCATACTGGAAAGGGTGTTGAACAGGGTTTGACCTTTCCACACAGCGGACACGCATGGGGTAGGTTTTGCTGTTCGGGATTTGAAAGCCAAGGTGGCAGGAGGTTGATCCACATGTTTCGCCGCAGGTCTTCCTCAAGCTCCTCGCAGTGGCTGGGCCAATTTGCCAAGTAGGTGCTGGCCAAGCCCACGATGTCAACATCGTCAACAAGCCGATTCCGAAGAGAAAATGACTGCTTGAGTTTGCCCAACAGTCCGAAGACCATAGTAGGGTAAGAAACGACTTAGCATCAGGGTCAATGAGCTACAATCTTTTTTTGCGTGCCCACCCTCACTGAATGAAGGTCTATGACTCGGTGGCCCTCACGGGTTGGGTTCTTGCATATGGCCATGGGTCGGCACCCTGGTGGTCAAAAGAACATGCTACGGTGGTTCCAAAACCAGGCAGGGCAACCTACCCGGTTACCCCAGCTGCGACACGAGTTTTGACCATCGGGCCTTTGTGGTCCTAGGCACATTTCAACCGGGCACAGCGAGGCACATCCGAGGGGATGACTTGTCGGAAGACCCCTCAGAGAGGCATTACTCCTCGCAGCATGTATAGCATTTCAATTGTGAAACTGACGGGTTGAAGAGTTTGAATTTTGATGTTCGCGGCCTGCAGTTGCCATAGGTCATGATGCATGTGTCTATGTTGTTTACGACATTGTATGTCTACAAAAAATGTATGATGATGGAAAGAACCATGCGAACCCAGAGAACTCTACCTTTGGACGCCAAGACTAATGGCAAGCGCCTTGGCACCAGCAGGACCTCTACACGAAGTCGCGGTCCGGCATCCGACAAAACGTTTGGCGAGAGTGATGTCAACGAGGCCAGCAAGTTGCAATGATTCAGGGAGAACACGGTGGATAGCCAGTGAGTTCATGGCAGATTGTAATTCACGTGTTCTTGCCCTTTGTGGGTGGGCGGCAAGGCCTTCTTCATTGTCTCTCGGAGATCCTTTTCCTCAGTTTTGTGCCCAACTATACATACAGTGGCTTCTTTGGCCCAAAAGCGTTACTTTCAAAAGTGTACAAAAGTTCCAAAGAATAGTGATAAAACAACCTAAGTATACTAGTCATATCGCGTTAGGGAGAAGGCTGGGAAGGCTATCAGTGCCCCACTTTGCTCCGCTGGCCCAGGTGGAGCCCATTGACTCGACGGCCAGCGAACCCAATCTGGATCTGGCACACCTGGTCTCCAACGCAGTGACCGAGGCCTGTCGAGAGGCCAACCTGAGCATCATCGGCAGCGAGGGAGATGCACCAGAGGAGCGCAGAGAGCCACAAAGTTGTGCACAGTTATACATGTTATACAGTATACACGACTATGGGTTTTTACATGTTTTTACACTGGTTATTCATGCTGTCAAGTTGGCGGTCACCCTTGAAGGTTGTCTTTATCTTGAACAACGTCCCGGTGTCCTTTCCCTCTAATGGCCGGCATCCCTTCATTTAACCAGTGTTCGTTGGAACCCCATCATCCCACAACCAGGTTTCGTGATGTCAAGCCAAGCTGACACCTATTCCTTTGATGTTGCCGCCAATGAATGCTTGCGGGATCTTGCCGGTCATTTTCACAGATCAGATTCCACTGCGTGTGAATAGCACGAAAAATAACACAAGCACGCAGAGCATGTGGGTAAGAGAAGTTGGGAGCACCAACAATTGAACCAACACTTCTAGCACCCGTACATTGGAATAGGACCCTTGTAAATGCAATGTCCCTCACATGAGATCGCGGTCTATTGCCTTTCAAAAAGTCCCAATAGGAGTACGCTTTTCAGAGCCTATTCCTCTAAACACAAACTTTGCTGTTACAGGTTTGCTCGTGCCGTGTATGTAAATATTTTTAGTATGTTTCAGTAAAGCCTTCATTTTTTGGCTTTGTTTGCAGTATAAAGTAAGGCCTTCATGTTTGCAAAAGTCATCAACCATCCTGTTGTTTGTGGCACAATGTTTTTTGTATGGGGCATGTGTGACATTCTTTGGGCTGCATTCTTTCTTGCAATGTCACTTTGGTGAATGCATATTTGTGCGGAGACCGATTTGCAAGCAAAAAGGACATCGCTGTTCAACAGCTATATGTCTCATATATATATATATATACAAGTGCAAAGGGTTTCATGTCGTTGAAAAACGGTGTGACTCTACCGAAGCTCATTTCAAGAAAATACTGGCTTGGCCGGTATGAAGATCTCTTTTCTATTCTTTTCTCATTGCTCACAACGTGTTCATTCTATATATACAAAAAGAAATCATGGTTCTTTTCACAAAAGGTGCAGCTTTCAAAATGAATTCCTCAAGTAAAAGCAAGGTCACACGTTGGTAATTAACCTTGGTAAATTCTGCACATTGATAATCTTTCGTGTGGTTGTCCCCAGTGGGGAGCCGATCTTGAAGGAAAAAGAAAAAGTAGGTACCTGTTTTGGGGGAAGCGGCGGATCTCGTAATATCTTTCAGAAAGCTGTTGTTTGGCAGAAAAACACGTAGTATAGTAAGAAGAGACATGTTTCTTTCGGAGCCTATGAATGATTCAAGTCTGCCAAAGAACGAACAATAAACCAAAATGTTGTTCCAATGCTTGAAAGTTCACCGACCACATGTCCTGATCTGTCACCGCGTTCCAACAGGTCACCACAACCGGGTCACCATAGAAGTTTGTGTATGTGAATGCATTCAGCGGAATTGCCTTTGTGGAGAACTAACATTGTGGGGGAACACACCATCCTAGCATCTACAACGTACGTTATTAACCCCCCCCCCAACCCCCCCCCCCCTACCCCGGTCAAGTCTTGCGATGCCAGGACGTCCAGAAAATTAGTGTTTGTTTGTATTTTGTAGTGTCCTAGGTCCCCTAGCATCTGTTTGAAGGCATACAGAGTGTATTCGATCAGGCCCAGTGTTGATAGTTACTTCACTGCCACTTTGGGGAACTTACCCCTCACCTGAACAACCTCAAAAAGTGCACGAAACACTGAGGTTTAATTACCCACGTGCCTCCAAAAACAACAGTGCCCAAATGTAACCAAATTTAAACAACACAAGTTTGGTGGTCGTGTGTGTGTGCCCCTTGTAGTCACCGGGATTCATTTTGAATTGTATTGAGCAGGGGCACACGGCACCAGATTGCAGACCGTGTCTAACAAAGCTATGCAATCTGGTGGGGTATCCAGCTTGGCCAGCTGGACGTACCTGCATCAACTTTGAAAGTGTTTCGGCAGGCATGCACGCCACGCCGTCATCTTGTCGATCCGATTCGTCGATTTGGTGCTTGCGCTTTGGGCCTCATCTCCGTTTGAAGACCCCCAGCCTCCCTTAGGTTATACCTGTACTCTTAGGAAATGGTAACCTAGGCCGGCACGTGGCACCGCTGTCAAGTCAGTACACCCAATCATAAGTGTGTCTCTCCCAGTGAGAGCGCGGGATGAGCCCGCAGAGTGCCTCCCGTGGACCCGTCGAACGGGGGTTTGTCTTGTCCCTGCGCCCGGGACCAGAGCAACTCGTAGCGAGCGTAGGTGGCCTACCCCAAGAGAACTCAGATGTTTGTCTTACGCCTTGAAATCCAAGTTGGCTCATGCCTTTACGTGACCGCAGCGGTCAATGCAGCCAGCCACTTTGGCAGGGCACAAGGTGACCACAGCGGTCAAAGCATCTCCTGGGTCCGTTGGGGCCCGTCGCCACCTCACGTGCACACACAGTATGTACATGTTCAACGAGGCTTGCCTAGGTTCTTTAATGAGGTTTGGGTTTATCCTTTCTTTTTTTTTCATTTGGTTCCCTTTTCATCCTTTTCCCCTTCACACACTTCTGTTTTCCTCTTTTCTTTCATGCCCTCTTGTCTTCATGTCTTTCATTTCATCCTTTCTTTCGTTTGCGCGCACATTGGTCCCGGCCTTAGCGTGTACGTGCACAACTACATGTACTTGAAACCTAGGGTTTATGTGGCCCAGGTCTTTATAATGAGGTGGGTTTCATTGTTTGTCCCTGTGCACTTGGTTCCCCTTTCATCACAACCACATACACCTTTGTCCCGTCCCGTCCTCTTGTCATGTCTTCATTCTTTTGTCTCTCGCACGCGCACACGTGCACATTTGCCTTAACCTTGGTTTTACGCCTCCCCTCCGGGAGGTGCGTGTGTGTGTGTCAACCCCTGTTCCTAAGGGTTCTGCCTCACCTTTCACTTTCCACCAGGGGGCAGAGAGGACTTGCAAGGCTCTGCCCAACGAAGCTCTTTGCAAGATCCTAGGAAGCGGAAGCTGATCACTTCCGTGTACCTGCTCGTTCTTTCACAAGCTGTTACCCCACTTTTCCACGTTTTGATTCATGGTCCTTCATGCTTCCACCCCCGAAACCTTGGTTTTGCAGCTGAGTCGCGCCGCTCGTTCACCACCGCTGAGCTCTGCAGTCACGCACAAACAGCTTGTTCAACCTTTCAAGTGAACTGACTTTCTCACCATGCCGTTCCCTCACCATTTTCGACCTGGGAATTGAGTTAATTGAAAACCAATGTCAGAGTGTGAACCGCTCAGCCGTCCCACTTGGGTGCTGGGTGTGATCCCCGTGAAAGGGGCGCTGAATTCATTCTGGAAATCGTGTAACCGACTGATTCTTTCCACCCCATCTTGGAGTTTCATAACCGCCTTTGTCTCACCACGGAATTAACTGCCTTTTGAGCCGTCGGGCTAATACGATTTCCACCTTTTGATCACTGACCCATCGGCATTTCATTGCATGTTCACCGGACTTTTCTGTACGCAGCTGACTTTTGAGTTTCAAGTGTGTACAGTTGATCCACTTTCCCTTTCTCACCACAGACTCCCCATGCAGTTGACTCACTATTTTCAGTTTTCATATCATGCCCTTCCATTACCAATTTTCAGATGCTTACTCCCATTTTCATTCGCTGCCGAAGCGCTGCGCCGGCGCCATTTTGCGAACTGCCGCTGCTACGAACACAGCCGCAATGCAATACGCGTGGCCATACCCATTCCTGACACATCAATCACCGCCCACAACAGCACCGACATTTCCACTACCACAGGCACAGCCTCATATGCCTGCCATGATTTCCCGCATGCCGGCCAGTATGCCGCATTTTCCGCAGCCAACATGGCCGCCTGCAGCCCAGTTTCAAGCACCACCACCACCTCTACCACAAGTACCACATCCTCACGCCATTCCTTTTCCATACGCATTACCTCCACAGGAAACCATGCCACCTCATTGTCCAACAATGGTTCCCCACAACATGCACCTGCTTCCAACACACAACCATCCCCACAGCAAGTATCGCAGCCGGCACCAACTACAACCAAGGAGTTTGGCAACCGTCCTCGGCCTTTCCACCAGTTACACAACCTGGCCAAGTTCAACCCGGCCAAGTCCCTGCAGCCGCCACCTCAGCCCCTGCCGACCCTTCCCACCTTACGGCAACGCCTTCGCCTCTTGCTGCAGCGACCACCGGCCTACAGTCACCCGCCTCTACAGCGCCTGCAGCACTGGAAGGCCACACGGCAACAGCCATTGAACGAACATCCTCAACTCCTCTCCCTCCACCGATCACACCTCCACCTTCCACATGAATCTCCTTCTACAACAGCACGGTGCAGTCTGCCATGCCAAGGTGGACTGTGCTTGAAAGTTGTCCCAGTGGGAGTAGTCGGAGCTGCGGTTGGTAGTGGTGGTGGAGGTGGTGGTGGGAACGCATGCTTTGTAGAGGGTGAGTGAGTGTGTGCTGGCTGTGAGGTGCGAACCGCGTGGGTCATGGGGCCGTATGTGGCAAAGAGGAGTGCGTGGGAAGCAGGGTGTTTGAGCAAGAAAGCTGGGCTAGCGGTGAAGATCAAATCAACATAAGACTTGCCAATATAAACCGTATGAAAGGGACCCAAAAACAGAGTTGCAACGCAGGGTGGTGTCGTTGACTGACCAGTGGTATATATTATAGGCTGCAAGTCCAACGATCGATGTATGCTGCAGTATCAGCTGTCGAGACTTTTCGTGGTGCAGGGTGAAACAGCCGGTGGTCGCAGTAAATGAACTAGTCCGCAAGATGGCTGGGTAGCAAATAAGTTCGAAATTGGAAGAGAACCGTTAGAACATGTAAAATGACATGGAAATGAAATGTATGAACAGCAAACGATGGCCAGAAATTAGAAAACAACTACAGTTGGGTGGCTGTAAAATGCTTGTGGGGGAGGGCATGAGTGGGGCGCTTGTGCTGGAGGAGGTGTCGTAGGCCACCAGTTTGGGGGTGGCGTGGTTGCAGGCTGCTGCTGTGGAAGAGGCGGTGGGGGGCGTTTCGGTTGGCCCAAGGCAACACGTAGTTTGAGACATTGGTGGTAGAAGGCTTGTTGATGTTCAAGAGCTGTCTTCATGATTGGTAACAGAGCTTGTAGCTGCTGTGTTCTGCTCTGGATGCTGGGATCTTGTCTGAAGTTGGCTACATCTGTGAGTTGTAATTGTTTGATGGTGTCGTTGAGTTGATTGAGCTGCTGTACCATCAAGCGATTGATCTGAATATTGGTGTCTTGTAGTTGTGGAATAAGTTGAGCATCTGGTGCGGCGGTCATATCCATGTCCATAGGCAAACGATAAGCGGCTGTACACGGCAGAGGCTGAGCAGTGATTAATATGCGCAGCTGCAGAGCATGAAAAGAATTGAATTGATTCAGTAGCAGCATGAAAAAGGTTGAAAACAGCGAAAGGTAAATTGAAAACCACGAATAAAGACGGTCATGAAATAGTCTCATCTCGTGAGCACGCATGAGTGAATTCGGCAAGGCTGTACAGGACTGAATCAACGTCGAAGCAAAGGAAATCTAATTCGAAGCTGAGTGTTGTGTCAAATTGTCAAAAAGGTGGATGGCTGCATCGGTTCTTTTTGCTGCGTCTGTGGAAGAGTTGTGTGGTGGTGTTCTCGTGTTGGAGACTGTTGCTCACAACCAAAATATGTAGCAATAACTGTAAAATGCAATTTAAATATCGTCAGAAAATGGTTAAAGAAATAGTCCAGGAAATAGTCCAAGAAATAGGTCTCTCTGTGGCATGATCGCGACGTACTTCTCCAGCAGGTGCCTCATGGATCTTGATGTGGCTCTTCTGCTTCTTGTGCCTCTGTTGTGCGGTCAGGGGATGGTAGAGTGTTGGATGTCATCGTAGAGGCGTCTCTGGTACGAGGCTGGTTGGCAGCTGCAGTAGCTGTCAATGTAATGTCTGTTGCGTCAAGTGGTTGGGGGGTGTAGAGTATCTGAAGAGTTTGCCAGCGTCCTTTGCAATCAAATGGAGTTTTGTTGAGGGTTTTTGCTATCTGCTTCCAGCCGTGGCGAGCTCGCTTGTTGAGTTTTAGTGATGCGAGTTTTTCGTCATCACTGGGTTCCCAGCCAGCCTCCATTGTCTGGATATGGTGGGGAAGGAGTACGAGATGGCACTGGATGTAGTGGGGGTCATGGTGGTGTAGGTGGTGGCGGGGGTGGTGTGCTGGAAGAGCTGTGTAGTGAATAGGCTGGGTGTGGTGTTTGTGGAGAAAGCTGCCAGGGGTTTGTCCGAGGTGGTGTTGGCGACGCAAGTTGTTTTGCTGGGGAATGTTGAGGTGTGTGTTGAGGTGTGGATGTCGGTGTGTGTGAAGGTGAGGTTTCTGGTTTGCAGCGCATGTGTGGTAAGCCTGTGGTTCGTGGTGGACTGCGGCTGCGACGTGAGGTTGAGTGTGATGGTGGTGAAGGGCGTCGGTGTTGGAGAGGAGCAGGTACGGGTTGGATGCCCGAAGACTGTGGATGTGGTGTGAAAAGTGGGAAGTTCTGAAATGTGGTAGCGATGGAGGTGGCTGCTTGTAAGTGAGCCAGCAGTAATCGATGAGCCAACGGTATGTCTATAGGAGACGTCGTGGTCAATGTTTGTAGTAGAGCTCGAATGGCAATGCGAGATGCAGCGTCCGAGTAAAGGAAGCTGAGATGCGGCAAGATCTCGAAAAATGAGTTGAATTTAATACAGAAAATGGCTGCGGAACAAGGTATAATCTTGGCGATTAACAGTGACCAAAATCTGTACAAATATAGTGCGGCATAGAACTCTGTTGGGTACAAGTCAAGAAAAACAAGACTCAGTCATCGCGGGTTGAGCGCCGCTCTCATAGGAAGTTGGTGAGCGACTTCTAATTTGTAGTTGGTCAGGAAATCCAGTGCTTGGTGTCATCCTACTGTATCATCCTGTTCTGGTGCAGAAACACTCGAACTGAAGTGAAAGAAGCCAAAGAAGAACTAATCGGATTTTTTGTGGTCGGGCGCCTACCACGATGAAGCGGTGAAAATGGACCTGGATATATCTGAGGCGTTTGATCACACTTTGGTGAAAAACACATTGATGACCCAAAGGATCAAATGAAACTGAGTGGAGGCTTTGAGTCACTCTTCCACGCTATCCCCTCAATGCGGGAGTGCTTGGGGTGGACCACCCAACACTTGCCGGGGGTATACTTCACGATTCCCTCGCCTCGAAGTAATAAGTCGTTTGCAGCCGACTCGCCTCCATGCGTAACCTTCTGTCCATGTCCATATGCTTTGACAGTAAGTATGAGTCCACTGCGGTTTTTGGACATGTTGGAGGCGTTGAATAGAACCCTGGCCGCCTCCGTAGCATCGTGCTCTTCACAGTTGGTGAGTTCGAAGGCTTGACTAAAAAAGCCTACGTTGTGCTCGTCGTGCAAAACTGATCGGACAATCTCGCCGGCCTTCGCTCACGTGTGCGGCAAAGATGTGTTTGATCGCTGGGATGTTTAAGGCTTCTCTCCGTGGTGGTGGAAGAGTCGGCGCGTCGCCTCTGCTGGCTAATGTTGGTATAAGTAGCATGAGAAAGGTGTGGCGGTCGTTGCGTTGGGTGTCATCGTTCCATTTTGTGTGGGTGAGAAGTTGCATGTCGGTGAAGTGAGTGCTATTAAGATGAGCTGCTGCTAACACTTTGGCCACGTATGAGATCATGGGTTCATTGTATACGTGCATCGAACGTGCATGCTGGTTGATCCATTGGTAGATTTCCAATTGAGCTGGATCTGTGGGAGGTTGGAATTTTGGTAGTGGTAAATTGCGAGGTCGGCGTTGGACAGGGACCTCTGTAGTGTTGGTGGTAGGTGGTGTTGGTGCAGAAGGTGCTTTGGTTGTGGTGGTTTGCTTGGAGCTGAAATGTGGGTTGGGTTTGAGTGTGATGTGGTGAGAACGCTGGGGCGGATCAGCAGCTTGTTGTGACGGTTGTGTTTTGGCAGGCTGTGGTGGCGTGTCTTGAGGTGAAGTGTGGGTTTGCTGAGATTGATGGCTCTGTCGTTGTGGTGGATTTTGCAATGTGTGAAAAATAGTGTGAGGATGTGAACTGGAAATGGATTGTGTGGTAGAGCGTCTCCTGCGTGGTAATGGGGATTGTGTACGTGTTCTGGATCTGGAGGTAGCCTGTGATGCAGTACTCGCGTTCTGGGTCTCGCCAAATGCCTCGTGTGGTATTGAGTGTGGGTGCAATAGAGGAAAGGCGAGAAGGTCAGCTCAATTGAAGTGTTGAAAACTCTGTTGGTGCACATCTGCGGTAAGTCAGGCGTCTCACGAGCGGCAGAACGCTGGGGAGAGAAACCTGTTTAGGGAAACAGCGTGAAGAACCACCATGAAAACAAGGAACAGCGGGGAAGAGTAGAGTGTTGTCACTCGCAGGTACGCAGGGCTGATCAGGCCCTGCTTCCCACTCTCGCCCACAGCTTCGTTGCGTGTGGTACGGCGAGTGCCACACGGTTGTGCAAACGAATCGGGCTTAAACTCCTAAAAACGGAGGGTCAGATGTACACCCTGGCGTCCTGGGTCGCCGCCGGTCTGCTGGTGTGATTTGCGTGGGAGAGGCGGCGCTTGGTGCTCTCCTAGCAGTCGGGTGTACACCCTGGCGTCGGCGTGATTTGCGTGGCAGGCGCGGGACTTGGCGCTCTCCAAGGAGTCAGATGTACGCCCGGATTTACGCCTTCAGCCAACAGCTGTTTCCCAAAATTCTAATGCACTGATGGGAGCAAAGTTGTCGAAGCCGCTGGTACCCACCGGACGGCTGCCAGAGCCCAAGCGCCGATGCAGGCCCATGTCACGCGGCCTTTGCGCGCGCGCATGACTCCGGCTTGCTCTCCTGGTTCTGTATCTTTCATGCTGTCTGCATGGTAGAACGGTTCAGCTGACACCAACCACCAACCACCGATCACCAATCAACCACCAACCACCAGCCACCAACCAGAAACCACCAACCAACCACCAACGACCACCAATTGTCCGCTCCTGCGTCGGGTGAAGTTGTCAACGTGTGTGGTTATCCAGTCCTATAATTTTTGTTTTTGGTGGATCAGTGACAAGCGTACACCGTTGGTACCTTCAACCTGGCCGTTGCGCAAAGTACTTCATTCCAAAAATCCTAGGTACTTGGGGGTATCATATGTACAAAATATATAGTGTTGGATTGTTTGCGCCCAGCTTCTGTAGGAACTGGTGAGATCTGCGGTGGAAGCTGCACTTCGAACTGAGATGGCAACTCAAGCACGGACCAGGCATGATGGGCGAGAAAGCCCGGCCACTTGGTTAGAAGACCAGGGAATCCATGTGCGTCGAGTTTGTTGTTTTGTTTTATGGCGTCGCCTGTTGCACCAGCGGTGAGAGCACAGGCTGCCTGGAGTCATCGTAAGTCTCGGCATGTACACACTGCGGGACCGCAGCTCGCAAAATAATGCTCCCCAAGCTTTGGAAGGTTTACCCCTTAATATATATCATGTGTCGTGTGCTGCAAGGCCATCCTTCTTAAGTTGCAATTGTCCACACACCACACCGTTTTATGAACAAATCGTTCTAATCAAAGACGACCCCACGCAGTGGCATACAGCATATCTCAGCCGCTTGAGGTGGTCACCCAACCCCCCCGTTCATGAAGCTTTTGCACGACAACCATTTTCCTCTATTTTTTTGGACAACATTTATGGACATACATTGGTTTAGGATTTTCGCATACAACTGGATGTTGCAGTTGCAGAGGTGTTGTTTTGGTCGGGCGGAATGTAACTAATGTGTTAGAATTAATGTTAGAAAGGTCAGTCAGTGCAGCCACCCACACAAGGTGCACAAATCGAGAAGTGTACCGCGCCTTTTTTAAAGGCCCAAGGCGAAAAGGAACTCGCGCTTCGCATGGTAGCGGGGCCGCGGCCGTACAGTGCCCGGCTCCCTACCCCACACTATAATATTATAGCACTATGCTGCGTCGTTCGGCGCGGAAGTCCACTGGCACACAATCTATCTCATTCTGGCTGATCGAGCTGCTTTTGCCGGCTGGTATCGCCGCAGGTCCAGGTGACCCAGCGATCCAGGAGATCTGCAACTACCAGGTTCCGACAGTTGCGTTCTGGATTGGAAGGTGCTACCTCCACACCATTTTGATCGAGGCCGACGAGCGCGTGGGGAAGTTGAAGTGGGCACGCAGTGACCGAGTGGTGAGAGCATCACCGGTGGTCAAAGAGAAGCCACAGAAGGGAAAGAAAAGATCCAGGGAGCAGAAGCAGCTGGTGGTAACTGCCCCGCTAGTGGAGGCTCATCGAGAAGGTGATGAGGCAACGCCAATGGATATCGACTACATCAGGGGCGACAAAGGAAAGAAAGGGGGCAAGCGCAAATCAAAGGACTCCAAAGGAAACTCACAAGGAAAACACAAAGGCAAGAGTAAGTCAGAAGGAAAGGGTCCTGGAAGGCTGGAGAGAAAGGCAAAAGCTTCTGGGAGAAAGGAGGCCAGGGCAAGAAGGGCAAGAGCCAGGAGAAAGGAAAGAGCGGCAAGCAGCCAGGTGCCTGTCACAATTGCGGCAAGATGGGCACTATGCGAAGGATTGTTGGGGCAGCAAGCGGGTCTCGCCCATCGAGGACGCCAGCGGAGGAGGAGCTTCGTCGTCGACAGGTCAGACAGGAGCTGCAGCCTCAGGACCAACAACAGGAACAGTCTCCATCAAGATTCAAATGGAGACACCACCGGACCCCACAGTGTATGTTCATGGCACACTGTTCTTTGTATCCTTTGCCATGATTGCCATGATCCATGGTAGTGAGCCATCATGTTCAAAACATATCAAAGCAGCGCCGTGGATTCCAGCGCAATCTTCATTTTCATGGGGACTTTGAAACACCAACTTCCTTGGCATCTAGATCAAAATAAAAAGCAAAAGAGCATCCAAAAAAAAGAGTATCAACAAAAAATAAACAGATGATCAAACAATATTCCTGGATAGGCCTCTTCTGCTGCTCTCCTGGCGGGTCCTCTGCTTCCCTTGGTCCTCTGGTCCACAGGCCCTTTGGCCCCCTGGTCCTTTCCTTTGCCCTCCTCGTTCTCTCGTCTGCGGGTTTCCTATGGTTTTCTCCTTGTTCTTTCACTGATGCTTTTTAATGCCTTTGGTCCTTTCTCTTGTAGCTTATTGGCCGCATTGGCTTCGGTTGCCTTAGGTCCTTTTTTGCACTTTAGGTGCCCTTCACTGAAAGGACGATAGGGTACATAGTTTCTAGTGATTTCTTTTGTGGTGCTGTGTTTTAACGTTTGGTTCGCTTTGGGGGGCGGGCGCTGCGCCCTTCCCCCCACCCCCAGCCAGCACCACGAAATCTGCACTCTTGCACTGCGCCTGCCGCGAAAACTAGCTATGTAAAGGGTCGCCCGTCGCATTTGCAGATCACATATTGCACGTCGCCTAAGTCTCTTTGATAACTTCTTGCACATATCCATTGTCTGCTCCTGTTGATCTTGAAGCAGGTGTGAAGCGCTTCCTTTTTGTCAACGTAGATCGCTTCCACGCAGGGCACTTGCGGAAGCAAACCGAGCCATCTAACTTTTGAAGGCTTTCAATTCAGTGTCTTTGCTGCTTGTTTCCGATTGGCCATATGTTTGGGGGTGCTGGAGACTTGCGCGTGCCATTGTTTGGCACATTTTTGGAGTGTTGGTGCGTTAGTCCTTGTCTTTGGTCCTTTGAGGTGGCTGCTGCTGTCCCTCCATTCTTCTATGCTCTAAACCTGTGGGAATGCCACACAGGTGGATGATAGGGCCGACCTTAGCTTCCAACACCTCTGCGCAGTGAATGCTATAACAAGCCACAGAGGTGGTTGATATAGCGTGCCCCTCAGCAATGTCTAGCATTTCTATCCTTTCGTTCTTTTGTGTCTGCCTGGTCCGATGTGTTTCTGTTGAAGGCTTTTGAGCCGATGCTCAACCCCAACCATCCTCAGTGGGCTAGAATATGTTTTAGATTCCCCTTTTATTTTTTTGATCCCCGTTATATAAATATTTTTGGTTCTATTTGTTCCCCAAACACTGTGGGCACACTGAGGGGTTCTTACGGTAGGTGAAAGGAAGGTGTGCTTAGATCGCTGTTCCGCGCGGCCATGTCCAGCTAATTCGCTGCTATTTACAGTGCGTTCATGACTCGACATCGTCCACGTGCTCTTCGACTGCGCAGGCTCGCTGAATCTGGGTGTCCGCGGCGGGTGCTTCTAAGGACTGCGCTCTCGTTGTGGCGCCGTGCGCATTTTCGCACGCGGCGGTCACTTTTCGTGGCAGGCGCAAGGGAAAGCTCGTGTTTTGGTGCTCCAAAGTCGACTTTTCGTGACAAGTGCAAGGGATCGGAGGTGTTTGACTTCGAAATGCAGTTTTCGTGGCAGGCGCAGCACTTTGGACATGGTGGTGATCGCCGAGGAGCTCAGATTTCGTGACAGGTGCAGTGAATTGTGACTTTTGCATATGTGGTTCGTTTGCAGATTTCGTGGCAGGCGCAGCACTCTGTGATACTCGATGCGCAGATTTCGTGGCAGGCGCAGCACTGTGTGAACCTTGAAGTGCAGATTTCGTGGCAGGTGCAGCGCTTTGTGAACCTCGAAGTGCAGATGTCGTGGCAGGCGCAGCACTTGGTGAACCTCCACGAGCAGATTTCGTGGCAAGCCCACTTTTTGTGAACCTCAAAGTGCAGATTTCGTGGCAGGTACAGCGCTTGGTGAACCTCGAAGTGTAGATTTCGTAGCAGGTACAGCACTTTGTGAACCTCGAAGTGCAGATTTCGTGGCAGGTGCAGCACTTGGTGAACCTCGAAGTGCAGATTTCGTGGCAGGCACAGCGCTTGGTGAACCTCCAAGTGCAGATTTTGTGGCAGGCGCAGTACTCACACTCCTCACGTTCTCACTCTCACCCACACTTACTCTCACTCTCACTCGCACTCACACTCACTCTCCCACTCTCACTCACACTCGCACTCACACTCACACTCACTCACACTCATTTTCATCCACATTCACTCTCACTCACACTCGCACTCTCCCACACTCACTCTCACCCACACTCACTCTCACTCACACTCGCACTCACACTCACTCACTCTCGCACTCTCACTCACTCACTCCCACCCACACTCACTCGCACCCACCTTCACTCTCACTCACACTCACTCACACTCACACTCACTCTCACCCACACTCACTCTCACTCACACTCGCACTCACACCCACTCTCCCACTCTCACTCACGCTCACACTCCCTCTCACCCACACTCACTCACCACCATCGCCTCTCTGGGCCCCAATGCGTCTAGTATAGACCTCACACACACACATGTGTGGTTCCTGTTGTTCAGGGGTTTGCTTTACAACCAGGGCTTTGGCAAAAGCCAACTCAAGCAGCACTTGTGTCCAGTAGTGCATTGTGAGATATTGGGCAAGGATGCAGTTTGAACACCCATGGTGGCAGCAGTGGTGCTCAGGTGACTATATGACATATGCCGTGAACTTATCACAACGACATATGACATATAATATATGTCAGTATAATACACCTCATAACTCACACACACATACACACCTCATAACTCTCGATTTCGACATACGATGACGATCCAAAACGAAGAGGTAAAACAGCAACAACCCGGTTTGAACAAAGCTTTGGACGAGACCCGAAATGAAGTGGCACTCACAGTCACTATGTCTGCAGCGGATTGTTTTTGGATTTGTTTTTGGAAAGTCAACGTCCAATGATTCCTGGAGAGCTTAGTCAAGCTCACGAAAAGAACATAGGACCTTTTTTCCGAATATGTTTTCTTAAGTTCTTGTATAAACACTTTCAATATAGAATGTCGAGTCATGCGAATCGGCCAGAATTATTTCCTGCGAGAAGGGTCGCACGGACTTCCACACGGTTGGTGGGCACTTGGCACGGCATCCCCCTGTGGGTAAGCAACAAACCGGGAAGGCTTTAGGGTCAACGTTATATCCTAAGTGTTTTAGGGTGGCGCTTGCCTACAGAGTGGTTTCGTCCAAAGGCCTACCAACAAGTAGGGACGCAGTTCGCTACAGCTCGGCTCTTTGGGTTCTTCCCAACTGCCATCTTCACCTGCCACTGTGTGTAGTGCATGACACCTTTAGTTATTACATAGTTTGTAAAACGTTCTTTTCTGTAAAGTTTGAGTTGATGAAGCTGAGAAGGTTCATCAAGGAGAGTTTGTGAAAGGACATCTAGTGAAGGGCGAATCTGACATAAACCAGCGTCCTTCTAGCGTTTCATCCTCTTCTGCTGTGTCTTCCTCTTCGCCGCCCTCGGGCACAATCTCGCCATTTTGCGCCGCATCGGGCGCAGTCGACTCCAGGGCCGCTTTGACCATCGATTCCTGGGTAGAAGACCCTGAGCCTCCTAGAACCCTTATTTAGTGGGACCCCTTATTTAAGGAGTCTGACATAGAAAAATTTAAGGAGTCTAGACTCGTTAATTTAAGGTGTCTTTTTAAGGTGTCTAGATGTTGTTGTTTTCATAAAATTTTGAAGTGAATCCTTCACAGGATTCAAAAATCTTTGATGGGATTGAATATTTTTTCATAGGTTCCAGTAATCCATGACAAGATTTCCAAAAGGTTTGTGTAAAAGCTTAATGCAAAATATTCAGGATTGGGCAACACTGGCCAACACTCCACCTCAAATCCTTCAAAGGATTCCTGGTGTGTCAACTGAGGTGAAAAACTCTCTCCAAAGGATTCCTGAAGTGAATGCGCAAATGCCAAACTCCCTCCCCTGAATCTTGAAAGGGTTTGCAAAAAAATCCTATCAACTTCACTTCAAAGATGCCTGTTAGAATTTGGTGGCCTGAAACCCAGGTCGCTGATCTGCAACAAATGATTCAGGTCTGCTCATAAACAGCATGAGTCTTCAGGTTCTCCAATGGCACTTGCACTTCCATAGGAGGAGGCCATTTGCTACCCTTAACAAGTCTTCTTTGCAAATTTCGCAAAGAATTGCCAGGGCAGCTAGTGTGGGTTGCCAAATCTTGAACTCCTGTAGCTTCAGCAGAATGTGCATCTTGGAACAAAGATTGTGCCCTTTGACCAGATATACTTCCATCCAGCAGTCGGTCAGCTATGTTGTTTCTCAGCCTCTTTTTGGGGTGCAGGTCCAGACTTTCCTGCAGAAAGTGTTTTCTTCCATGCATCGACATTTGTTGAATGAAAACAAAAAATGAACTTGAGCCTGAGCATGACCAGGGCATGGAGAGGACGGGTTTTATACAAACTATGTGGGTGCGATGTCCTTCAAAGGACAAAGAAAAACGGATGTGATGTCCTCCAAAGGACAAAGAAAAATTGGATGTGATGTCCTCCAAAGGACAAAGAAAAATTGGATGTGATGTCCTCCAAAGGACAAAGAAAAATTGGATGTGATGTCCTCCAAAGGGCAATTGTTCTTTTTCTCTCACCATGCACATTACAGGACTGCATTAGAAGCATGTAGCCCAAGAAGGCAGGCAGAACAACATTTTCCTTCCATATTGAAGAAGACACGTGCTCTCTGAGCTATATCCAAGTCATGGAATTCTATGGACAAACTCAGGTCCCCCTCCACTCAGGTCAAAAATGACTTGAGGCGCTTGCGCAAAGCTTTCAGGCCATCCAAGT
>CAXAMN010018480.1:85300-96933 GCA_963970005.1 Durusdinium trenchii | reverse complement strand
GCAGCGAAATGCATCATGCTTCTTGAGCGACATGTCATTGTCATGCAGATCACAATAGAATAGCGGCGCAAACTGACACGTGACACATCCATGCAAAGTCACTTGCAAAAGCTTCCCCCAATGGCAGCGCCTTAGCGTCCTACTGCCGACGGCTGCGGTCACTCGCGGACGGTTGAGGACGGTTGCGGACGTAGAAACAACGGGTCGCGAACAAGGCTCTACCCCCAGACCCCCAAAGTTAAACGAGAACCCTTCGCTACGCATTCGGGAAAAATAACTAAACCACCGCCGAAATAGAGCAAAGCTTCAGCAGTAGGGGACTACGCAGCTGAAAAACTGCACCCTCCTCAGAGGTGCCAGTTGACATGTACATGCATGCACATATGTCCATACAAACAAGCACCAGTCACATTCCTATGCAGGCAGTAACATGGAGCCACGACACTGTGTCCAACCTTCTGCTGCGAGAGAAATTTGATGCTCCCACCCACCTCTCAAATCCTCCTCTTGGATTTCCAGCTGCCACTTGCTTATATGGACCTCTCGTTTTCAAATGTCCCATGGTTTTTCACTTTTGACAAGCAGCCAGCAAGAGGATTTACTAGGTAGAAATTGTTTGTGGCTCAATAGGTAGCCAAAAAAACGATCCTTCTCCGTTTAGAATATCTTGAGCACTGCGTTACTGGTTTTTCAAGTTCTCTTGTTCGTGTTGCAGTAGTTGCGCATCCTTACCAACGTCTTGTGCAATGTCGTGCAAAGCTCTGGACCATGTACATCGATATGCATGTGTGCATGCATGCACTGAAACATGACAAGAAGTGACAAGACAAAGTCCAGCCACGCTTGAAAAAAAACATATATGAATTCACAAGCTAGGTTCTTCCAGTAGCTTCCATCTTTATACATGTCTCAATTAGGCTTCGGGGTTGGGACTGGTTCTTCAGGCTTTGTCGCAGCAACTGTTTCAATCAGGCTGTCTTGTATTGTTGGGGAAGCTGGCGTCGCAGACAAGCTTGGCTGGGCATCCTTTTGTTTGGTGGGATCATTAGCATCGAGACTTCCCTGCTGGGAACCTCCTAAACCCCCATAGGGAGAAACCTTGCAAAACCAAGAAAACCAAAACAGGATCACCACCAAAAAGAGCTAGCATTGCAGCCAGAGCCACAACTATAGCTTGATGTCGCCAATGAATGCCTTCGGGCCATTTTCAAAGATCAGAGCCCACTGCGTGTGAATAGCGCAAGAATAGCACGCAGCATGTGACTGAGAGAAACCAACTCAACTCGATGCGTTTGTACAGATACGCAGTGATGTGGAATCAATGCAAGGAGTAGTAGACGGAACATGATGGAACGTGTCAGAAACGACATGAAACGACCTTTCTCGTATAATTACTTGGTTGTTGACTTCCCGTATCTCATCATCCACCTGCCTACTGGAGGACTCCAAGGATGCCCATATTGCAGCATACGATATAACATGTTTAAAAAATATCCAATTCGTGTATTGTCTTTGTTTGACTGTTTGAGCCCAGCTTTGCAGGAGCTCGTGAAATCTGCGGTAGAAGCGGCACTCCGAACTGAGCTAGCAAGTCAAGCAGAGACCAGGCATGATGGACGAGAAAGCCCAGCCACTTGGTTGGGAGATCATTCGTGTCAGATGGTTTGTTCCGGTTTCAATTGAGATTGCTCATGTGACTTGAACCAAGAAAAGTCTATATATAATAGGACTGTCACAAAACTTGTGTATGTCACACCGCGGGGCCCCAAGTTGCAAACGATCACACCGTTTGCCGAGCTCGAAACTTCGAGCTTGTAAGAGCGTTCCCTGGTGTTCGGGGAGGTTCGCCACTTACAATAATGCCGCTTGCTGCAAACAAATCCATCTTTCTCAAATTATTTTTTTTGCGAGGAGTTTCATAGATCAAACAATGCAAAGACAACCCCATGCAGTAGCACACGGCACGCAGCATGAGCTATCTCAGCCGCTTGAGCTGGGAAGCTGTGACATATCGGATTGCCATTCACAAGTCACGAAAGCTAGCTGTAGCTAGCTCCTAACCATTGATATCTGGGGATATACCCCCCCTCCGCAGGCTGCCCCCTTCCCCCCTGACCGTTTCTCAGTTCCCAACATGGCCGCTGTTTCTGTTGCTGCTTCTTCGCCGCTGCTGCTGCTGCTGCTGTTTCTATGCTGCTGCTGCTTGCTGCTTGTTTGCTGCTGCTGCTGCTGCTGGCACCAACCACGGTTTACACCAAACCACGGTTTGCACCAACCACCCTTTACACCAAAGCACGGTCTACACCAACCACGGTTTACACCAACCACCGCCTGCACCAACCACGGTCTGCGCCAACTACGGTCTACACCAACCACGGTGTACACCAAATCACGGTTTACATCAAACAACGGTTTACACAAACAGAAAGCATGTTTTCGAGATCCCAGCTGTGATTGTTCACTGTTTGTTACACCCGTCGGTGTTGGTCAATCGTGCATTTGCTGCTGCCGCTGCTGCTGCCTCCTGCTGCCTGCTGCCCGCTGCCTTGCCCTCAACCACGGGCCTGGGCTTTGCTGCCAAAAAGTCCCCAGCGCTGCTTCTTCCCCTAGCTTTCGCCACAAGTTGCTCCCGGTTGACATGATCGCCAACCTGAATACAGCCAATTGCCAGGAACCAGGCAAACTTTTGTTGCGGGAATGTCAAGTCAAGTCTAGGTTACTGTAAGACTCGTTTTGACACGAGTGTCCTGAGTTGGCTTCTCTTTGGAAATCATAATGAATCATCACTTTCTCATGTCCTCAACCGAGTCAGCCGCTCCATCCATCCAAGGTTTCGGTGGGGGGCGCCAGCCGATCGGGCGTCCATGACGCAGAAGTGGCGCTCTTTGCGAACAGGTCCGTGGCGGAAGTCTTGGACTCCTGGTGCCAAAACAGTTTTGATCGATAGACATTGAAGCGGCTAATTGTCTTAATTGTGCATGCAACAGTTGCCATGTGTATACAACTCAGCGATGACTTGTGAATCCGGACGCCCTTGGTTGACACAGATCTATATGACACGTTGGTGCTGGTTTGTGCCAAAGTGCCTCTTTGGCAGAAATGAGAACTGCCGTGAAGCAGGATGAAAACCAACCTTGACCTAGGAATTGGTGAGATTTGCCGTGGAAGGGGCGGTGCAGAGCGAGCTGGCAAGTCAAGCAGAAACCAGACCTGGTGGAGGGACTCCAGTCACTTGGCCTTGACATGTTTTCAGTGCCAGAAGTTGTTGAGTTTGAGCTCTCGGTGTTTTCATGCATCACCGCCAGAATGATAGTTGAGTATCCAAGTGACCTCACCTTGCTTGGCAGTTGGCTAGAATCATCACCTAGTCTGGCACTTCAGTGCACACCTATGAGCCAATATGTTTGTTCCACTATATCATAGGTGAGCCAGATTGAACGTGTTTTTCTTTTCTACATGTCTTTTGCTGTTATCATCAGATATCATCAGCATGCCTCGGAGTTGGTTCTTAGAGGTCTCAGAACACATCGAACATATACATGCATTTAATTAGAAGTGCCATAGGCACTGAGAGACACAAGGGTGACCCTGCATTTGTTTGGAGGGAGGGTGGGCTGCCCACTCAATGTACCCATGGAGTTGAGGCTCGAAAGCGCGAGCCTGAGTTTCCATGTTTTTGTTGTGCGCGAGCCGCCTTTTAGTTCATGGTCCTCCTTCCTAGGGAGGACGCCCAGGGGGTACACTCCGTGCCGGACCTCCTGACGCAGTTGAGGGTACCCGATAACTTGTGGGATGGCTTCGTTGCAACCGCCGGCGATCCCGGCAACGACTTGCGGTTAGTGGCAGCCATGCCGGCGTGGACCATCCCCCAGATCGTTAGCTCGGCTACGTAGATTACAGGGGAGCAACTGACGCCCATCCAGGCGGCTCAGGTGGGGCTAGTGTGGCGCAACTCCAGGTGGATAGTGCACCTGCATGGAGGTGGAAACCCTGACAACTTTGTGGACAAGGACCCGTGGACTCCTGACCCTCCTGCAGGACCTCCTGAAGGTACAGGCACAGCAATAGCAGCAGGTGGTGGCTTGTCGAGTGCAAGTGGCTCGACCGGGAACAAGGAAAATGTCTTAAAGATGTCGAACCTTGTGGACCAGACCGATGACTCTGAGACCAAACTCCCGGATGCAGTGATGTTGAACGAGTGGGCTCGGAGGTACATTGCGGTGATGGGTGCACCTCCTCAAGAAGAAGAAGAGCCGACAGATGCTCAAATGGCAGCACTACATCACCGTGTACGTGTACAGAAACAACCACCGTACGTGGATTTCTCGATATGGCTTCCCTTTGGGCGGCGGGTGTTGAAGAACCAGAAGTTCAGGGCATTCATGCCGGTTGGGGATGGCTCCTTCGTTGTGAGGGAGCTGCCTGGACCCCAGAACTTGCAACAATGGTTGGTCAGTTGGCGTGTCTTCAAGGTAGCCTGCATCTCCCTCAATTTGGTCACCTTGGCGGCCCTCCTCCTCTATGAAAAGGTCATTGAGAAGCTGGTGCTGCAATGGCCAAAGGCATGGGGCTTGATAGTTCAGGCGGACGATAAAGCGAGAGCTGAGAAGCTGGAAAAGATCAGGCGGGCCATCGTCTTGGACATTGCAGCTGGAGGTACTCCGCCTTGTGAGTTTACAGAGGAGGAACCATGGACAGCGTGCTTTAGGGCTCTGGCTTTGGATGAGAGGTTCTGGAATGAACAAGTCCGACATCCAGCCGCAGCATGGTTGGCGAGTGGAGCTCATGGTTCACCAAAACCCCCAGCCAAGGCCATAGCCATGGCACACCTTCCGGGACCTCCTGCAGAACGAGTGGATGATGAGGATAGGTCAGATAGGAGGAAGCAAGCCAACAGGGACAAGAGGATGGCCAAGCGCAAGCGGTGGGCATCGGAGAGAGAAGAGTTGGCTTCCTTTCGCGAACAGCGTGCGAAGGGTGAGTCAAGCAAAGGCAAGAGCAAGGGCAAAGGCAAAGACCAGGCTGGGCAGGAGATCTGCTATAGCTGGGCGAAAGGTGTCGGACCTTGTGCAGGACTTCCCTCAGGAACTGAGTGCAAGGGCAAGGTTTGTAGGGTTCACAAATGTATGATATGTTTCTCCCCAACACACCCAAACGCGGAGTGTCCCCGTAAAGCAGCATCTCCCTCGTGATCCCTCAGGGACTGTGGGAAGAAAGGCGCTGCGCCTTCTTGCGATGGGGCGAGAGGGGAGGGGGGCAGGAACGTGTGTCCATCCCCCGGTTTGGTTTTGGGGGGAGGATGGTTGGGGAGGGTGTGTTGAGGGAAGGGGAGATTCGATGTTCTTCGACGGTTGAGGTCCGAGGTTGGGAGGTTCGCGATCGCGTCGGGCGTCGAAGCGGTGCGAGGGAGCGTTCGCGTTTACGCCGGTGTATGTGCATGGTGGCTTGGCTGCAGCTTGGGTGGAAGGTCGCGGGCGGCGGGCGTGATCATGGCGAGCGCGTCGTCGGGACCGGCGCCCATGGAGGAAGACGAACTTCCTGAACCGGGACTTCCCAGAGTACCAGGAATTTCGATCAGTCCGATTCCTGCACATGTTTAGCGGCGAAAAGGATGTGCTTGGAGAATGCCTCAAAGAGATGGCCAAGAAAGAGGGCATCCAGGTGGAGATCTACAGCCTGGATAAGAAGGGAGAAGGTGACGTCGACCTCACGAAGGACCACCCATTTTTAGAGCTCAAAGAAGAGGCAGAGGCTCAGGCATTCGACGCAGGCCATGCCGGGTTTCCTTGTAATACTTTCAGCCGAGCTCGATGGAACATGGACTTCAGAGGACCACCGCCCGTCAGATCCTTGCAGCACATCTGCGGCCTTCCATCCAACTCGGTGGAGGAGCAGCAGATCGCCGACGTGGGAACGTTGCTAGTTTCGAGGTCTGTCGAAGTCATCGGGCCATCCTGAAGAGCCAGAGGAAGAGGAGAGTGCCGCAGGCTGGGACCTTGGAAAACCCCCCAGGGAGCAGCACCCGTGAAGAAGGACCTGCGTGGGAGCTCCCAGAGATCAAAGCATTTTTAGATGCATTTGAATGTCAGTTGCTGACTACAACACCTGTTCATACCAAGGTGACGAACGTGTCAGGTGGTTCAAACCAGGTCGCTTCGCAGGACGTCTTTTGGACCTTGAGACGATGAGGAAGACCTGCGCCTGTGGCCAATGGATTCGTCATGAACCTGGAGATGCCTTTGTTTAACATTTTGTTTCACAAATGCTTGTTCGTCAAAGATTTGCCAAATGTTTAACAAATGACTGTTTTATAGCCAAATGTTTAACAAATGCCTTGTGGCCATCAGAATTCGCTTGCGTTTAGCATCAAAACACAATGGAATTTCAACAATATCATCTTCCAAACCATCAGAATTCCCCTGTGTTTAGCATCAAAACACAATGGAATTTCAACAATATCATCTTCCACATCTTCAAAAACAAAGGTTTCCAAACATGGTAGCGGAGCTTCCAATCCAGCTCGTGTAAAACGAGAAAACCACAAAAACATACCCACACATACACACCCAACTAAACACAAGGAATAGAAAACACAACACCCCCCCTTTCACAGACACACACACGCCAGATTGAGTCACGCAATCCTTTCAGCCAGAGCGAAGTTTCTGCTGCAAACCTACCAGCCATCTCTGGAGCACAGTTTTCTGCGCTGTAACTCGGTGGCATTTTTTGCAGAGACGCTGGATCTTTTTGATCCAGTCTTCATCCAACCAGGTTGAGTCGGCAGTTGGATTCCTGCCTGAACAGCGTCTCAAGGGGTCGTTCACTGCATGCCACAACAAGTGGTGCTTCGGTCGCACTCGCCAGTTCATGGGCTCATTGGAGGCCAGGTCAATGTAAAGTCGCAACCATGCATTGCCCACAGCGCTGACATGCTCTCTTTGTGGCAAGGCCATGAAGTCAGGGGCACTCGACAAGACACCCATGAACGAGTCAGCCAGCCACAGCAGTACTGCCACTTTCTGGCAGCAATGAGGGGGCGGATGACGTTGTAGGACATCATTCAGCCAGCAACTGACAACGTAGCTGTCAAAGCCCTTGGCACGTAGTTCCTTACTGCGACTGACGGTGCATTTGGATATGGTGCAGACAAACCACGCTACAATACAAAGGAACCCCCCAAAAAGTGTGAATTGAAAATTGAGGAACTGGAAACATTCCCTTCTTAAGACATAAATTGTCCTGGGAAAATCTCTTGAGTGCAACTTTCCGCCCAGTTCGTTTGCAGAATGCCCGGAGCATCGCTGAAGCCCGCAGCAAGCGCACTTTAATGCCCCCTCGACCAAAGTAGCCACTGCGGCACCATTTGCTCATTGCTCCTCCAATCCTAGCACCGCGAGAAGACAAGTAACTTTACATTATATTTTTCTTTCGCACTGAACATAAAACATCCCATCATCACAGTTGTTCAAAAATGTTTTAAAATGGTAGCAAGTTTCATGTCTCTGCAGCAACCCAAGTGCCAGACATGGAGAAGGTCTAATGATATTTTTCGGTCGCTGAAATATCGGAGGTTGGCAAGACTTGGACGTATCAACCAAGGTTCCGCAGAAGAATCCACTGTGGGCACCCATGCTGCATTAGAAGATAGGTCTGTGAAGTTGAAAGCAGCAAAGTGGCGGCCCTTTGCAGCCAAACAACTGTAACATATTCGCTCTGTTCCAGGGTGCCGGCAAAGCTTCAGAATTTGCTTGCAATACTTCCAGTCTCCTTTGTAATGCATCACGATGAAGCGGAGCACATACACCTCACCAGATGATGCCAGACCCAGCCCACAAATGGTTCAATGTTAAAATATACGGACACCCATTCATACATCTGGTAGTTGGGAACAAAAAGTTAAGCCCATCTGAGACACATTTGGTTCCAAAGATTCATCGACCAACCCAGACAACTTCGATATGCAACCATCATCAGCCATCTCATTCAAAGAACTGACAATGTAGCCCATCAGAGCTTGCGAGGTGCAGTTGATACCATCAACCTGGCCAGTTTTGTGGCTTATTTCCCTTACTTCTACATTCAAAACATGTGAAAACCATATATACAGGCACCCCAGGAAAAAATGACAAAACAGGTGAAGTTCAATCCAGGGAGCAACCCAGTAGTTGTCTGACGGAATGATTGCCAACAAGAACTTGGAGATCAGCGAATGGTGGTTCCTGGGGTTCAATTCGCTTTGCCAGTGAAGACACATAACGGATTGCTTGAAGATAGTCGCTTCGTCTCCATAGATTGAGAGAGGAACGGTGGACCTTGGAACAATATCCATAGGGTGGTCTTTCAACATGGCCACCCAATAGGCAGAGCGAGAAGCATCATCGCCAAATACATTTGCATGTCCAGCATTGATCAGCGCGCGAGCCAAGTCCCGTGGTAGAACCACAGGCCAAGCCACAATGCAGAGTTCTAGCTCCCCCGCATCATTGACAAACTTGGCCGGTATATCGCAGAAACTAATAGGACAGTCAATAGCCAAATTTGAAGTCCTCCGAATTCTTCTATGAAATCGTTCTTCTCCAGCATAGCCTCCAGTCCCAAATGTTTCACTGTCATAGATCTTTCCAAGCCTTTCTACTGTGCACTGCGCAACATCTCCAGTACCAAAAAGTTCTGCCAACCTAGGCCACGCACCGCACACACGGAACAGATAGATTGAACATGTTCTTTTGACCAAACAGTTATCCCTTAACAAAAAATACATCCCATGCCCTCCCAAATTCCCCCCAACAAGTAAATACCCCAAAGGATCAATAGCAAAACCCTTGTGAGGTATGGAAAGGCACCCTTCATCCAGTTCTCGACGAATCTGGTGTATATCAATTCCTGCAATGAACTCGCATATTGAACAAGTTCAAACTGAGACGCAACGTGGCCCCTCAACTTGCGAAGGCAGACCTTTTCAAACCCGTAAGTTCTTTTCCTGAGTCCTCATCCCCTTGCAGGGGTTCGCCTCTGCAGCTTATGGGATGATCATACATACCCCAACTTTGGCTATGCCAAAGCCCCCTCGAAACCTCAAAAGAAATCCTTTTCTGTTGAAAGGATCTGTGGAATTGATGCCGCTCAGTCAGACTTGTTCATCTCACGGATCACTGCGTTTGCTTGCGCCGCCACAAGCTTGGCGTCAGCGATCTGCCAACAAAAACTATAAGGAAAACAGGGAAAACAGGGAAACACGTGAACTTGAACTAATCAAGGCCATCAAGAGTGGCCTTCTTTTTGACAAACGTGAGGTGGCTGTCAAATTTTTCTCATCATCTGGAGATACACTCTTGCACTGATCATGCAGTTGGTTCAGACCAACCTTTTCTGACAGGACACGTGTTCGTAGATCACCTGCAAGGATGTAAACTGCACATGTCATATCCTGAGACAGCATGTTGCCAACAAGTTGCCTTTGTCAAGGTCCATTGCGATGGTATCCAGCGACGTATACATTTTCTTGACATCTGCACCTTGAACGGATTGATGGAACCCCATATATGTCTCTATCAATAAACCCACGAGAAAAAAAGTATATAGGCAGGGCACGGGCTGCTTGGAGTTTCTTTCCATTTGACATAGGCTCTTCTGGTGTGTTCCTGTTCGAAGAAGGTTTGGCTTTGGCTTTCGGTTTGCTCTTGCCTCCTCCTCCTGCTGCTCGACCCCCCGAGTGACTAGGTGCCAGGGTACCTGAGGGTACCAGTCAACACCAATACTAAAATACAAACACCTGCCAACAAATCAAAGCAGGCAAGTGGCTTTCAGCCATCAAAAGCATCTTTTGGCCAGCGAGGGATGAGGCTGCTACATGCGAATCTGAAAGCTCACTCGTCAAGCCCATCACAGCTGAGGCATTTGTAGCCACATTGAACCCTGTAGAGGCGGATGCCTGGACAGTATCTCGCTTGGTCCTGGTAGCGGAGGTAAGGAGCCAAAACCTGGCCTCTTCAAGGATCTCAGGATGTTGCTCATCTAGGACTGGCGTCTGCGAACTGCAAATTGCTTTGATCTTTTGCCTTGAGTGATCGATAAATGCCACTGTCCCAACATTTATCATTGTTAAATAACATGATCAACAGAATACACATATTAAAGAAAAATACATAAGTCTTTGCTTGTTTGCGACAAATTGCTCACTCACCCCTCGAGCTCTCATCTCGCGTACTGTGAGAAGTTCTTCTTTTCCTTCAAACTCATTGGTCCATGTCTTCTTCAACTTGATTTGGGTTTCACATGCCTTCGCATTCTCGTTGCTTTGCAAGTAGGAACGAAGTAGGTCCAAACGCTGCTTGGTGTTGCCCTCAAACATGTTCTTCATTTGAGGGAACTCTGTTCCCACATCATCCTTCTCCATTTGCCTCCTGAGCCTCATATATAAGCCTTTGCAAGACTTGCTGGTTATGAGCTCCTCAGGCACCAAACCAAGGCGGTACTTCTTCAGGATTTCACCTGAAAGGAAAAGAGCAGGTGTTCAAAAAGTGCTTATGGCTGACAACAAACAGCCCAATTCCACATAGAAACACAATTGAAAAATAGAGCAGTGTGTTGAAGCCAGAAGACTCTCGGTCATTTTCTGCACCTCCTCTTTCCCAAGAACACGTTGTTGCTCCTCTTGCTGCATGGTAGCTGGAGCTCGGCTGCATCTATCTAACTCGAATCGGTTGGTCAAGTTCTTCTCTTCTGGGGCAGGCGACCCAGGCATACCAGGCACTGTAGAGGATGGTGAAAACGGTTCAGGTGAAGGTGGCTGAACTTGAGTAGGCGGGCAAGTTTCCAGAGCAGCCACCTGTGTAGGCTCCACAGGTGGTTCAGGTTCAACGTTGCTCACTGCAGTAGTGGGTTCGGCTGGTTCAGGTTCAACTGCTCTCACTGCAGCAGTGGGTTCAGCTGGTTCAGGTTCAGCGGGTGCCCCAGAAGTAGTTGCTGGCAAAGGTGCAGTCGAAGTAGTTCCCAATGCGGTTTGTAACGCTGTTTTGAGAACATCAAGTAACTTCTCTGCCCCAACTTGACTTGCAGATGGCCCCAACCTGGATTGGAACGACATGGGCTTCCCACATAATACTATATATATACACACGCTATACACATATATTCTCAGGTTTGTTGCTAAGGTGCAAATGAAAAAAGTTATTCTTAGTCATCCAAAGCACGATGCAAGCAGTTGGCTTTCAGTTTGTGAGTCCTCTCCTGCTTTTTGAAGTCCATCCAAACAAAGTTGCGCTAGCATTTGTTCTTGACCTTTGAGCAGGGTCGCAAGTGATCCACAATCACTAGTACCGGGGGCATCTCCCGCTGGGGCTGGCTGAACAGGCTCTGCTACGACTGGTTCTTCTGGGATCGGCTCTTCTTTTTTCAGGATTTGCTCCTTGATCAATCCTACTTCTGGCTTTGGACCTGGGATCGGCTCTTCTTTTGGGATTGGGTCTTCTGGGATTGGCTCTTCTGGGATCGGTTCTTCTGGGATTGCCTCTTCTTCTTCTTCTGGGATTGGCTCTTCCAACTCTTCCTCTTCGGGTTCTTCTTCTGGGACCTTCCTGCTCGTCTTCGGGGCTGGCTCGGGCTCTTCTTCTGCTGCAGCTGCCTTCTTG
>CAXAMN010018480.1:52240-85290 GCA_963970005.1 Durusdinium trenchii | reverse complement strand
CTTCTGCTGCAGCTGCCTTCTTGCTCTTCTTCTTTGGGGCTGGTTCGAGCTCTTCTTCTGCTGCAGCTGCCTTCTTGCTCTTCTTCTTAAGGGGCTGGCTCGGGTTTTTCTTCTGCTGCAGGTGCCGTCTTATTCTTGTTCTTCTTCTTCTTCTTCTTTGAGTCTGGCTCTTCTCCCTTCTTTTGATCTGTCCCATCCGCAGCTTCCCCACCCTCTGCCTCCAACATGTCCTCCTCCCATTTTTGTTTTGCTGCCTTGCTCCTTGCCTTTGCTTCAGCTTTCTTCCTTTTCTCCTCCTCGGGGTCCTGCGAGGTCAATAGAAGGGAACATAAAAGAACAACAGGAGGCGTGTCCTTGGCAGGTTTCCCTTTGGGTTTGGGGTGCTTCACAGTCGAAGAAGGTGAGTGTGACGGAGAATTTCTCCCAGGAGTTTCCTCAAGACAAAAGCGCAAAAATATGATTTCACATCTTGCGGACATATGCAACCTAGTGTGTTGGCGTATCAGCATGTTTGTGCATTAGTTTCTGAAAAATGTCTAGGTGCCAAATCAGTAGCTTTCATAGCCCTAATAACTTCGCTGGCTTCTTCACGGCTGAGACCATGCTTTGACATGAGCTCGTTGACATCCATTGGGAACAAACACAAACACTAGAAACAGAGGTATGTTAAAGGGCAAGAAGAAACAGTTGCCTGATGATCCAAAACGGCAAGGAAAGTGGCAAAGGACAAAAAAAGGCGACACCTAACAATCAGAACCGCTTAGTTTTGTTGTGGGAGAATATGTCGTGAACTTTTAGAGTTAAAAAATACAATGTTTGAAGTTCACGAAGTCCACGGCAAATTCTCGCACAAATGGCCAAAATTCACGCACAATTCACGCTAGTTCACGGTGTTTGATTTTTTCCAAATCACTGTATTCGCCCACCTAGCCTGAACTCCTTGTTCAGACACCATCAAAAGGAGAGTCCAAAGCCAAGCTGTGGATATTCCAGACAGCCCGTCTCTAGACAATGTCAACCTCCACAGGGCTGTTTCTCATCAAAACTATTTGGAACACTACTCTCAAACAAGGCGACAACAGGAAACAACCAGCTAAAGCATTATCTCAATTCCAGGATCAAGGAGCGACAGTTTGAAGCATAATAGTCATTTTCTGTGAACCCCTAGTATGTAACAGCATTCACTACATGTCTACTAGTAGCTACGGTTCACACACCACATGTACAATACATGTGCCGACCGTGGCTCATGGCTCAAGAAAATTGGGCGTCCGCTCGATTTTCTTCAGGGTGCCGCTTTGACGTGCCGTGTGCGTCACTGCTTTCGTTGCATTTCGCTTCCGCACCTTTTGCCACTTTCCGTTCGCTCGTTCGCCGCCGTGCCTTCGTTCGTTCGGCTCACACGCAACCACGGGGTCCCGTCCATCCGACGTTCCTCGTACACTTATTAATATAGACCGTGCTTCCAGGGATCTGGCATACTTCTTCTATCACCTTCCGGTTGAGAGGGTTGCCTGGGCGTTTCCCTACGCCCCACCTGGTTTGTACACTCAATTGGTTATCAGCCGTAGCCGTGAGCTACAGGCATCATCACTCGACCCCATCCAGTGGTCCGTTGCAGCACGCTTTTCGCACCTGCATAGGACACCAATGGGTCGTGTCAACCCCCAGCCGCAAGCAACCGGCGCCGCTGCCTCTTCATCGGCTGCAGCACCAGCCACGGCGCCTGCTGGGGACCCTCAGGATCAAGAAGCATCCGCTTCCCCTGAGGGCGTGGTCGGAACCGCGCTTAGCGCGGAGACCACGGACCAAGAGTTTGGGGAGGCCGTGCAACCACCCCTTACTCCCCGTGTCGCTTCAGGCATTTCGTCCTCCCAACCGACATTCACGCCTCAGGGTTCAGAAACCGCCGAGGCGGAGGAGGAGGTCGACAACCCTCAACAAGAAGGGCCTGTCGCAGAGCCGACCACCATCGAGTTGCCTCCAGAGACCAGCACACTTGGTTCTCTTGACGACGAAGCCCCTCTTGTCGAAGCAGAGCTCCAGACCGGAACCGCTGCTTCGCGCGGAGAGGTCTCGCCAGCTCAAGACGGCACGTTAGGCCCAGCTAACGCCGACGAGCCGTCCTTCGATGTCTTTTCGTTGTTAGGCCCACCTAAGATAGAGCCCACAGCCAAGGAGGAAGTAGAGGAAGAAGTTTATGCCGATCCCTCAACCTCCCCTGTAGGCCTACCCCCACTGCATACTCATAATCATCCAACGCAGTTCGAATCATTGGCCACCGATCCGGTCTTTGACGAGGCTGAAGTTGACTTTGGAGACGAAGAGCCAGGCGACGATCCTGATGATCAGGCGGAGCCCGCTCCCAAAGAAGAGCAGCAGGAAGGGGACGAGGCTGACGACGAAACCGCGCCTAGCGCGGAGACATCACAAACAGCTTCCGCAGCCGTGGACCCTCAGCCGAAGCGTACGCGAGGCGCGAGGGGAGGCCAGAAGCACCAGTTCGAACAGTCCGACAAGAAGTACGCCCTCACATGTGATCTTATCGCAAGTCACCTGGCGTCGCATACTTACCGTCGGGTTCGTAAAACCTACCACCTACCATTCGTGAAACCGCTGATTGCGCGGAGAGATTACTCCGAATGGTACAAGTATGTGGTGTTCCATGCTGATGCATGGGCCGAGTCCCCTGAAGACGGAGACATTTCCGACGGGGCACTCAAAGCCTGGGCGGCCATCATACCAGAGTTCTGGTCATGGTGCACACGTCACACGCCGGACATCTCAAACGGTGTGAAGCAACCTACATACCGTTTTCCGCCTGGGTATTACCAAAAGACATACAAATTCATCCCGCTCCGCCAGGTCCACTCCTCGACGGCGACCTCATCGCAGGCAGCTCCGGCTGCCCAGCAAACCTTCCCTGTGACCGTCCCGGCGCGCACTTTTCCGCCCGTAGTGGGCGCAAGCGCTGCCAGTCAGTCAGGAGGTTGGAGACCGCAGTTGAGACCTGTCGATCACCCTGTGCAACCCCGATCCCAAACTCCCCAAGGGACTCCAAGATCTAGGTCTCAGACCCGGACCTCAGAGCCAGTTCGACCTCCTCGACCAACCAGGCCGTGCCCCAGGCCTAATCGTGAAACCGCTGAGCTTCTCGCGGACACGGAGCAGCCGACCCGCACGGTCCATCTTGCCGACGACACCGAGCAGGCAGATGATCCTATGGATGGTGTTGGAACCGAGGAGGGAGCACCCGCTCCAGAGGCTGAAGTAGATCCAGGATACCCAGAAGGAGCGGAGGAGGAGGGCACAGTCCGACAGGGCGGACGAGGCGGAACCGCGCTTGCGCGGGAGGAAGAGGAAGCTTTCGAGCCAGATCCCGTGGTCGAAGTCGAAGGTGAAGATCTAGAGGCAGTTCGCACCCGTGCCGCTAACACGATAACCCGAGCCGTAAGGTCCGGTCGACTAGGTCGTGCACTTGCAGCCGCAACTCCCCCTAATCCACCACCGTTAGACCCCGAGTATCCGAATATTCCCTACAGTGACATACGCTACCTAAATTTAAGCTACGTGGAAAAACACGTACGTTTCAAGAAAAACGCTCGAAATCTCAAAAAACGCTCGAGTAGCCGAGTAGGCTGCGCACATCCGTGCACAATGCATTTTGCCTACACACATCACATCACACTCCACTGGACATCCTGGCGGCCATCTTTTGAAGATAGCCGGGTGGCCCAGATTCCAGAACATCGACAGCCATCCCTTCGGTCAGACACATATCCTCTCACAGAAGCAACATATATATGCATTAATCACTTATCATCATATATGTTTCCAAACTTTCATGACCTGGTCCTAGGGATTTCCTTTTCCAGCTGACGTCTGTACTTGAGTAGACAGCGGAAAATGGTCTCTTGTCCAAGAGTGAACAAGTGGGTTCGCCGTGATGTGCGGCTCACCCTTCCCACAAAATCTTCATCGGACCAACAGCTGGTCGCGACATAGTTCAGAACATATCGAGCTCCAGCATCAAGTTGAAGCTGCCAATCCTTCCTACAATGTCTTGAACAAAGGCCCACGAACAATAAGGCAAGGGACTACCCCATAGGGCTTCAAGAGCGTGGGACAAAAAGATATCAACATATATTCCAAAGGCGAGACTCGCAAAGTGCTCAAAAAGGTGAAGCTTCGGCTTCACTCGATACAAACACCACGCGCGCCCAGAGCACTCAAAGGCCAAAGCACTGTAGGATTCCTGAAGTGTGTTGATGCATACATTTGATTGGTATATGGGTTCACCTCATTAGCAAATCAAACAGACCGATATATATATATATATAGTCAATAGATCTATATACATGTCACGTACTAGATATATAGCCAATAGATACTCAATAGGTATATCACACACACATAATCAAGTGGCGGCAACAGCCCATCCATATGGTAGCAGCCACCTAGCTGTGTTTGCATCCAAGAAGAGACCTTCCTTGTAGAGTCCACGGAACCAAGCATCTTGAGTTTGAGTTGCGAAGACCAAAAGATCCCACAGGTTGCTGTCTGCGGCCTGAACAAAAGAGCCTATGATATATATATAATTCCTGGCTGAACATGTTTCGTGAGTAATGCATGGCAAAGGCGGCGAGAAGATTTGCAGCCTCGGCGCGTTAAGAGCTGGCTTGTTTGAAGGATCCTGAACAAAGGCACTCACCCACTCGCAGACCAATATACAATCGCTCCCAGAGGCGCCAAGGACAGGATACTGCTGAAGCCTAGCCACGTTGATTTGGTAGCGTCGTAAAGCAAAGCGCCATGATTGGAACCAAGAGGACCCTAACAAAAAAAAGCGTTGCGATTGAAATCAAGCAGCGATTGAACCTTGAAAGCCCTCAAGCTGAACTCCTCCAGCTTGCAGCGCTTCTTCTGAACCCGGCGCCACCCTTGAAAACAGTACCACGCATGCTCAAGCCTTGCGTTCGTTGACCGGCCCTCGAATGCGCCCAAGTGCGTCAAAAGCAAAATGCTAGATGCCGCAAAGTCTTTTCCAGTGCCAATAGGCCAGCAATGAGCCAGGTCTGTCCGGATCCGCAGAGGACAGTTTGCGCCAGGAACCGTCCGAAGCGCCGCTGGGAAACCCTGCTTCCATGGGTCATGAGGTTGGCCAGTCCAACGATGCAGTTCACTGTGACGACCAAATTTCCACCACGCCTCCACTGCAAGCGACGCCACAGAATACATAAAAGGTACCCCGACATGCATAATAGGCAAAGTAAAGCTTAAGTCACACAGCGAACAACATACCAAAGATTACTAAACAAGCTGAGCAGCGGTTACTCGGCAGAAGTGACATATATGTTTGCTCCGGAAACCTGTTGCTAGTTTCATGGCCTTCCTCAAGAAAGGCCAATCACCCTTCAGGCCAACGTAGGCAAACCTGAAGCAATGCTTACCAATGTTGACTCCGTCAAAGTAAAGTTCGTAGAGGTCATCCGCAAGAACCTTGTTGATGTCCTCCCATGTTTGATCCACCATCACCTTCGACGAGATGCAAGTCGAAAGCCAGCGGGTGCTGTAGCTGTGCCTGAGAAGCCAACAGTCGTATGGAGTCTGGGGGCAACACCGTATAATTTCAAAATCAAATGATGTGTCACACCATTCACACCATATTCATGAAGCTTTTTCTGTGTGCATTCGAGGAACCCTTTTGTGGTTGTTACGTCCATGCCACGGCCTGGGATGATACCTTGAAACGCTATAACCAACACCGGTGTGTTGTTCTTGCCTCTACCCTCGTCACCGTGGATTGCATAGGGTATGGTGAAACCAAGCTGATCCAAATCAAAGTCCTGGAAGCATGGGTGTTGAGGATCTCCTTCTTGGTACTTACACCAGAAAGTCTTCAACGTCTTGGAAAAAATCTCGGGGTTCAGCGTGTCACAACCTCCAAGCAAATACCTTGGAGCGTTCTGCAAAAGATAGGTCGCCCACGATGAGAAGGTAATGATCGGGTACTCAGCCATTTCAGGTTTGCGCTTGGGCCATTTTGCCCGCAAAGTGATCAGCGGTCTGGCAGGGGTTATCGGTACCCCTTTGTTCTGTCTGGTCAAAAGGCCACGAAGATTGCGACATACGTTGCCAGGTTTAGAGGTTCGTCCACAGCGCGCCATAGCTTCAAGCTCCAAGTCTCGGGAACCTTGTTTGGATCTAGGTTCAGAAATATACAATATATCATATATATGTCAGCACTTGTGCTGTACCTTGGACAAGAAACCTTTGCTTTTCATATTGCGGCTTGCAACGCGAGCAAGCCGCACCACCCGCCGAGCGGATTCAGCCTTAATCGTGGGGAAAAGAACTATATGCATGCATTCCGGTGAACACAAGTTTGGCCCAGTGGGTGGTGATGCAGTGATGCCTGTTGCAAATAAGGCGCCCCCTCTTCAAATCCAACCAGTAGTTCATCGGCAAAATCAGACCCAGTGCCATCACTTTCACCTTGATGAAGCTTTGGCAAACTAGTGGGCAAGCAGATTGACTGAGTTGACTTGAGGCAGGGACTATGCTGGACATTCTGTTCGAGGTTCTCTTCGCTCAGGCTTGGGGGTAGAGCACCTGCGTGGGATGATAAATGAACCAAATGGATTTCGACAAGGTGTATATGTGACAAAGAGAGGGCGAGAGACAAAGAGAGACACAAAGAGATCTACCTTAGCGCTGGCATGCAGTATTAGCATTTTGTTTTCCCAAGCACGCTCTAGCGGTGCCATAGCGATTCCCCTCGCCAACAGGCCAGATTGAAACGCGATCAACTTCAAAAGTTGAGATGCAACGATTCACTTTATGTGAACCTTCCCCAAACTCACTTTTTGGACGATTTAGACTTAGATGTCTTGTCTTTCTTTGACTTAGACTTAGACGTCTCTGCACCCTTGGGCTCTTTCTCATGGTCTTTCTTGGGTTTCTTGTCTTTTTTATTCTCCTTCGCCTTTGTCTTCTCCTTCTTATCTGCATCCAGGTCCCGGCCAGCAGACATTGGTGCCCTGACGTTCCTGGAAGGTCAGAAGGCGATATGGATCCGAACCGAATCTGAGTTATACAGTAGGATTGAGACTGACCTCTATATACATCAACTCGGCTAGCCTGCAAAACCCTTTTACGTGAACAGTGAGCAGTTAGGTTTGACACCTTTTGAGGGCGGGCACTGGCTCTTAGAAACTATCCAGTCTGTTCCAAAGTGACCTGGCCCGCACCATCAGATTGTTCATGGCCACATCGATCTTGGTGATCTCAGCCATTTCCTTCTTCATCTCCTCATTCTTTTCGTCGAGGGAGTTTGACAAAGAAGTGCCTTGAAGATCCGACAAGGTGTTGTACTTCTCAAGGAGCTTATCCAAATGCGATCTCAGCGTAGTGGCCATCCTTGGCTCCAACCACGCACTCATTGAACCGAGGTTGGCGCAGCAATTGTTCATGCATCATGGTTGGTGTTTTTGCATCCTAGATTCTCTGTGGCTTTCTGAAACTTTTTGCGTTTCAGCTTCTCCTGTTCGCCACGTTACACATGTACCTATATACACGCATGTGCTCAAAGAATTCTTGGAATATCTTGGGATGGTGTTTGACATGTTAGTAGCTACCCTGGCCTCCTCCCGCTCCCCAGCATCAAGCTTTCTGGCCATGCAGTCAAGAAAACCTGGGACCACGCTCAAGGGCGACTGATTCTGCTGGAGGGTCGGGAAGACAAGCCTGACAGGGCTCGAGGTTCCGGCTGGTTGAAGTATATCGCATCAGAAGAACTTTTCATAAAATGCATGGTCATGGTTGCATGATTTTGATCAAACCTGCCCTCCTGAACGATGAACCAGAACCCTCATGTGTAGCTTCTTGAGCACCAGGATTTGCCGAACCCTCCCCGGCTGCCCCGTCACAGGCCAACTCCGCTGAGATGAAGTCTCCGTTGGGGTCCTGGCAAGGGTTTATTTGAAGGAGGGAGGAGGGAAAGGAATCAAAGCTATAACCAGGAACCTCAGTACTGTACACTCAGGTACACCCTTCTCCCCACTTGAACTTTCAACGGCTTTTGGCAAAGGGGTCCTGCGTTGCAAAGGAGCCTTCTTGACGCATGACCTCCCCTTCGACCTCCTTTGATTGAAACAACCGCTCAATGACCAAAGAAGCTTCTTCTTCTTTGTGAATAGGATTGATCTGCCATAGGCCCTTCTGCTTCGCCCACTCAAAAGCGTGATCACACATAGACCTTGGATTTTGGCTTCATGCATGGGATTGCGAAACATAGGGCATTTTCCGGGTAGGCAAAGACAATTAATTAGGATTGTTGTATAGATCGAAATTGATCGATATATTTTTATACCATGAACTTCAAAATTATATAGAGTGATTCGATGGGGAATCAACGCTGTCCAGGGACTTGGTCCAGTGCCTCTCCTGCATGAGCCAGTTCTTGGTCACCCAAGAGGTGGTTACGAGCTTTTGCTTCTCCTTCTGGTGCCAGCGTTGCACCATGGTCTCCATGTGTTCGAAAGTCCCTTTCTCCTGAAGAGCTGCCCTCAACTTGTCACCTGGGAGCGGCTTAAAAGGACAAGTGTGGATACTTGTGCTTTCAACCTTGATCTATAGTAATTTACTCATTTGGAGTGCATCCCCAAAAAAGTAGCAGGGTTGGAGGGCATCTTGGGAAGCACTTCATACATGTCAAGTCACGTCCTTCTTTACTTTTCCATAGTTCCAGGGCTTCTTTGGAAGCGACAAGCTTCCCGCTGTCCTTTGGTTGGAAGTAGCGCCGGAGCCTATCAGGGCCCAGATGCCACACTTACATATATATTCTTATCCCCCCAAAACTTGTCCAAACAGGGGTGTAGATTCAACACCCCTGTTTGGACAGTGTAGATTTGGGCCTACCTGCCTGAAGTAATACTTGTCATAGCATGTGCCAGACTCCTTCCCAGAAGATGCTCGCTTTCCCTTAGGACGTCCACCCCTGGATCTGGACCTTCCTCGTGCGGCGTGCGCTTGCCCAGCTGCGGAGGATGGCGAAGGAGGGGAAGAACGGCAGGATGAGAACGTCCTATGAATTGAAGAGGATCCACCAGGGCTTTCCTTGGAACCATCCTTCACGTTCAAAGTGGAACCCTGGCGAGGAATCATGGATTGGCTCTTCAACAAGGCAACTGTTTCAGGTTGATCAGGTAGAGTATCAGATATAGTATTTCCGGCTGCAAGGTGTCCATCAGCTTCTGCAAATAGAAATGGGCCTTAGACAGAAAGCTAATAGTTGAATATATGCAACTGCAAACATTATAAACGTCAATTTGTTCGACAGTGTTGAACAGTTGAATACTTTTTACATCTTACATCGTAACCCCCATCCACCCAAACACCGGGCCTTCATCCTGCGTTGACGGGATCTTCTCCAACGGCTGAGGTGGCACCTCTCGCAGATGCTTCTGCAGGCGTTGAATCCGCTCTTCAGCCGCCTCAACTGGGAGCTATGATCGATTTACACGAGTGGGTGAATTGGATATAGTGGATTCAAGAGTAGGTGATCCCTTATACAATTTTCCTTCCCCTCTCACATCACTAAGGGGGGAAACCTTGATGGCATCATCAAGAGAGTTCTTGGGCTCCATTGGACTGCGGGAGTTGATGTCGAGGAACTTGGTACCTTCCATTAAGCTGGCGCAACTTCCCTGAGAGTCCAGCATAGTGGAAAATCACCTGACAGTTGGAAATCACCTAACACTTCGAGCCCAAAGTTCGTCTAGCAGGAACCAACCTTGAAAAAGAAAAAGATAGATCGACATATAGCAGGGGACGCTTTTTGAGTAGCCATACCATGAACTGGTCACTCGCGACTCCGAATGAGCGTCCATTGATCGAACGTCCGAACTGCAAAAAACTACATGCCCTGGACGGATTTTTGATTTGCGCTCGTTTTGCGCTTTTTGCGCTCGTTTTGCGTTTTTTTGCGCTCGAATTTGCACGACCGTTTTGTTCGAAAAAACGGCAGCTGCTGATTATAAGATCGAATTATATCGAATTGGATCCAGACGATCAGGCGCATGCCATAGGAGCCCAGCATCTCAGCATCCTGGTCAACCTTAGGTCCACCCATGAGTTAAATATAATGGTTTGGCATGATTTTGTTCCAAATTGTTCCAAATCGACGGATTTGCTCACTAGACTCACTAGTGACCCTTGAGGCAAGTCACTCATGTAGAGAGCTGACCAATAAAGGATTGGATAGAGTGGTTCCATGAATCTGGTATCTTCAAACCTTTGTACCGGGCTAGGTAGAGCAAAGCCTCAGTTAGCTTCGCATCGGGCCACAAATCACCTGTAGGGTATTGGTCAAAGGCCTCCCGATCAGTTAGATCTGGACTCACGGCAAACTTTCTGCGAAGGTCTGCCCGGGGCTCCATCTTCGTTCCTGCCTCGTACATCTCCACCAGCCGCTTCCCAAATCCGGGTGGATATACCCTGAGCTGGGGCCAGTAAGGCGGTGTGTTTGGGAAGTCTGCGTGTAGACAATACTGTTTGTGTGGTACATGTTGGGGCTCCGATCCGGGGGCGATTATAGGGCCCAAAACAAAGGCATGGAAAAGGCAAGGTTTGAGGCCAAGGATCTGTGCAATTTTAGTGCCTTTGTTCCAACGAATCTTTTCTCTCCAGATCCATCTATATACTGTCCTTTGATTTGCACATGGTCCACAGAAAACAAATAGTAAGTTGGCATCTCACTAGATTAAAAGCCAAAGATCGTGTTGTATCGCTCTTTGGGTGGCGCTTTCGACTCAGACGGCCCATATCAAGCATAAAGATATACCGAGTATTTCCAAGGACAGTTGTTCTTTTTGGGCTCCTGGATCCAAAGTGGCTCATCCAGAAGCTTTGCCGCCACACCTGGGCATTGCATCAAAGGAGATTCAATTATGATCAAGGCTCCTGGTACCAACTCGACCGTTCTTTTTCCAATTTCCAAACTCCAAGTGACCCAGGCTACATGGTTTGCCAGAAGCTGGAGTCTACGATGATTCCAGATCAAGGTGTCAGAGGGGTTTTCGATGACGAAGACTCCGGAGTTTGCTAGCACCACGAAGCAAAGCAGAACCAGCCTTGCAGTTTGAACACTAGCTATATAGTATATACCCAAACAAATTCAGTAGAAATTCCTCAAATATGCAAGTGGCCTCGATACGAGTAGGTTTCCAAGAGAAACGAAATCGTAAAGTACAAAGCCGTCAGGGTTGATAACACTGCGACGGGACGTCCCTCTCGAGGTCACCACATAGCTGCTGCAAACTGGAGCCAGCAAGTTGCAAGCTCCTGGAACCTCTTGTATGATCACGTGTAGCGACAGCCTGGGCGCACTACCCGCATATACCCCCATTAAGTTTTCCGATTATGCGGACATGGTGTGTCCTGTACCTTGCAACAACTCTAACTGCCCAGAAACAAGAACCCTCCACAGGATGCAAAATCCATACCTTTGGTAGAATACTCATAGTCTGCGCTGGCTGTGCGGTATCCCGCATGGTGCCTCGTGCCGTGGTGGAGTTCAAAGCCGGGTTATATGCTTTCCATCACAGGTCTAGGGGCCCAACCACTGCTGAGTAGCAGCACCCTTTCCAGCAAACAGTTCGAAGAATTCGTAGGGACCATTCCTGGGAAGGTCCGTCCAGCCCAGCAGAAGAACCTCAATTACAATTGAATTGCACGTTGGTGAAATAGTTGGCAGCACTTTCACATGAACTGTTTTTTTGCTAGCAGCTATGCACACCAGGACTTTGGGAGCCCCAATTTGCATCAGGTTGAAGGGAATCGACCGCTGCCGATTCACCACCGCCATGGCTAGTGTGCAGGTTCCACACTATACTTAAGAAAAAGACTGCAAACAACAGAAGGTAGCTTATGCCGAGTCAGGTACGCTAGCACATGAACACTGGGGAAGGGTAGGCACCTTCCCTCAACGCCCGGTTGTACCAGGCCATCGCAGTGGATCACGCCTATGAGCTTCGCAGTGGCGGCGTCCAGCCTGGCACTCAAAGATGCATACATGCAGTTTTGGTCTTCTCCGAAGCTTGCTGAAGAATGCTGAAGATGGAACCCATTCGAAGTAGTTTTTTTTGCACTTGGAGCTAAGTCTGGACATGATCACCCACACGCACATACTCCAGCTTCATGGGTATGTGTTCCAAATGATCCAACGTGTTCTCACATCGGATGCCCAAGCAGCATAGCTGCACCAGAAAGAAAGCGGCTCAGACATTCAGTTAGTGGCCTTGTAGGCCTCAGTTCGTCAAACTGGATAAATATGACATCCCTGCGGGGTTACACGCACCAAGAATTCAGCCAAGAAACTTCTTTGGCTCTCGCCCTGGCCGTATCCTCCCCCAAGCTTTGGAACTTCTTGTAGGCGGCGTGGTAAGCAGCGGATTTGCGAGACTGCTTCGCCTTCCGCTCCTGCTTTGCAGGGTCTTCCTCATCTTTCACAGCACCCTTCCTTTTCTCTCCTTGTTTCTCTTGAGGACTTGTGTCTTGTTCTGCAGTCTTCGCCTTCTTTTTTGTCTCAGCCCTCCCTTTGCTCTTGTCGTCGTTGGCATTTTTTCTTTTCGTAGACTCCTCCTTGTCATTCTTGGTTCGCTTCCTTTGCGCTGCCTCTCCATCGGTAGCCGTCTTCCTGCTTGGACGCTTCTTGGGAGAAGCTTTTGCCTTGGCAGCCTTAGCTCTACCCTTTGCCTTTGGTTTAGCTTTCGGTGCAGGCTCTTCAGCATCGCTGTCATGAGTCTGCAGGCTTTTGTCTCCCTCCTCATCCTCATCTTCAGCCTCCTCCTCTCTGTCCTTTGATCCCTTCGCCTTTGCCTTAGCTTTACCTTTTGCTTTTGCTTTAGCCTTCGGCTGGTCCGTGGGCGAAATGAACATGTCTGCCTTGTCCAGAATTGCAGGTCGATTGATTGCTTCTGCCGACTGAGTGTGATTCGGATCTTTCTTCTCATTCTCAGAGCCACCCTCCTTCTCATGGTTCTTCTCATCCTTTGTTTTCTCATGGCTCTTCTCATCCTTTTTCTTCTCATAGCTCTTCTCATCCTGAACCCCGTCTTCCATCATCTCTTTCTTATTGACTGCAGTCTTCTCTTCCTTCTTCGCCCTTTCCTTCTTTTCCTCCTCCTCCTTCTCCCTGATCCATTGCGCACTGTGCTGCATACTCTCGTTCTCGATTCTCTTCCGGTAGTATTCAGCTCTGATCTTCCTCACCCGCTCTTTCTCCTCCTCCACACCCGCAATCTTCTGTCGTTCATTGTCCTCGTTCTTCAAGCTTTGATTTTTTGCATTCTCCGACACTTCATGTCCTTCGCTTTGGACTGCCGTGTTTGCATCCTCTTCCTTAGGCTTTGTCTCTTTCACTTCTTCTCCTGCCTGCGTAGTTCCTTCTTCTTTCCCAGGCTTTGAGTCTATCAGCGATGGACTTCCATCGGCTGCGGTCAAAGCATCTTTTTTCCTTTCGAGTTCATCTTCATCCAATCGCGAGTGAAGCCAGTCCTTAGCATCTTCGCGGGACGCTGCCAGTGCGGAAGTAGGGTCAAGCGTTGGCCCATCCGTTCCAGCAACGTAGGCTGGGGTGGCATTGTAATGGCTCTCGGTCTCGTAGTAGTCAGCGGGCAGTTGGCTATCATGCTGGAACTCCTCCGGGACTTGACTGTCCTCAATCAAAACGACTTCAATAGGTTTCTCATGGGTTTCCCCATTGCTGGGTGGAAGGTTCTTTTCCTCCTGCTTGTTTGGCAACTCCTGTGAAATCTGTGGGGCAGTTGGCTCGGCCTCAACCTGGTGAGGAGAGCTCAGTGCCCCCGCACCCATGTCACTGTGTCGGTCTGTCTCGAAGGCTTTGCGACCACAAATGCGAAGCGGAAAATCTTGCCGACAGGGAAGTTCGTTCAACATAGCAGGTGGCTTGAGAAAGCGCAACTGACGGCCTCTTGCAGTCAGAACGTCCAGCTTGTCCAGATGATCTCCGAGACCTGATAGGGTCAAGTTGTTCACCAAGTCTTTGGCCCAGTAGCCATCGTTGTAGTTCACCACGAACATGCATGGATCGGGTTTCTCTAGTGCCCGCGCTGGTTTGATGTCTTCATAGGCACTTCCTTCAGAGTCCTAAGGATGGGTCGATCCATAGGCTGAGAGAGAGAGAGAGATCTTGGCGCCAAACCCCCGGTTCCAAATCAAAAACCATTCGCGACAAGGTTCCTTTCGTTCGGGAGGGCCTGGTGCAATTTGTAGTGCATCCAAATCCATAGGCAGGGTCTCGGCATTGTCAGGACCTAGGGCGGGTGATCCAGTTTCAGTGAATTGAAATTTGATCAAAATGCATGATATAGAAAAAGGATGAAGAAGGCAGCACGGTGATACGACTTGTGCACCCGATCTGAGGCTTGCACCAATGATCGGGATTGGCTTCTTCGTCTTGTGGGGGCTGGCTTGCGAGGCCATCTGTCTCTTAAGTTTCAACTCCAAAGCTTGAAGCTCTTCCAACTTTTTCAGTTTCTTTTCCTCTTCAAGTTTGCGGTCCGCTTCAAGAGCAGCTTTGCATGGAATGGATTCCATAGTATTGTAGTCACAAGCAACAAGCTTACACTGCACACATTCAAAGGCAGTACCGTGTGAGCGGACCCAGTGCCGCCCTACAGGTGGCAGTGTCAAACCTGATGGCGGCTCTTCTGGACGAGGGCCCGGGCCTCACTTCACCGGTCGTGGCAACGGTTGGGAAGGATCATGGTGCACATGTGTGAAGAGAACACATGTTCATTCCGAGAGGCTGAGGCGGGAAGCAATAGCTGGATATTTGTTTGGGTCTCCTCCAAACTCGAACGTAGGATCACCATGATAGCACGTACCATATAACACCTAAGCCTAATAGGATCTATTTCACTACAGGTCTTGGCAAAAATCCACCTGCCTCCAGATTTGGGCAGGTCATCCCTCGGCTTCTTGATGCGTTCTTCCAGGGTGTCCTGAAATGAGATTTTGGTAGGGTGCAACAACATATATATTATGCATGCATCATATCAAAAAATAACAGTATATCCTTAGCGTCTTCTACTTCAGGATCCTCTTCTGCTTCCTCTTCCTCTGAGCCCTCAGCCGCGTCCGCTTCAGTCTCGTCTTCGGAATCATGGTCGTCGAGATTCTCTCGGGATGTGTTTGGCTCTCCTACAGGGCCGTGTTGCATGTATAATCGGCTATCATGCACATGTTGCACAGTTGACAGGATAAAAACAGAAGCCTTCTGGCAGTGGTATGCCGGAATCCAGGTAGAGTTGTCTCATCGCGGGCTCACGTGGCACGTGAGGACGTCGCGCCGATCGGGCAAAGACAGAGATCATCCGTCTCAAAGCCCAAGACTGGAATCTTATGCCACCACCTCAGATGTACACTAGTATCCCCCTCCCCAAAAGTATAGGATTGCATGCTTACTAACTTACACATGGTCATGTGATGTCATGTGTAAATAGTTCACTATACTTTGCGCACTATATGCATTCTAGATGCTGCCCACAGGATGCTTCAGCACATCGCGGCGGCGAAAGAAGAACTCCTCCACATGCCTGGAGATCTCTGGAATCCCAGGCCTCATACCTGCGTCAAGGCTTTCAGACACGTACGTGTATACACGCGTTGATCAAATTGTCGCTGAGTAATATGGCAGATATATGATATATGTGCGACAAGGTACCCAAGTATTTGATGATTGGCGCCAAGATTTCCCTGTTAGAAAGCACATCCTCTCGGCCCAAAGCATCCTGTTCCTGGCCCTTCTCCCTTTTGCGGAAAAGGCAAAGTTCTCCATTTCCACCCCTTTCTTTGATCCAACGAACCTCCTCCCAGGCTAGGACTATGGCAGAAACCCCTACCGGACTAGCCATGTTGTAGTAAGAGATCCGACTTCTGAGCCAGCTGGTCTCCGGTTCAAGTGTCAATTTCAGATTTGCATGCCTGCATGCAGACCAAAAAAACATGTTGCGTAAACCTGCCAGATGCACAGTGCTCTCAAAGATCGCCGCGCGCATGGCACATCGTACTTTAGACTATAAAGTGACCACAGTAAAGATCCTGATGTTGAATGAAGTTTGATCTAGGTCCAATCCCATGCAATCCCAGTGTTCCATAACCGATCCATCCCTTTGAGCCCGGATCTCAGGCCAATGGCGACCTGAAGCTCTCACACACAGTGTGTGCACTCGCTCACGGAAACCCAGGGTTGGTGAGCATGCCAGAAATGCTCGTTTCATCCAAAGTGCTCGAATTCCAGATTTAAGGTACGAGGCTGAGAAAGTAGTACGAGGCAGAAATTTAGGTATCAAATGACGGTGTAGGTCCTCATAGGCCACAGACCTTACCACCTCACGTTAAGGTTCGAAGGCCACCTCCACCGAAGGCAAGCAATCGGAGTCTACCCGTGTCCGCGCAGCCTCCTGCAGCCGACGCTCCGCGTCCGGAGCCTAATCAGCCGAGGGAGGCACCGCAACCGCGTCAGCGCGGATTCGTCAGACTCCAACACGCTGCCCGCGAGCCGCCGGCGCAGCCCATTCCGATGGACACAGCTCGTGACTCTGTCTACGACTTGCCTGACCACGTATGGCGAACCCGCCCAACGAGGGAACCCGGCGGTCTGACAGTGCCACATCCAGAGCTATTGGTGCACCCAAACACTGAGGTACACGCCATGGACGTGGACGACGAAGAAAGTCCACCTCCCCCAGCGGCCAAACCTCGAGCAACCGCCCCTTGGCGGCGAGCACCAACATACGCCCTAGAGGCCGAGGAGGCACCTGAAGCACCGGCCCCGAAGCCGCGTGCGTCGGCAAATCCTCCACCACCGAAGCGCTCTCGTGTTGTCTTCGCAACGACGTCACGGGTTGTGCTAAGGCCTGGTCCCGGCGCTCCGGAAGAAACCGCGCCCAGCGCGGAGCCATCCTTTGCGGAGCATACGCGGGGTACCGTCCCTCTGGTTGCCCAAAGAGTAGTAACTGGACATAGTTCAGGTGAACCTCCAGCGCAATCCCCTTCGAGGACGTCGGTAACCGTAACGCCACTTGTGGACCCAACACATCGTACCCCGAATCGCAACTGGGCCGATCAGTCGCTCGATGACGATTTGGACGATGCACCCACAGACTCCGGGGCGGCACCATCCGGTTCTTCGAGATCTAGGACACCGCCACCAAAGCCCCTGGTAGTCAAGCCACCGCCACAATGCATTCGCGAGGATCCGTCTCAACGTAAACCACAGTATGTTGAGTCAGGGCGGGTTGAAGAGTTCCTTCCTCACGGATTCTTCACAACACCTCCGCCCGGACCTCCCAAGCCTCCACCACCGCCACCACCGGCTCAGGTACCTAAACCTAAGCCGATGCCTGAGCGACCACCGCGGTCTTCGAGCCCTGCTCCCGCAAACGTCGCACAGGATGCAACAGGCAGAGGCAGAGGTCACGGGTACCCGACACCTCCTGCACCTTCCGCAACCGCGCCTCGCGCGGAGGAAGATCCTGCAGAGGCTGAACCAAGTGGCGGTACATTAGCGCCCCCAACTTTTGGAGACCCTCCGCCTCCAAACCCGCCACAGCAGGACGACGATATGCCACTCCCTCGCAATCGTTACCTCGAACTGTGGCAAGAAGCGAATCACGTCTTCGGTCAACAAATGTGTGACCCTATGACCCTAACTTTACCCGGTCAAGCTCATAACATCGAGGTTGGTCTAGACTTCCATAAGGTTCTAGATGCAATGTTGGTATATAAGCTTGAAGTCCCCACACGACAGTGTGTTGATGCTCTTGCCAATCTCGAGCGCCTCGGCGCAAGAATAACCATCATATCCTTCACGGGACATGAAGGTTACGCAAGAGCGGCCTCACAAACCGCGCACTTTCGTGACTGCGTTCGCGCAGCTGGACTCCAGATGGGAGGGGGAATATTTCTTACCAACTCCCGAGTCGGGCCGGAAGGCAAAACTCCAATCGTCACTAGATAGGGGATTTGCGCGTACGTCGACGACGATTCCGAGATCATCAATGAGGTACGCCGCACTGGCTGCTACGGCTACCTCTGCGACGCTACGCGTCTTAACCAGCCCCATTCGGTTTTGCTAGACTTAGCTAATATGATCAGCTCTTCCGGAATCCACAACTGGAAGATTGCGCATCATCCTCGACCTTTGGCGTCCGACGAATTTTCAGGCGAATCTAACCCACGGGGAGGAGGCCGCCGACGACCCAAAGCTCGATAGGGCCCTACATGCCAGTAACCGCTGCTTTGCGCGGTCACTTTCGTTCGTAGGACCATTAGCTAGGTTGAGTGCAGTGAAACTTCAATCTCAATACCGAGGCCATTCTAGTTGAACTTTAGGTCATGCATTCAATTTTCTTTCAGTGCACTCGTTCTTCACCACGCAACAGCTGCCACAAGGCGCTGGAGTGGTCTGGACTCCTCGTGTAGCGCGAAAATAACTGCACCTGCAGTTGGGTGGGAACCATGGCGAACCATACAGGGTTTTCCCCGCCTGATGATCCCCCAAATGAACGGTCTAGGTCCTCCCCTGAAGAGGTTCCCGTAAGCCGTGGTAGAGGTCCTTCATCCAGTACCACTGCCCACGCAATGTCCGTCGTCACTCGCCTGAGGGGTTCGTCGCTCGCTGCACCACCGGTCACGCGTCCCAGGACTACGACCACGATGGAGTCTTCACCGTCCACTCCAGAGCAAAGGCCAGCCACTCGTCGAAGACGTTCCGGGTCGGGGAGAGCGTTAGAGGGTATTCGTGAACCTAGTAACGAACAACCCCCCATACAATGGATAGATCCCCAAACTGGTCGCCCGCTACATAGGACCCCTAGTCCTCCTAACCGTAGTAGGCATACCACATATAGGGACCCGAACCGAGACATGCCGGCCGCTGCTTTCGTTGCTGGTGCTGCCGTCCAAAACGCACATAATGCATCCCTAATTGCTCAACAAGCGGCTACCGTTGCCGAGCAGCAAACACTCGAGGCCAACCAGGCCAGGCACTATGCATCGTTTGTTGAAGCTCAAGCAACACAAGCGCTACAACAAGCAGAAGCCACCTTACTAGAAACTAGGGCTAAAGCCGAAGCTTATGTAGCACAAGCCGAAGCTAACGTTCGGAATACACAGCAACAAGCTCAAGCCTTTGCTGCCTCCGTTGACCAGGAGAGAGAACAATTTCAAGCACAGTTGAACTCTAGAGCCCAGCAATGGGCCAGGGGGGTTGAAGCTGATGCAAGACTTCGCGTCCAACAACTTCAACACCAAACTGAGCAATACATGTCAGCTCAACAGGACACAGTCCGTAACTTACAACAGCATAATGCCGTGTTAGAACAACAACTGTTGGCGGAACGTTCACCGGTGCCCAACTCACCCAAGTCACCGATGACCCAAATCCTGACCGGAAGCCAATTGTCTACGCCTGTAATGGCCTACGGCAAGGACCCAGGTGAAGGTAACCCATTTGCGGTTAGTATGCAACTCGAACCTCCTCCGGGACTGTTGCCTCAGGATGTTCAACCATCCTTGCCCCTCACCCCCAAAGGTTCCCATAGGCCACAGGAATACTATATAGGCTCTGTTCGTGGCACGCCTCCGGGTAGTGTTGCCCCGGCCGACGGTCATGCAGGACAAGTTGCAAGCCTAGAGGCACAAGTATCCAGCCTCCAAGACACTATTAAGTTGTTAGCTGGTCACTTGCAATCCCTGCTTAATGCCCCTAAGACGATGACCCCAAGTGTCATAAGTCCGGGCCCCACGATAGGAGTTCCGGTTCCACCGCCTCCTCCACCGCCAGCGATGTTGATGCCTCCACCACCACCACCTCTTCCTCTGCATGCAGCCGCCCCCGTGCCGGGAACAGCTGCTGTAGCGCTGATGGGTGGTACGGGTGGAGTAACCGGCATTTCGAGTAATTATTTAGCTGATATACCCGCCTCATCGTCGGCACCACCGGTTCCGGGCTTACGCATCTTGCCGCCCGCATACCCAGTGTTCGAGCGAACCAGACATGGAGATGAGTCTCCGAGCTCATCATCCTCTTCAAGTTCAAGTGATGAAGGCGACAGCTCGCCCAGCCACTCGTGTAGGGTTTGTGGAGGTAATCACCCCGAGGTTGACTGTCCATTGTTGACCATGAATCGGGAGATCCCTCACCCCCCATCATCTGTCGACCCAGCCGAAAGCGTGGATCCCGCTGAGCAGGAGTCAGACATTGTGTACACAAAAGGCTTAAGTAATTTGGTCTTACCCAACATCCCATCAGACTCCGGCCAAGCTAGGGGGTACATAAACCAGGTTCTTATGAACATCGGTTCCCTCCAAAAGTCTGCCGGTAATGACCTTTACATGTGGGCCCAAGAGTGCCTAACTAGAGAGGACTTAGATCTCTCCACGGATAAGCGCTTCCCACGGACAGATCGGGAGATAGCCACCAAGATGTTAAAAGTTTGTAAGACTGGGCGTTTTGGTATCATCTTTCAACGGATGGTTGAGGAATCCCGACTTGCCGGTAAAGGTATGCCATGCGGTAGAGTCATGCTTGCTACCATTTTCAGGCACTTCCAACTCGAGAAAGATCGTATTGGAATGTTAGGTGAACGTAACCTTCTCACGTTAAGACTTAAAGGCAACAAGGTGGAGGATTTGATTAACTTTCAGGAGAAGTACCGGTACATAATGGCGGCCATCCCTGTTGATGACCTACCCCGGGAAACTACATTGTTTAATCATCTCCTTGATGAGCTCGAGCAGTTCACACCTTTGGCTAACAAAATAACTAAGTCCCGTGAGGCCCCAGCTGGTAGTCACCGCAGAACCACCAAATGGTTATGGGAGAAAGTTGACCTGTTCATCGAGCTGGAACGTGTCAAGGCCAATCGACATGCCTTCGATAAGAAGCTCCGTGATTCACAAACCGCGGATTTGGCCACGACATACAACCCCAAGCTAGTAACCGCGAACCCCGCGACCAAGGAAGGGAAGGAAGCCAAGCCTAAGAAGGAACCTAAGCCTAAGAAGGAAAAGAAATCCAAGAAGGAAAAGGCTTCTAAGCAGGACACCACGACAGAGGTGACCGCAGCTCCCCTCGGCAAAGGTAAGGCCACGCCAAAGGGTCCCCCAAAACCTAAACCCAAGGGTGCTCCGACCACTCCTCGGTCGGAAGCCGTAGTTAAGGTGGCGGATATGACCATGGCCCAAAAGGCCAAGACGCCATGCGCCTTTTACGCCTTTAATTCATGCCGTGCCAAGAGCTGTCCCTTCCTACACGACACGAACAACAAATATAAGGGGCCACCCCCGAAGTCTCTTCGATTTGCCAAAGGCAAGCCTCCCGCAAAGGCCACTGCCGCGGTTGCACAGGTCCATGCCATGCCCGCCTTTGAGGATGGGAAAGTCTCATGGCTTTGGGACACTGCTGCGGGGAGACACCTGTTCGGTCGTCAGGCACTAACGCGAGAAATGCGTGATTGTGCCGCACCTTCGAATAGCCCTGTCAGTTTCACGACTGGAGGCGGCGCTCAACAGAGCACTGACTCCCTCGCATTCGCGGGAAGTGAACTCCTCGAAGGTGAAGAGGTCTACATCTTAAAGGAATGCCCGCCAGCCCAATCCATTGGCAAGACGGTGATGGATAAAGGTTACATGTTCATTTGGGATCCCCGTGAACAAGTTCCGTACCTTATTCCACCAAACATAGTCCCTAAGTGTAGACTACGTGTTCCCCGGAAACATAGGATCTGTGCATCTAGAGTTGTTGAGTATGTTCCCCAGTACGACGAAAAGGTCAAGCCTATTCGGTTCGTCCCTCCGGAACGTCTCCAGCCACTCGGTGCCATCGACGCGACACCCGCGGAGACAGCGCCAGATCCCGTTTCGGACGAAGAATACACACCATCCGTCGCTGCAGACGACGTGAGCGAGCCAGTCGAGTCCGTCGAGGATGCTTCTCCTAGGCCCAGTGCCGTTGGGTCAGAGACCGCTGAGGCATTCGCGGGGGGCATTCCGCCCCATCCAGATGACGACAAGACATTAATTGAGCTTGCCTACGATGGTGATGAAGCACGAATAGCGGATGACCCTACCATGCTAAAGAAAGCTGCGTTCGAGGAACCGCATATTCTAACACACTATCCCAAGAATCCCTTTTGTCCAGTTTGTCAGATCTCGAAGTCAACTTCTAAGAGAGTCTCACGCAAACCTGATGTCAAAGATGACGACTTCATAGACCCACCAAAAGGTCCATATGAGCAGTTGTCAACCGACGACGTCATAATGGCAAAAGGAGAGGACTTCGCCGGCAAAGGTGTAGGTGGGGTTAAAGCATTTCATGTAGTCCGAGACACCTACTCGGGTGCTAGAATAGCATACCCCATGAGTAAGCGTGATGCCAGTACCCACTCCAAGAACTTCCGCCATTTTCTAGGCCTCAAGGCTAACGAGGTAGCCACGCGCGTCCTTGTTAAGATGGACGAGGCTGGAGAGTTGGAGCAGGCAGCACATGAAGTTGGGTTGATCCCGGAAACGTCCTTGCCAAACAGATGGCCCCATAACGCCATGATGGAAAGAGACATCCGTGAAGAAAAGGAGTGCTGCAGAGCAATCCATCTTCAATCTGGGTTGCCCTACTCCTTTCACACCCACTCATATCCCTTTGCATGTCTTTCCATGAGTTTTGACAGACCGTCAGCCTTGGAACCTGCAAAGACACAATGGGAGGCGCTCACTCGCAAGCCCTTTGACGGCATGAGACATTCATTTGGTCAACTGATGTACTACCGTGATAAGCGGGTATCTAAACGCACCTTAGAGCCTAACATGTCCCCATGTTTGTTCTTAGGTTGGAGAATAGATGCTGGTTTTCGGTATCGCTACGTGGTTCGTGTTCTTGACTACATGGACTACAAAATTAGTGAACACATCAATGTCCAAGAAGTCCCCGAAGCTGAAATCTATGTTGAAGATGGTCCTCCATGTTTTCCAATGGCCTCTGTTAAGTTAGCGCATTTGAAGGGAGGTTCTTTAGGAGTCCTCGACGATCTTGCACGTCTTGACATGCCGGATATCCCCATGAAGGAGATTCCTTTCGGACTGGAGGGAGCCGACGCCGTCCCCCCAACTCCCATGGATCCCAAAACCAGGGGGGTGTACATCACTTTGGATCGCATCATTCGGTTTAGCGAAACCCCAGGGCGCAAAGCGTGTGAGAAGAAGACACGATACCACACGCCTGCATGCAGGAAACGTTTTGCCAAACTTGTTGACGAGGAGAGACGCGACCTTCTTGCCAAAAGGAAGGAAGGCATCACCGTCGAGGAGCTTCCACCGCGAGAGCCCGAGACCGCGCCTCCGACGGAGTCATCCGAAAGTGTCACTGAGGATGAGTCACACATCATCGATGCGACTCCGACTGTGATATCGGGGCTGTCGCTCTCGCCACACACCACATACAGGACACAACTCATCCACACTCGCCCCGAGAGTGGAGTCCCGGTGTTTGGCATGCCATCAACAGCACAGCCAGCTCAAGTTTCTAAGTCTAAGAAGAAGAAGAAGAAGAAGAAGAAACCGCGTAAAGCGCGGCCTGGCCGATGCATGTTCGAGTTCGCATGTGCCTCGGATTCGCAAATGCACGAGACTTTTCTGGAAATGGGAATTCCCCACATTGCCCTTTCAAAAGAGCACCTCGATCTAGACGATCCCCAAATGCAGGCACAGTTGCATCACCATATAAGCACCTGCAAAGAGATTCCTGATTTATGGGCCTCAATCCCTTGCGCATCAGGATCTCCTTGGCAGAGGGTAAATCGCATGAAAGGGGTGCTCAATTTCATGAAAAGGCATGCACTTCAGGTTAAGGAGTCTAAACGTTTATTTGCTGAATTCGCTAAGTCGGCAGAGCTTACTTTAGCTCGAGAAGGCACTGTCACTTTCGAGTGGCCTAAAGGGTGTGAAAGTTGGCAACGCACAGACGTAAAACATTTCTTTGATAGCCACCCCGAGTTTGTTCCAGTCGAATTTGACGGGTGTGCTGTTGGTGTGAAATCCACTAAAGGCAGACCCATTAAAAAGAGGTGGCGCCTGATGACCACCAGCAGGGCTATCGTCGACATGTTCTCGCAGTTCCAATGCACCCATAAACCCCACGAACATGATCAAGCGGTCGGGTCGCAGACAGCTCGTACTGCATTTTACCCAAGGCAGATGACCGTCCAAATTGCAAAGGCCCTTTACCCTAGCATGTCGTTTTCCCATCATGCCCCAGCCATGCCATGTTTTTCATGTACCCATGAACATGAGCACAGAGACAAAGAGCAGACGCTGAAACATGTGTCAGCCCTGTCGGGGATCGACGCTATGGCCATCGCAGTTGAGACAGATGACACTGTCGGGCAAATGGTAGAAAGTTTAATGGATATCAGTGCTCTTATGCACGAGGCCTACCAGATCCCTAAGACCGACGATGGTAAAGATCAGGTAGCAGCTTTGGTCACTAAGCTCCTAAGTCGCACCGAGATGCTCAGCGATCCTGAAGCCTTGCAAAAGGTTAAGGACGAGGCAGCCGATTTGGTTAACGAAGGTACTTGGGAGTATGAATCCGTTAGGGAGAAGGAGCACGTCCGTGCTGAGGCTAAGGCTTCCGGAGTCTCCGTCCATTTCGGTAAACTAATGACCATAGCCTCCATTAAATTTTACGAGCTGGCAAAAGAGTTACAGAAAAAGAAAGGTAGGATTGTCTACCGAGGTGACTGCGCAAAGGACGAGCATGGCGCTGCAGCCGTCTATGAGGAATTAGGCGCAAACCCGACTTCGGTCCAAGGGTTGAACGCTTGCCTCGCCTACGGGTCACTACCTGGTAACCTGTGCACCGCCGCGGATGCGGTGAAGGCATATGTGCAAGCAACACTGAAGTCCAAGTACAAAACTTGGATCGAATTACCACCTGAACTTCGACCCGCGTGGTGGAAGAACAAATTTGTTCAACCAGTGGTTCTCCTCGTCAAGGCGCTGTACGGACATCCCGACGCTGGAGGGATGTGGGAACAGCATCTAAAGGGCATTCTTAAGAAAATGGGTGGCGAAGAAATCCCAGAGTTCCCCGGTAACTTCTGGTTTTCTGGTCCTCGTTTAATGTTATCCACATACGTTGACGACCTCACTTTGGCAGGCCCACGGGAGAACCACCAAAAGTTTTGGTCAGAACTCACGAATGTTGTTAACGTTGAACCACCCGAAGCTATTTACAGAATGCTAGGGAGGAACCACATCTACGCGGTAGTCCCAGATTCAGGAAACACCGAGACCGCTGCTTTGCGCGGTAGTGCTGACGCCCTAATCTTCGACATGAAAGATTACGCGCAGCAAACCATCGACCTCTACAAGTCGGTGGCCGGTGTCGATAAGATAAAGTCAGCCCAGACGCCATTTCTCGTCGACGGCACATTCACCACGGCTGATGAGGAGTCGCCCGGAGAGCTCGCACCAAAGGCATGCTCTATCCTGATGAAAGCTCTTTGGCTTGCCAGGTTAGCGCGGCCTGATATACTTAAGCCGATCAACGATCTGGCCACCAAGGTGCAGAAGTGGACCCGTGTCCACGATAAAAAGCTGCTACGGCTCATTCAGTACATTCAGCACTCACTAGAATATAGACTAACCGCCGTCTGCGGCGATGATGCTAGTGAGCTGTGGCTAGAACTTTTCGTGGACGCCGACTTCGGTGGGGACCAACATGACGTGAAGTCGACCTCAGGGGGGCACTTAGTACTTAAGGGCCCTAACACCCACTATCCACTAGCATGGGTGTCGAAACGGCAGACCTCCACGTCAAGATCCACTACAGAATCGGAAGTAGTGAGCTTGGCCTATTCGTTGTATCAAGAAGGGCTACCTTCGCTACAGCTATGGGATAAACTTCTTGGACGGGACGTTAACCTCGTCATACAGGAAGATAACCAAGCCACGATTCTTGTAGTAAGGAAGGGCTTCTCCCCTAAGCTACGACACATCAGCCGAACACATAAGATAAACCTCAGTTCCTTAAAGGAATGCATCGACGACCCATCTGTCGAAATCAAGTACATCGATACGAATGAACAAGCTGCAGACATTTTCACCAAAGCGTTGCCACCACAAAAGTGGTTCAAAGCGCTATGCTTGCTTGGCATCCGTACAGATTTAAAGTGCTTAGTCCCATCTAAGACAGATAGGAGCCTTCCGAGCAGTTCGAAGCCTTCGTAGGTCGTCGAAACCGCTGCCACCCGGCGCGGTAATTCGTGCATGTACAAACGAATGCTGCCCCAAAACGGGGAGGGGGGAGTCATTTTCTGTGAACCCCTAGTATGTAACAGCATTCACTACATGTCTACTAGTAGCTACGGTTCACACACCACATGTACAATACATGTGCCGACCGTGGCTCATGGCTCAAGAAAATTGGGCGTCCGCTCGATTTTCTTCAGGGTGCCGCTTTGACGTGCCGTGTGCGTCACTGCTTTCGTTGCATTTCGCTTCCGCACCTTTTGCCACTTTCCGTTGGCTCGTTCGCCGCCGTGCCTTCGTTCGTTCGGCTCACACGCAACCACGGGGTCCCGTCCATCCGACGTTCCTCGTACACTTATTAATATAGACCGTGCTTCCAGGGATCTGGCATACTTCTTCTATCACCTTCCGGTTGAGAGGGTTGCCTGGGCGTTTCCCTACGCCCCACCTGGTTTGTACACTCAATTATAATCCCCCATATATTGGTCTGATCGCACTCCTCAAATGGCAAGGCAGCACCCTCAAAGGTACCTTTCTACCTATTGGCATTTCATCACGCCAAAGAAGACCAGCAAGCCAAAACACAAAACACCACATTCCAATCTCTTGTGCATTGGTTCTCTTTGCCAAGTGTCAGCGGCCATCTCGCAAAGTTGAGGCAGAGAATTGGATCAGGTCCTCACTGGATTGAAGAATCCCGTTTGATCTCTATATAGGTATTTCGCCATTTGCTATCAACAAGAAAGCAACAAATTAGTTGGAGGAAACAAAATTCTCGCCAAGGCTCCCCCCCAAAAGATATATAGCCAATACCATTACCACAGCAGCATACAGCAGCTATAGATCCCAACTCCTTTGGCGCTGAACTTAGAGAGCTTAAAAAGACCCAACCAGCCCCTGTTCACAAATCATGCGTTTTGAATCCAAAGCTCTCCCTGGGGGAAGGGGCAAAACAAATCATTCAACACTGAAGGAAAAATCAGCATTCATCACAAGTTTCAATCATCCAAGAGCTCCCATGAGCCATCATCGTGAATGTCATCGCTTGCTCGTAGAGTCGAAGGCTCGTGATAGGTTCCTTATATGTGGGTCAGGTACAAACACTTAAAAGTTCAAGGCCCAACCCACCCACTGCTGGCATCCCTTTTCCGCGAGATCCCACCATGTGGTGGAAATTAGATGGAGTCCCATTCAAGCTGGCGTCTCACGTCCTCAGATAGGCAGTGGAAAGAGAAAAGCAACACTGCATTGTAAAAGCAAAAGCCAGTAGGTCAACAGAACCCCAAAGAAAACCTTTCAAACTAAATACAATGGATCATGCCCAGAATCTTCCATTGATCGCCGTGCCTGAGATTTTGGTCGCAAAAGGCTTGCAGGAGTCCAGTTCCAAGGTCCTTCATCCGTATCAATGCCAACCTCCACCAAGTCAGTCTGCTGACACGGCACAATCTCCTAGCTGTCATACAAACCTAGAAGAGGAGAGAAACATGAAAACCAATACATATATATATAATTATATATATAGCCTATTATAGCGTAGACTCTGTATGAATCAATTCCATTGATTCCCTTTAGACGTCCTCTTCAAATATACAATCCTTCATATTACATATAGATGTGAATCATTGGTTTCTCAATTGGCCTGAAGAAAGTGAAGAAAACTTGTTTGGATTCTATAAAGGATCGGTTTCAGGTTTCTTCCTCTTTGGAATTGCTTTTGGCTTCAGACCCTCCAAAGCAGGAACAGGCTGGGCATCAGCAGCCACTGAATCGCTCATAGTGCCACATACCTGACTTTCTAAATTGAAAGGGCCAGGAAAAGTATGGTTTTACTTTTTGTTTTTTTGGAACATGCTCTAAGAAGACCAGAAAACTTCCTGAGAATCCCAGATACACCAGCTGTGGGTTTTGCCTCCTGATCCCAAAGTGGTCCGAAAAGCTCTCGCCAACTTGGAAGTGGCTCAATGTCCTTGGTCCGATACAACTGGAACAGAGTCCAAAACATCAGAAGACGACCAACCAACAGATCAAAGGAAATAAACCTTTCCTGAACCATCCAAAGTGTCTACACTCAGTGTAGGACGGGCCAATTCACCAGCACCACTAGCAGTTCCAGAGGTAGAATGCTCTGCAGTTGCCTGGGCTGACAACTTTACAAAGGCCTGTAACAAGGCGATCCAAACAGGAGGTCGTCCTGGAAAGAAACTAAAAAAGAAAACACACACAAGACAGAAAAGGCTGTTTCAAAAGGCAGGCCACCTCCTCTTTGGAAGAAAATGCCCTCACAATGGCCCAAGCACTAGCAAGCAACTCCTCGTCCATCTCGAGCTATACAAAACACAGTCTTTGAGCCACTGCACAAAACCAGTTACCCCAAAATTAAATAAAAACACAGTTTTTCCTCGCGCCAGACTCCAAACAGCACCATCCACTACAGTCTTCGCCCACACCCAATCCAGTTGATTTGCCAAGCATCTCTGGTAGACCTCAAGGAGCCGGTTCCAGCCCGAGTTTTCGACCGCAGAGCGAACACTACTGGATCCGATCAGGTACTCAAGAACCAACTCCATTTCAGCCTGCAGCACAGTGGATTGCTCAAAGGGCCGGGACCGTTTTGGATGAACAAAACTTGAGGCTGAAGAAACAAACAACATCAAAACACAAAGCTTACAAAAGGAATTGTTCCAAGTGTCATCTTGCCACAAGTCTCCCACCAGCCTTCCATCCTCCACACAGTACTCGAAGAAGAGCTCAGCATCGCTCATGTCTTGTGGAATTTCTTGCTCATCACGACACGCTGGAAGCATCTCAGTGCGACCAGTGAAGGTTGAGTGGAGCGCAGCAATCCATTCACCGAAGTCTTTGGTATAGGTCCTTCATGTTGATCCATTCAAATGTCTATAAAACATGCTTTGAATGAGATGTTGAAAGGGACACAGTAGAAAAAACAAGAACACAATAAAACACGTCTTAAGCAAATATCCAAAAGTCTGGGAATCTTTCAGGAGCTTCTTCTGGCCAGTATACTTACCATTCTTTTTGACAGTGAGGGGTTGTCCAGGCAGAGATTCACGTTGAACTCTGGAAAGATACCCCCCTTGCCCTTCGATCCCCTTCACATAGTCAAAGCTGTTGCTAAGCACCATATGCCTCTTTGGATAGGGGCCGTTGAAGGCCCCCATCCAGAAGCCTTTCTTGTATACCTTGCACATGTCAAGGAGATATTGTTTGAAGAAACATTGTTTGAAGAAACCAGCAATAGGCCCAAAGCAACTTAGCCCTATGCAAAATACAGGTAAAGTTTTACAATATAAAATAAGTTGCGCACACCTGACGAAGAAGGGAATCAACTCGATGGTATGCCATGAGGATGCTTTGCCCAGGTTGCTCCACCAGCCACACCCCAAGCATCGACGAGCATAGGAGCAGCAACAAGCAAACTCTGCTGGCAATCAAGTTGCCTTCCGATACAAATTTGTATTGGGTATGGCCAGACCCATCGAACCATGTCCGTCCAGATATTGCCCGACACCTTGAAAGGGAGCAGATAACAATATGGTCTAATCAGGAATAGCTTGAACCTCGGCAACCAAATATACAAAAGGGATACAAAAGGGATATTCAAAAGTGCTTGACTCATCCATGGCACATAGCGGAAAAGCTGTTGCAGCACAATGCAACAACAAGTAGTCCACCAGGACGTAGCCGAAGCAACTGTGATATATACAGCCTTGGATTGCCCACATTTTTTCAAAAACTGTTGGTCCACCACAGCACACATCCTGCCACGTCACAGGTAACCAGATGCGGTGGTGAAGTCTTGAGTCCGGTGATCAAGGTCCAAATCCAATTTCACTCCTGTAAAGCCAGCCTCAGAGAACACCGGCTCCATCAACAATAGCGACAGTAAAACTTTGCTACATATCAAGACTGCGCGAAGTCCAGCTGTCACCTCTCCACGACCACAAAACGTTTCGATGAAGTCATAGTCTTGGATGCTGGGACAATTGAACCAATACAACAGCCAGTATCATCACAGCCGGAAGGCGCCAACGTAGCATTTCCCGGACAGACACCATGATGCCACGAAGATCCACTGCTATGGTACTGGAACCGAACTATCAAGACCACACGTGCTGGCAAGTCACAAGCAAAAGCCACCACAGAGATGACAAGTCTAAAACTCAGACGCGTTTCACTTTTGCCTCCCAACTTTGTCCAAACATCATCCCCAAAGCTGCGGTGGAAGCCACCCAAAACCCCAACTAAAGTAAGTTTCCTATCACGCATGAAAGCGGTCGCCGCTTGCGGAATGTCCCGCAAAAGCGCTTCACGGACACTGGATTCCTTCCACAGGCTGACAGCCTGCTGGTGGCTTTTGCCAGACTCTTTGAGTTCTGATAGAAATTTGTGGTATTCCTTTTGAAAACCACCGGCTTTGTACACTTGGCTATCGCCATCTGAAGAAGCGGCCAACGCGACTTGGCCAGAAACGGATTCTGGCTTGGAGCTTTCCTGACTCTTTTTGTTTTTCTTTGGTTGTTTTCCTGTTGCTTTCTTTTTCCCTTTCTTTTCTGGGTAAGGTTCTTCAGCAACTGGCTCCTCACAAACTTTGATAGGCTTCGGACATTTTATCTCTTGCAAGACCTGCAAGACCTGCACCAAAAATGATCAAACAATTATATATACATTGACACAACCAAGGCAAACTCAACCCCTGACCTCTTTGGGAAGGACAGGCTTGGGATCCTTCTTCTTTGGCTGGGTAGACTGCCGTTCCCCCTCCATGTCGTTGGGTGAGGCATTGAATCCCTTCTTTTGGTCAATCTCAGGCGACTGTTCACGCTTTGCTTTCACAGCAGCGATGAGGTCAAGGACATTCTGAGGAAGGCTTGATGCAGTAGATGAACTGACCTCCGAGGAAGATTCCCTATCAGAGCCACTGCATTCTTTGAACTTTTCCTTCACTTCCTGGGCACAACAAAAAATCAAAGCATGCACCGGAAACATGCTCATTTTTCTTGAGCCCGCTATGCACACACCAAGAGTCAGGAATCAATTCATCCTTGATCCACTGCAATGAAGAACTCTTCGAAGTCCGGGATCGCATGGCCAGCGGGCGAAACCGAGCCGCCTCATGAAAATGGAAAGTGAAGAAAGAACTGGGCACTGAAGACTGGAAGGAAAACACATACAAATAGTTAAAAGGGGAAACATGCAGCCATGCAAAGGACAAGCCACAAGGCGTGCTGCAGCTTCTCCCATTTTGGCAGCCCACTCCTGTATGCTCGGATTGTTGGCCTTCAAGCCATCTGGGTATAAACTGCGCTTCGAGTAGTGTTCAAGGATCGCGGATGTAAGGATAACCTTGCTGAAGTAGGCCTGCCCCTTGCTTGCATTCAGGATTGCTGCAATAACCTGCCCAGGCAGAAGTAGAAAATCTACCAAGCTGGGATCAAGAAGAAGAAACCAGGTGGACATGTCTTGCAAAGAGTTCCTGACCTTTGGGTTGCTTTGGAGATCCTTAAGGGTAGGTTTGCTGCAGCCTTTCTTCTTAAAGACTTTGCCGGAGTGGTCATGGATAAAACTCACGCCGACCTCACCCGACAAACACAGCATAGGAAACAAAGAGGTGTAGCAGGCTAATAGTAGGTGCAATGAAGCACGAAACTGCAAAAAACAGTTAATGTTTGGCAGGGTGCTCGTTTCAATCGGTCATATCTGCCAAATGCATCAACAACATCTGCCACAGAGTAGTCTTTCTCTGCCATGGCATGCGACTTAGAACCCAAAAGCCCAAAAGCCGCCGGCGCTTGAGTCCACAAAACGTGAACAAAATCAGCCAAAACAAATCAGTGATGCCACGATTTGCACATTCTTTCTTGCCGACAGTCCTCCACTGCTTGAAGGCGATGTGAGCACTGCCAAGTCTTTGAGAATGTCTGGCTTCTGCCACGCCATGAGTTCTCATACTGGCCAGTAAGCAGATCCTAGATCTTATCTTGCTCAGGCCTTCATGGCCAATTAGAAACGCCCTAGTGTAGGTCCTTGTATTGGTGCCTGATTTTCTTCACAAACACCACCAATGCATCCTCTATTCAAAATATGGCCGCGGAAAGACAATGTTTGGTTCCAAAAAAGGTGTGAACCAGCAAGCTTGTCTGAGAAATCAATCTTTTGCACAACACTAAACATGTGCTCAACCCAAACAAGAATCTTGCTAAAACTACATGCCTGATATATAACTAAGTCTGCGGTTGGGGACTGGTTTCGGGAAAACACAAGGTGGGACTGGATAATGAAAGGCTTGTGAAAAGCTGCCTATCAGTCAATAGTTGGAACTAGCTGGCCCTTACAGTGTCATGGGGCATCCATTGAGTAACAGCTTAAATCACAATTCCGAGGAGGCAAGTGGGTCAGCTAAATACAATGTAATCCTGAAAGGGGGGGTTGGTCAAATGTCAGAATCCCTTCACACTTGTAGCTAGACACGATACGGGAGGGTGGGTGAGCTTAATACAATGATTTATAGATATGTATAGTCAGAAAGCGCTTGTGTTTGGTAGGTCACACAATGCAATCACACAATGCAATTCTGCTGGGAGGGTGGGTCAAATAGTCAGAATTCGCTGGTGTTTGGCAGCTAATTCTGATGGGAGCGTGGGTCAAAAGTCAGAATTCGCTGGTGTTTGGCAGCTAGACACAATGTAATT